>OX336377.1:12309052-12866477 GCA_946902895.1 Fragum fragum
TCTTGAAATTTGGCTTGGTAAATCTATAGGACCATTAATAGCATCTTCAACATTTGCAAGAAATTGTTTTTGTGCATCAAATGCAGTTCCAGTACCTAAAATATCTGTTCTTGTCTGTGATTGTGAGCCAAGTATAGCCCAGCAAAATGTTCTTATTGATTCGTTTATTCTTTCAACTCCAGCTCTTGTGAAGCCTAATGAGGAATCTAGTATAAATGTGGTCCAAACATTTTTAACACCATCTACTTGTTGTAAATAGTCAATGTGAATTTTTTTTGGTGGAAGATATTCGCATGATGATACTCCACATTTTCTTCCTCCTGATACTTCTGGTCCAAATGTCATTTTTGTCAAGTCTAAATTCGATGATGTGCTGCTTTGGATGTGTTGGGATGAATTGTCATGTCTAAAATCTGTTCTTTTCCAAGCAGTGTGGCTAGTTGTGTGGATTACTCCAAGACTGTCACCACTTGGGAATAATTTTTGTCTCCAGTCTGAATTTGGATCGACGTTAAATTCTTTACATATTCTTTCATAAGCACCACGGTCATAGCTATTGTTAAATGCATTCCAACTTTTATCTTGCGGTAGTGCAATTCCTAGTTCAAATAATATTCTTCTTGTTTGGTAGTAGATGTGAAATAGGAATAGTGAGCCAGTCATTCCACCAGCTCTTATGTGGTTATTATAATCTACACCACAACCTGTAGTTGCACACCATATTGCAAAGTTTAATTGATTTTGCCAGAATAATAACCATTTTGTATTCCATCTATCTACTATTTCTTCTGTTACTACTTGTGGTAGTAGGTAGTTTTCAAATATGTTTGGAAAATCTACTTGAAAACTTTTCTTTGCATCAGATGATATTATTATTTTTTGTTTTATTATATTAATTGATTTGTTGTTAAAAACACCAGCGTGTTGATAGTGAGCTGCATCGCTATATTTGAATTCTTTTTGTACTGACATTTTTTATTTTATGATTTATAAAAAAAAATGTATCACATAATTTCAAACATTGATAACACTATTAATTTTCAACAGTATATTGATAACAAAGATGGGAACAAACGGGTTGGATTGAAAAGTTTCACATATACCCTGGGTTGGTATAATGTTGTTAATGAATATGTGCAAAAGGGTAAAGAGAGACCTCATCGCATTCAGGATGGTTATTACAGCTTTCAACACATTGTAGATTTTTTTCACAATTTAAACATTTCATTGTCTGTGAATGAAACTAATGGTATTACATCATTAATTACTGATAATGAAATAAAGATAAGTAAAGGACTCAAGTTGATGTTAGGGTTTGGTAAAAGAATATTTGAAGCAAATACTACTCATTTTGGTAATAAATGTCTTGATTTTGCAACAGTAAAGTCTCTATACATCCATCTAGAGCAATTAAACACATCACAGAACTATTTCAATGGGATGCCAAGCACAATATTAGCAGTTGTACCAATTGAAAATAAAGCGTATGGTGATATTGTGTCTGTACGATTTGAGCATCCAGAATATAAATATTTGTCCAACGGGGCAATTACAGAATTTGAAATATCTTTTAGAGATAAATACAACAAAAAAATAGATAACCATGGCTTGCCAATGAGTGCTGTTTTAGAAATTATTTAATTTTCACACTATAAAAAATGAGTATCTTTGGTATCAAATCACATAGAATAAACGACGACTTTGAAGTCCTTAAGCAGCATATTCATGATTTGCATAAGCGAGTGAGACCAATTACAGATTTAGAGAAGAGGATTTCAGAATTTCAGCAAAGTGTTCATGATAGTAGAAGCATTTTGTTTCAAGAAATAAATACACAGGTAGATAGGCATAATGAACTTCGAGAAAATGTAAAGGAAATGGCCATTAACAATAGTTTATTACGAAATAGCATTAACAATATCAAAGACAAGCTAGTAATTTCAATATTTGCAGAAAGTAAAGGGGCTCTTGTAGAGAATGAAGTGTTTTCTTTTGGGAATGGTGGTAGAGAAGACGGTGCTGGTTATGTGATGATGCGTCGTGGTCAAATTTTAGGTATAGCTATTTCATGTAAAAAAAGGAGTGGCGAAGTGTCGGTGGGTATTTCTGTAAATGAAAAAATATTACCAGGTTGTGAAATAACACTTAACACTACATCAAGAAAGCATGACAATTTTGATAAACCTTTTATTATTGATGCTGGAAGTGTAATTAATTTTGTATGTAAGAAGGGAAACGCAACAACAGAAAATACACTTGCTTCGTTGTTAATTGAATTGTTTTAATTTTTTTTGTCTGTAATAATAAAATATGAAACAACCGACAGCCCCAAGTTTGTATCCAGAGTTGCAAGATGGGCAGAATTATAGATTACAAAAAATATCAGAAATTGAGCAAACATTAATTAAGGAAAGGGATAATAGGCAGTCATTGTATAAGAAATATAAAAGGGGTATAAATGCAACAGATGGAATTGATACAACTCTAATTTCTGGGAGTGTGATTATGGGTGGCATTGGAATTGCGATGCCTTTAATGTTGCCATTAGAAATTGTGGCAGTAGTGTGTGGTGTAGCAGGTGTACGTGTAAAGTTTATTAGAAGGCGACTGCATTTGAAAGCTCAAAAACATTATGAAATTAAGACTTTAGCTGATGGTAAGTTAAACAGTGTTAAAGATTTGATTTCAAAAGCATTGAATGATGGACAAATATCAGATCAAGAATTTAAGACAGTTCTTGATGAACTTGAAAGATATAATAATCTCAAAGATAAAACTCGCTCAAAACAGTCAGATGTGAGTGAAGTAGAAAGAAAAAAGCTGATAGAAGAGGGAAAGGCACAGGCATTAAGTGTCATTCAAAAAAAGATAAGAGATGCATAATGTTGTTTAATAAGTTTATTTTTATAAACGATCCGCCTCCAAAGTATCATTAATTTTGCGCAGGGTGCGTTTATTACAATAAATACGGTAATCACAATTTCACTAGTCAAACCATTTGTGTCTCACTGATAAGTTTTATCAACTCGAAATTTATCAATGTAAACAGGTATTTCAGCTTAGAAGATTAACCCTTGTCTTAGCTAGCCAACATTCTTGACATTCCTTTGTCGACATATACCGACAATGGAATGTATTTTTGCTACATTCTATATACTGAGATTGGAGAAGACAACTCGTATTTGAAAGCAATGTGTGAGTTACTTCCCTTTGCATATATGAATACAAATAAGTTTGATAACAAGATTGAATAAAATAATCATCGAATAGTTATTTTTTTTCTACGTTATAAACAAACCTAGATACTGCGATATACTTTTATTGTAGTATTGTAGGGGGATATTCATTTTTTTGCGGTGTAAACACCGTTTGAGCTTGAAAAATAGATGATATGTCGCCGTTGGAGCACTTTACATATATATAAGCTCCACCAGCCAGCACGTGTCATGTCGTTGTGACTATCATTCGTGGGTGCGTCAGCCCGTCTGTTAGTTCGTTTGGGTTTTTCTCTCTCTCTCTCTCTCTCTCTCTCTCTCTCTCTCTCTCTCTCTCTCTCTCTCTCTCTCTCTCTCTCTCTCTCTCTCTCTCTTCTCTCTCTCTCTCTCTCTCTCTCTCTCTCTCTCTCTCTCTCTCTCTCTCTCTCTTCTTCTTCTTCTAAGAAACTGTTAAACTTCACTCAAGTGTTCCCTAGATAGTCCTCTTTTAGAGTCTTCTTTTGTCACAAAGTTTTCTCAAGTAGAGAAATCGCAGAGACATAAAAACTAGGGATTCATTGGTCGGCTGATTATTTGATTGACAGACGCGATTGTTCAATTCCGCAAGCAATATTTATGATTCAAAGATGATAAAAAACGTCGAGATTCAAGTTTCTGAGAATCATTGTTGCTGATGAAAGTACAAGAACAACAAAAATAATAACCGCCACCTTTCTATCATTATATTACAATAATACGATATTACAAAAAATAAACATGAAGGATCCATAGCTGATGCATCATTCATTTTTAGGCTGTGTCCCATAGGTGATGAGAACATGTTATGTTAAGTAGGAAAATGAGATAAGTTGTAAAAACAGAAAGTAGATATGTACAACTCGAATTCGGTAAGCGACATGAAGGACTCTTAGTCGATGCACAATACCAAGTTTCAAGTCTCTGTGATACATATTTTGCTGCAAGAAAAATACGACGAAAGATTTACTCGTTATCCAGATGTATTCTTGCATAATGAACCGTCCGCCTGAAGCCTCACTCATATGGACAGATGCTACTGTAGCGACGATAACTGAAGGGAAAATACAAAACCACATAAATCTCCGCCTTTGCATGTTTTAATGGGATCCTATTACAATGACTCAGTTTTCTTTCTACTAAAAATGCCGTTCATTTATTTAACTTTCGTGTATTAATGTATTCATTTCTTATTATGATTATTATCATTATTTTCTATTTTTCATTTTCCACTGAAAATGACAGAAATCAGAGGAATTGCGAAAAATATACATATAAATGACTATAGTGAAATTGTTTCATCAGAAATAATATAGGCAGCTTCTGTATTTCCCAATGTAAAGGAGTATAGGAAACGGATCTGCCTTTGCTAACGTTAAGTACTGAGTTTCACATACAAATAATTAGGCAGCTTCTGTATTTCCCAATGTAAAGGAGTATAGGAAACGGATCTGCCTTTGCTAACGTTAAGTACTGAGTTTCACATACAAATAATTTAATATTTAGTTTCGTCTATCAAAATCGAGCGCTCTGATTGGTCCGAAAAAAATATTCATAACTCCATGAACAAAATTTTGAGCACGCAGCTATTTTGTATGCTTCCGCACAAAATAGTCCCATAAAAAAGGTATCAAAATATGTAGGGTTTTTGCATTTTTCGCTCGAAACTATTAAATTATGAGAAATGAAGAGAATATTTTTTGTTTTCATGGAGGTATGAACCGAAAAACCTAGTCACACAATGTATGAATCCGCTTCGCGTATTCATACAGTGTGATTAGGTTTTTCGGTTCATACCTCCATGAAAACAAAAATATTCTCCTCATCTCTTAAATGATTTCGGATGGCAGCGTTATTGTTTGAGCAAGTAATCCTATATATGTGTTTACAAAATGTTCAAAAAGTTGACACAACTGATGTGATGATTTCATTTTTCACATGATGAATATGTTTTATTATTATTATTATTACTTATATTATTCATTTATTAAAACCCCAAATCTCTAGCGATTTTAAAGCAATTGTTTTAATGGAAAAAGACTGTTACATTTGTCTTACCATTTGCAAAATCTTGTTTATACATTTATACAATTCGGATTAACGAAATTACAAAATAGGGTTGGGGATGAATTCATAATATTATCGTGTTCAGTTTTCCTAATGGTATATAATTTGTCGATATATGCTTATTTGGAAATATTGACTTTAATGTTAAACTTTATGTTCTTTGAATTTGAATTAGTCTATTTTTGTGTTTTGGTAACGGGCGACTTTTAATATACCAATGACATGTAGGTTCTAATGTTATACCAATGATGCGTTCTTTACGTCGAGAAGAAAAATATATTTATGAGATTTCCTTAAGAATAAACGATTTTTTATGTTATGTATTCATCATACAAACACGCTTTTTACGACCACCAATAAACACAATATTTGAAATAAAGAAACCGCTTGTTACATGCAATTTATTCATTTACTACATTATTTTCTACCCAAGGGTCAATTTTCGTCCATTTTGATTTGTCGTCTGCAACTTCTTGGAATTTTGATATGTGTCCTTCTTCTGATTAATAACTGGTTTTCACAACCCAGAGTACAATGCATTTAGGGGAAAACATTCCAAAAAAGGGGGGGGGGTTGCTTGTTCCTGCGGTAAGCTCTGATTATTTTTCGTTGTCATCTCGCTTTTGGATTCTTTTAATTTGGACCAGCAAAGAGGTTCAATGTGTAAGATAAGTGGATCGTTTAGAATTTTTCAATATACATGACATAATTCAATTTTCAGTAAATTGAAATCATATGTTGCCGCAATTTACAACGTATTCCCAAATGGTTTTGGAGAAGATTGTAATAAGACTTTGCATGAAACAGGCTATTTCATTCCCGCATGACAAAATTCTATATATCATTGGTCCAAAAACGAAACAAGTTGAAGACGACAACTTCAGCTGCTAAAATTAAAAAAGAAATCTTTGTCGTTTTGTGGAGAAAACGCTAAGAGTAATAAGGAAATTGCTTGCAAAGAGCAATTTCTTTATTTTCCGCGATGTTTTCAAAAAAAAATGTTAGGGGAATACAAAAGCGGGATCATATGGGAATGGATTATGATGTATAGTATCGTCTTCTCGATACTAAAAAGCATTTAGACCTTACAGATGCTGCATTAACGACGTTTGAAGAGCCATATTATGATATAGCCTGTGTCCCTTTTGTAGAAAAGAAAATGACGGCACGCCGTTAGTGTATTGGTGGCCGCATTATAAGCAGTTGTCGCCTGTACAATATGGACTCATGCGGGAACTACAGCTTATTCAAGTTATATGTACAATGATTAGATTGCTGAGCAGATTTCATACAAGAAAGAAAATATTGATACTGGAAATTTAATTTCTAAAAGAGCTTGAAATCGTTTGGAACGAGGACTTATTCAAGCTATAGTTACGACGTTTAGGTAGCCAACAAACATTTCTACTTTTTGTTACATACTACTTGCCATCGTGTTTGCAAAAATAGAACGTTTAAAATATAAGTGGAACTTCCTGTTGGCCTCTTTAAGTGGGCTAGCGATTATTCAATTGATAATTTCTGTTTTAAAAGAAAGATTTAGTCTGTTCTGTTCAGCTTTCAATCGCTAAACTCATGGATACGCTTTTGACAAAGGCATATCATCGGTGCACGAGCAAAATGTCGTAAATACAGCTTTGTTCAAGCTGTATTTACGACACTTTGCTCTCAAACTGACGATATGCAAAAGCGGGGCGCAATTCTGTCAATGATTATCACCTTGAAAGCAGTTCTGTTTCAAATTGATGTCAAAATCTATTGGTTCTCATATTTACACACATCTATCAGCATGGTGTACATCATCTCTTCTTCGATTGATTGATTGATTGTTATTGGTTTAACGCCCCTTATAACAGTATTTCAGTCATATCGCGGCGGCTGGAGCACAGTGGATTCCTGGTGTTTCTCACACAAGTACTACCACTACATCGTTTCCAAGCCTCCGGCTGCTATCCCACTTAAGTTTACGATTATCCACCCATTGGTTGAGAGATAGATGTCGGCAAGGATATGTCCCACCGCCGGGGATTAATCTCTTCTTCGAAGAACGATTCGATGGGCACCCAGAACCCGTTGTTACGAAATGTTGCTAGCACACCGAGTAGCTTTATTTTATATAGTAGGAGCAAATCTTTGGTTGGACAGCCAAATATAGAAATTAAAACTTAGACTACTCAATATGCGTAAAATATGTGTATTTTCTTTTAATCATAACAAGATAAAATTAACAACAACAAACGAACAATAGGTATGAAAAGACGGAAGAAAAGGAAATGAGAACGAAGTGTTAGGAAATTTGGATAGTGTACAGATATCTAAGAGATAAATAAACGTTTTCAGGTAATTAGCACTTCACAATCATACAACAATATCATCAGCGTTGATGAACACTACTGATTGAACCTTTTCATTAATATTCAAGGTCAGAACAGTTTCTTTCCTAAAGCTCCTCCTCTAAATGACGGTCGTGGTTTGTCTCCAGCTGTCCATGATTTAGACTTTACCCGGAAGTGACGTAAATCCTTCCCGTGGTTCTCGTGTAACATGGGAACGTAAGCTTGTGGTTTACAGAGTGCTTTATGTGTCTGGTAAAAGGCCTTGTATCCACCTTCTAGTAAATATACTTCTGGGAAGTTTAGTCTTGGATAGTTGTCCCTGTTCATATCTCGGTCAAGTTCTCGCAAAAATCGAAACCTGCAGAAAGAATGTCGTATGGTTATAATGATTCAAATCTGATATAGTAATGGCGGACAGTCATAGATACAGTTTGATAACCTGAACATCAAAAAAACTCTTTCTATAATTCATGTCGAACAATACGCACATTTATCTTGGATGGAATTCCAGGCGCACTATGAATCCGTTTGAGTAATCCATGGCTGTTGTTTTTAAAAAGATCAAATTTGAAAATGTATTTCAAAGAGTAACACTAAAAGTTACGGTGCTTAAGTGGCGAAACCAACAAAAAAAGTTTTGAAAAATGGCGGCCAATTTATGAGTTGAAAGCTCAGGTACGGGCTGAATAAATGATTTGATTGGTCGGTTAATTCCTTGATTGACAGCCGCGATAGGTCAATTATTAGTGTTACTATTAAATGTAATATTTTTCACATAATATAATTCAAGGGAAAAGTATCAAAAGTACTTACATTTTTGGTCCTCTTTCTGACGAAAATTCGCAGTGGAATATTAAGACGTGCACCTCATCACGCGCCATTGTGGTCTCATTTATAAACTCTTGAATGGCATCTTTGGTGTACAAGTTGATTGCTCCATCAATATGGCCGCCGTCGTATTCATACGGGTATCTACAGTCTATAACCGTGGTGCGGTCTATGTTATGGTTGTATCGGCCTTGTAAAACGGCGGACATCTATAGAAAAAGAAAAACAAATAGAAAGATAATGGATAGAAACAGTATTCGTGTCTCAAAAGATTAAAAATCCAAAAGATAATTTCTTCTATCTTCATTTTTCTTTCATCTTTTTATTATTCTATTCGTTCATTGAATCATTGCGACAAGGTTGGAGAAGATATAATGAAATGGATCCTTTGGAAGAAAAGTTATCATGCAATAAATGCGTCGGACTTATCATATACTTAGGAAATATGAAATAAAAAGTAAAATACGTTTTGTCTTTTGAAAAACTACGGTAGTCAAGTTCTGAGACACCCTATGCAGGGATATTCGTACAAATATGTATCTTTAACATGTTTGGCAAAACGATTAACAAATATTTGAGAACTTACAGTTGCAGGAGAGATTGATTTCAGGTCTTTATGTTTTCCTTCAACAGTTGGAAGACAACTTGCACGTGATCCATCGGCTATCAAAGTTGAGTCTGTAGATAGATTCTCAACAGTTCGGATAATTTCTAACATTGGGGATATATGTTTGGAGTCCTCGGACAACGTCCTTCTTCTTTTCTGTTGGGAGAATTGATAGGTTGCGTACTGGCTCTTTTCAAATTCTTGTATTCAACCTGATGTAAATGCCTGTAGAAGATAAAGATATGAAATTATGTACCGCCTTAAAGAACAAATAACTTATCTCTTAACAAACTAAGAGTTGTTAATGTCAAAAGAGAATCACGACTGGTGTTCTTATTGCGTTTCAAAAATACTAATATAAAAAAGGATAAAAACACAAACGCACACAGTAAAACTGCAAAAAAAGGATTTCGCAAACTTGTTATACATTAAGCCATAATTTCACTCAAATAAAACAAAAAAAGCCCCATCTTAGTCGGGTAAAATTAATAATATTATTATCTTCGGATACATTTGGTGCTTACTCATAGTGCAATAAGACTATTAGATGATCCCCTGGATAAATTTTGAGTCGCCATCCTCTACAGAGTGCGATGTGTGGATTCTGACCAGACTGTACAGATGCACATGAGTGATTGTTTTTTACCTTAAAGTGTCACACATAAGTCTAAAAGCAAAAGAAAAACATCACAAAAACACCAAAAAAAGATGCGCTTCTGATAAAAAAGTATGAAATACCTATTTTCGTCTGATGTTGTCCATGATTCACCTAATATTTCTATATTATTAAAAGAATTTGGAGCCATGATGTTATAAAAATGGTTTCATAAACAGAATAATAGACCAGAGAGGGCTTGTCCTGTTTTATACCTTACCGTCATTCTAACTTGAAATATATTCACGTCACGGGTCACCAAGTTTGACCAAAGAGTTGATTATATCAAAAACCCTCTAATTGTTTGGTAATAGGAAATTGATTGTTTTGTATTGTTTGATTGACAGGTGATCAACGGTGATCAATATTGTTTATATCTCTATCAAACTTGGCGGCTACCATATAGCCGAAAGGGTCATAAGTCCTAGCCATATATCTGTTTATTTTACTGCATTCAGCCTTAAGCCTCAGAAGTATTTATCATTTTGGCATCAATATTGCATCAATTTTGTAAGTGAAATACTTCATTTGACAATTACTGTTTCAATACTTCGCAAAAAAAACATCACATTTACTTTCTAAATCTTTCATTGAATGTCGCATGTCTACCTCTATTACTCTTCCAATGCCCTCGTTCACATGCCCAAATACTAGGCTGGGCAGTAAGTTTTTAAGCCCGTTTATTCACTGGAACGTGGCAGTTTCGCTGAAAAGATAATCTATTCGTACTGCGAATCTGACCTTAGTCACTAAACTTTACGTATGCCTACCGGTTATTTTACTTTATACAGTCTTTAAAACATAAATGTAATATCACAAGGTGGTAGTATTTATCTATTCTTACTGAATTTGGGTTTGCACACCCAGGCGATCCCTACACGCAGGGCGGGCATAATTATATATGAGCCTGTGCGTGACATTTCCAACAATTTCGCATGTGCGTGACTCGCACACATTGATTACCTTGGACAGCAATTCGGGACAATTAGAGTATTCGCTGAATGTTTAAAGGTGCTTTGGGTCAGTATCTATCTTCAGAGCGCAGAGTGAAGACTCAGATCAGACTGTGCGGATGCACAGGCTGATCTGAGTCTTTACTTGGCGCACAGGTTTAATGGTTGGAAATGTCACGCACGCGCTCCGTAATATAACTGATACGTACAGAGATCCGCTGCTGCAGAGGTAAGTCGGTTTTAATATATTTTATAATGAATATTTGATAAGGAGGATTAAAAAAACTCATGAAGGCAGAATGAATATATCTTAGTTAGGTTAGTTAGCATGTACAGTCTGCTCTGTCTATCAAGGGGCTATGACTTTGCACTTCCAAAATGGTATCTTATCGCTCGACGGGTTACATAATCATAAAGACAATATCTCAACTATACTATTTTTAAAAGGAAAATATCTGAATTGTTTTATGTTATTATCATTATAATTTAAGATTTAGTAAAAAGGGTCTATGTTTTGATTTAAACTTGTCATTTGGCGATTTGCTGAACGCCGACTAACCTAATTGCAATATAGAAGGATATTAATCAGTAATTGATAACACATCAATCTGATTCTTTCAGATACCTCGACCGCTTTGATGACTTTGTGGACATAGAAAGGTGTTGACAATATCAATAAAATATCTCACTAACTCCACTGAGCAGATTTTATACAAGAAAGGAACTATTGATACAGGAAATTGAATTTCTAAAAAAGCTTAAAACAGTTTGGAACGAGGACTTATTCAAGCTATAGTTACGACGTTAAGGTCGCCAACCAAAATTTCTACTTTTTTGTTACTTGCTACTGGCCACTATGTTTGCAAAAATAGAACGTTTAAACGGAACTTCCCCTTGGCCCCTTTAAGCGGGCCAGCGATTATTCTATTATTAATTTCTGTTTTAAAAGAAAGATTCAGTTTGTTCTGTTCGGCTACTTAATGGACGACCAAATGCGGGAACAAAAGCTTATTCAAGCTGTATGTACAATGATTAGATTGACTACTAATGATTTACTTTTATTCGACGTCTGGTATATCAGAAAAACTGCCACGTTGGTGTCTTAATGGAAATGGGTGTGGTTACCGATCTATAGATTAATTGATCGCTGATTACGACAACTGACCTCCGACACAACAGCTGTCAAATGACGTTAATTTGTATCATTTAAGGCCATACTTTAAACAAAAAAAAGCATGTCGTTTGTTTGCGAACTAAACTTCGTGTAGCTTCAATAAACAAAATTTCGGGGTCGATTTTTGTTTCCAAATAAATTCAAGCTGCAATTACGAAATTTAGGTCGCCAACCAACCATTCTAATTTTTGTTACTTACTACTGAACATAAAATTTGCAAAATAATTCCGTTTAAAATCGGAATCGAACTTTCTGATGGAGTCAATAGACGGGGTGAGCGGAGTAAGTGGGCGGGACCAGCGATTGGTCAATTCACGGATATGCACTGGCAAGAAAAATTGATTAATAAACCATTCATGTAGACCGGAAGTGTGTTATCTAGATTTCCTCGTTTCTAACGATATTTAGTTCTATGTGAATTATATTGCCCCCAACCTCCGTTTGAAGGTACAGCAAATGGGAGGATGACTAGGGTATACCGCAGCCGATTAACCCATTCCCACACAACAAATTTTAGACTGGTCCAAACAGTCAGAAGCTGCAGACGACAATTTCAAATTGATGGGAATTTTAATTTTTTTGTCACTTTGGATAGAAAATATTGTGGGTAATGAAGAAATTGCTTGATACAAGTCGACGGATATTGGATGGAAATGCCTATGAAACATTCAAAAAATGTACAAAATGGATATGTAGGATTTCTAGCGTACGGCAAAATCGTCTATTCGCGATTGTCAATCAAGGAATCAGTCGGCCAAACAAATCATTCATTCAGTCCGGAATTGAACTTTGAACTCCGACTTTTGCCGACATTAACGTGAACAAATTTTGAATTGGTTTTGCGAGTTAAACGTCGTAACTACGGCTTTTTTTATGGTCTCAAACAAACCATTTTACCTTTTTTATGAAATGCTACTTGCCAAAAACTTCGCGAATGAACGCCGTTTAAAGTCGGATTTGGAGTTCCTGTCGGAAGCAATGGGCGTGGAAAACGTAGTAAGAGGGTGGAGATAGCTATTGGTCAATTCTAGTGGGATCAGACCTTTAAATAATTGATGGACCATTGCTGTCTATTAAAATATTATTTGATCAGTTCAAATCTATTTAGATCGGGAGCGAAATGTCAAGAATTACAACATTATTGTAATAAAGTGTATTGGACGAGCTGTAGTTACTTCGTTTAGGTCGCACACCTTTCTATGTCTAAAAATTCACTAAAGTGGTCTAGGTACCTGATAGATACAGATCGATGTGTTATCAATAACTGATTAATATCCTTCTATGTTGCAATTAGGAAAGTCGGCGTTCAGCAAATCACCATATGACAAGTTTATATCAAAATATAGACCCTTTTTATTAAACAGCGTTAAATATAAATATTCCTTTTTACAGAATGATGGATATATCTTAGACGTTGCCTTCAACCATTACCGCCGCCGTCAGTGCAGTCGGTAGCGCACCAGACTGCCAATCTTTAATCATGGGATGTCATGGGTTCGATCCCGGCGGCGGCACATATCCTTTCCGACATTTGTCTCTCATCAATGGGTGAATAATCATAAACCTAATCAATTCACGTTTTTTTTACGATCTTCAAGAAAAGAATTCGGAAGACATTATTTAGGCTTGAAATGTGCTAACTCTTCTTCAGAATAGTAAGTGGTCTACACGACCCGGAATATAAGTTACACACTTAAAGCCTGGTAAAAACCATAAGTGATTTCTTGTTCGCTCCCATACGATTATTTTCGTTGTTGTCGCTTTGAGTTCTTTCAAATCATCAAGCCGCCGTCATAGCGCTGTTGGTAGCACATCATACTCCCAATCTTCAATCATAGGGTGTCATGGGTTCTAGCGTATTTCCGTTTATTTATCGTCGCTACCGTAGCACATGGCCATATGAGCAACGCTACCAGAAGACGTTTAGTTGTTACGGTGGAGAGTGCATGGATACAGGACGAAACTGCTGAGAGCTCCGCCTGGTTCTTTAACGTGCTCGATAGATAGATCCGTCACACGGGGCCTGGGTTTTAAGTCCCAACCGAAAAAACAATTAGTTTTCAGATGATATGGTCATCCCAGGGCTCGAACCCGTGATCTAGAGGTTTAAGGTCAAGTGCTCTACCAACTGAGCTAATCGGACTGACAAGGGGTTCGATCCCCGTAGGCGGTTATTGGGTTGATAATCGTAAACCTAAGTGGGATAGCAGCTGGATGCTAGGAAAGGATGTATACATAGTGGTAGTGCTGGTGCGAGAAATACCAGGAATCCATTGTTAGGTGCTCCAGCCGCCGCGATATGACTGAAATACTGTTATAATGTGGCGTTAAGCCCCAATCAATCAACCAATAAATCGATCGATCATTCAATCAATCAAATTACCAAAGAGGTCCAAGGTGTAATAGAAGTGGGTCGAGTATTTGAATACACGACACAACTTGATTTTCAGTGAGCTGAAATCACATGTCGCCGCAATTTACAACATACTCCAAACGAGATGTGAAGACGATTGTAATAAGACTTAAAATACGGAAAATAGATTATGATATATAGTATCGTATTGATACTAAAAATCATTTAGACCTTAAACAAGCTGCATTAACGAAGTTTTAAGAGCCACATTATGATGTAACTTATGTTCCTTTTGTAGAATAAAAGTGACTGCACGCCGTTTGTGTAATGATGGTCGCATAATAAGCGCGCCGTTAGTGTAATGGTGATCGCATTATAAGCAGTTGTCGCCTGTACAATACAGACTTTAACCATAGGACTGCGTTCAGTACAAGAAAACGCTAGCAATAGCTTTATTTAAGCTGTATTTGCGATATTTTGCTTCCTACTGACGATATGCAAACGTGGATGCTATTTTGTAAACGATTAATACATTGAAAGCAGTGCTGTTTCAAGTTGATGTCAAAGTATGTGAGTTCTCTAATTTCACATGCAGATATCCTTTTAGCAGCACGGTTTAAATCATCTCTTCTTCTAAGAACGATCCTTTGTCGATGGGCTATCAGAACCTGTTGTTATGAAAGGTTGCTAGCACACCGAGTACCACTTATTTGAATTAGTAAGAGCAAATCTTTGGTTGAAATGGCCAAATAAAGAATTTAAAACTATTCAATTTGCGTAAAATGTATGTAGTTTTTTTTTCAATCATAACAAGATAAAATTAACAACAATAAACGAACAATAGGTGTGGAAAGACGGAAGAAAAGAAAATGAGAACGAAACACAGAAGTGTTAGGAAATTCGGATAGAGTACAGATATCTAAGAGATAAATAAACGTTTTCAGGTAATCCTACAACAATATCATCAGCGTTGATGAACACTACTTATTGAACCTTTATTGAACCTTTTCATTAATATTCAAGGTCAGAACAGTTTCTTTCCTAAAGCTCCTCCTCTAAATGACGGTCGCGTTTTGTCTCCAGCTGTCCATGATTTAGACTTGACCCGGAAGTGACGTAAATCCTTCCCGTGATTCTCCTGTAACATGGGAAAGTAAGCTTGTAGTTTACAGAGTGCTTTATGTGTCTGGTAAAAGGCCTTGTGTCCACCTTCTAGTAAATTTAGTCTTGGATAGTTGTCCCTGTTCATCTCACAGTCAAGTTCTCTCAAAAATCGAAACCTGCAGAAAAATGTGGTATGGTTATAATAATTTAAATCTGATTATGCATACATGTGTAGTTATGGCGGACAGTCATATGTACAGTTTGATAACCTGAACATAAAAAAACCTTTCTATAATTCATGTCGAACAATACGCACATTTATTTTAAATTGAATTCTAGGCGAACTATCAATCCGTTTGAGTAATTCATGGTTGTTGTATGAAAAGATCAAATTCGAAAACGTATCTTAAAATGTAACACATAGTGTGTCACTTTATCTAAAACCTGTTATAGACAGCAGGTTTCATTACTCTACTTATTACCATAATTATTACTATTCTATTATATGTAACATTCTTTAAATGACATAATCAATGGAAAATATTAAAAGTTCTTACATTTTTGGTCATCTTTCTGACGAAAACTCGCATTGGAATATCAACACGTGCACCTCATCACGCGCAATTTTGTTTCGTTTATAAACTTTTGAATTGCATCCTTTGTGTACAAGTTGATTGCTCCATCAATATGACCGCCGGAGTATTCATACGGGTATCTACAGTCTATAACTGTGATGCGGTCTATGTTATTGTCGTACTGGCCTTCTAACACAGCGGAAATCTGTAGAAAAGGAAATGCAAGTAGAGAGATAAGGAATAAAAACAGGAAACGTGTCTAAAAATATAGTTCTACTTTACCATTTCCAAAAGGTTGCGCACACGCATTAAAAAGCTAAAATATGTTCTTTTGTTTTATTTTCATCTACTTATCTATTCGTTCATTTATTCATGGCAATAAGGTTATGGCAGATATTACGGCATTGTACCCTTTGAAGAAAAGGTATGATGCCCCAAATGCGCCGGACTTATACACCCAGGGTTACCTGTTTAATTTTACGGTCTATTTCTGAGACCCGCTTTGCAGGGATATTTGTATATATGCGTACATATACTAAGGGAAAAAAGTTTAGCAATTTCGTACGTTACAGCCAATTTCTCCGGTGTCTAGCTTTGGATTCAAACCATATTTTCACACATCGATCTTTTATGTGTAGGCCACAGTAATTAAAAAAATCAGATGATTTCAAGGTCATACGTGTTTGTTGTACAGCGTCAAACATGGTAGGGGTAGGAAAGTAAAAGTAACACAAAGATCTAATATCTTGTGTGTCCACCGTTTGCGCCAATAACGGCATCACAGCGTCTTCTCATGCTGGAAATGAGCCTACGATTAATGGCCATAGGAATACGACCCCAATCCTGACGCAGAACACGTTCCAGGTCTCTAACGTTATTAACGTCATTCATGTCTCTTACTCTCCTACCCAGATGGTCCCAAAGGTGTTCGATCGGAGGCAGATCCGGTGATTTGGCTGGCCAATCCAACACATCAACATTATTAGTCTGTAAAAGGTCTAACGTGTGCCGAGCGACATGTGGGCGGGCATTATCTTGCTGAAAAAATGGTAGCAAACCCTTGACGCAAGAACGGCAATACCACTGGCTGGACAATTTCGGTGCAGTATCGAACGGCATTTAAGTTTCCCTGAATAGCTACCAAGTCAGTCTTGCCACGGTATGATATACCACCCCAGACCATGACGCTGCCGCCTCCAAAACGGCCATGTTCAAAGACGTTGGCGGGATCCATCCTTTCGCCATCACGCCTCCAAACACGGACCCTACCATCCGCAAACATCAAATTAAAACGGGATTCGTCTGTGAATAGGACCTGATTCTACATTCGTCTTGGCCATCGACGGTGTACCCTTGTCCAATTCAATCTTGCATGTCTGTGTGCACGTGTCAAAGGAATGCCAACGTAAGGTCGACATGCGCGTAAACGTGCCGAACGAAGTCTGCTTCTTACAGTACGAGCACAGACCCGTGTTCCCGTTGTATTTCGGACCAAACCGGCTATACGAGTGGTATTGAGGAAGCGATTACGCCGTGAACACGTCACGGTGTAATTGTCCTAACGTTGGGTAGTCTTACGTGGCCTGCTTGGACGTGGCCTGTCTTTGACGGTGCCTAATTGACGATACTTTGTTCTAAGTCTTAAAATGGAACTTTGGCTCACGCCAAAATGTTGAGCCACCTCTTTTACCGTCATACCACCAGCCAGCATACCGATGGCTACGTTCCGTTGGTCTAAGTTAAGCCCTGGGCGACGTCCCATTTGAATTTTTAAAATGTTTTAATGAGTTATCTTGTTATTGATGCTAACCAATAAACTGGGATAGATATTGTGGATATAGACTTCACGTACACGTGGAAGCACGTGCAGAACGTGTTTCAGCAAAATTGCGTCAGACAGCCTTTAGAAGCGAGGAAAACGTGCTCTAAATGCATAATTAGTTAGTTAGCTTTTAAAAATTGCAAACGAGACTGATTTTATAAGGTTTATACATTTACGTTGAAAGATAATGTAGGTCGGAAAAAAGCTTATCTTTTTACCCTCAGTATATTAACATACGTGGCAAAAAGATGTGAAAAGATATTTGAGAACTCACAGCTGCGATTGAGATTGATTTCAAAAATCTTATATCTTACCTAAGAGTTAATAATGTCATAAGGAAATCACGACTAATGTTCTTCGGGTGTTTCAAAATATTCTAGTATAAAAAAGGATAAAACACATACGCACACAGTAAAAATGCAAAAGAAAAAGTATTTTTAAATGACAAGTACTTTTTCCCGCGCATTATGAATATAACCCGCTGACGAAAGTGTTATACATTAAGCCACAATTTTGCTAAAAAAAAACACACACACAAAAAGTCCCGTCTTCGTCGGGTCAAATTAAGAATTCTATTAACTTTTGTTACATTTGGTGCTTACTCATATTCCAATAAGACTAAATAATGGTCCCCAAAATAAATTTTGAGTCGCCATCCTCTACAGGGTGCAATACAGTTGCACATGAGTGATTGTTTGTTGGTTTAAAGTGTCATACGAAAGTTTCAAAAGAAAAGCTATTTAGATAAAGAAGAAAGTATGATATACCTATTTTCGTTTGATATTGTCCATGTTTCACCTAATGTGCCCATGATATTAACAGCTTTTGGATCCATGATGTTATAAATACGGTTTCATTAACAGAATGATCGACCAGTGTCCGTTTATTTATCGTCGCTACCGTAGCACATGCCCATATGAGCGACGCCCCCAGAAGACGGTTAGTTGTTACGGGGGATAGTGCAAGGATACAGGACGAAACTTCTGAGAGCTCCGCCTGGTTCTTTAACGTGTTCGGTGGATAGCACAGTCACACGGGGTCTCGGTTTAACGTCTCACCCGAAAGACAATTAGTTTGTTAGTTGATATGGTAAGCCCAGGGCTCGAACCCGTGATCTTGAGGTTTGAAGTCAAGTGCTATACCAACTGAGCTGATCGACCAGAAAGAGCATGCATGGTTTTAAACCTTACCGTGATTCTAACTTGAAATGTATTCACGTCACGGGTCACCAAGTTTGACTAGAGAGTTGATTATATCAAGAACACACTAATTGTTTTGTAATGGGACAATAATTCTTTTTAATGTTTGATTGACAGGTGATCATCGGTGATCAATATTATTTGTATCTCTATCAAATTTGGCGGCCATCATATAGCCAAAAGTCCTAGCCATATTTCTATCTATTTTACTGCATTTAGCCTTTAGCTTCAGAAACATTTATCATTTTGGCATCAATATTGCCCAACCGTTATTTCTTTCAAAATCTTTTAATTGGACAATAACCGTTACATGCGGTATACATTGATAGTTAACATAAAATACATGTTATATTTCTAATATTATTCGTAAACTTTCCAGTTGGATTCCATATTTCGATCTTGAGTTTTCCCTAAATTTTCCCTTTGAATGCCATAATTTTCTACAAAACAGTAACATCTTTATCCCATTCTAACAGAAAGACGCTTTTCATGCCTTAAGGAAAAAACAATTGGGAAATCATTTTGTAAAAAGAAGACATTGCTTTTAATAATATTTCCATTTTATGCTGTTTAGTAAAAATTCCTCTATATTTTGATCTAAACTTGTCATTTGGTGATTTGCTGAACGCCGACTTTTCTAATTGCAATATAGAAGGGTATTAATCAGTTATTGATATCAATCCTTATCTATCAGTTACCCAGACAGCCTTGATGACTTATGAACACAAAAAGGTGTTGGCAATATCAACAAAATATGTCACTGAACTGAGCAGATTTTATACAAGAAAGAAAATATTGATAAAGGGCAATCGTCATTCGTCACAACTCGGCCAATTCCCTTCCTACACCAAAGATCGGAGACTTTGACAAGTTTGTAACCCGTATAAAGACTTTCAACCTTGAAATTTAAAATGGGTTGACCAATCGCTTGCCCCACCTTCTTACTACGTTGGCCAAGCCATTGCTTCGGACAGGAACTCCCACTCCGATTTTAAACGGTGTTATTTTGAAAAGTTTGTGGCCAGTTGTATGTAATGATAAAGTAAAATGGTTTGTTTGAGACCTAAACTTCATAACTTAACGTAAAAAAAGCTGTAGTCACGATGCTTAAGTCGCCAAACCAATGAAAAATGTGTTCACATTAATGGCGGCAAAAGTCGGAGCTCAAAGCTCAATTCCGGCCTGAAAGAATGATTTGATTGGCCAACTGATTCCTTGATTGACAATCGCGATTAGTCAATTTTGCCGTTCGCTAGAAATCGTACATATATCCATTTTGTACAAAATTATGAATGTTTCATATCCATTCAATATCCGGCGACATGTTTCAAGCGATTTCTTCACTATCCACAATGTTTTCTATCCAAAGAGGCAAAAACCTTTAATATTCCATGAATTCGAAATTGTCGTCTGCAGCTTCCATCAGTTTGGACAAGTCTAAAGTTTTGTTATGTGGGAATGGGTTAATCGACCGCGGTATTTTCTAGTCATCCTCTCATTTGCTGTAGTTTCAAATGGAGAAAGGAGTTAATAAAACCAACACAAAACTATATATCGTAAGAAACGAGATAATCTAAATTACCTACTTCCGGTCTACATGAAATATTAAATTAATTGATCGAGTTTCTGTTGCCAGTGGCTATCCGCCAATTGGCCAATCGCTCACGCCGATGTCCCCATTAATTGAGTACGACAGGAAGTTCGAATTCGATTTTAAACCGCGCTATTTTGCAAATTTTATTGTCAGTAGCATGTAACAAAAATTAGAATGGTTGGTTGGCGACCTAAAAGTCGTAACTGCAGTATGAATTTTATTCAGGAACCAATTTCGACCAGGGCATTTCTGATTAGTTCGCAAATCAACGAAACGCAATGTCTTTTTAAAAGGATGGTCTAAAATTATTCAAACTAAGGTCATTTGACATATTTTGCGTCGGAGGTCAGTTGACGTAGTCAGCGATAAATCAATTGACTGATCAGTAGCCACGCCCATTTCCAATTAGGGCTCCGACAAGACAGTTTGTCTGCTATGCCAGACGTCGATTAGAAGTAAATCGTTGGCAAACAACCTAAACATAATACATACAGCTCGAATAAGCTGTAGTTTCCTTTTTTTCAATAATCGTTGGTAGCAACCTAAACATTATACATAAAGCTCGAATAAGCTGTAGTTTCCACTTTTTTAAATTATCGTTGGTCAGCAAAGTATAAATGGTCATACAGCTTGAATTAGCTGTAGTTTACACTTTTTTTCTACAATCATTGGTTAACAACCTAAATATTGTACATACAGCTTGAACTAACTGTAGTTTACACTTTTTTATCAATAATCGTTGGTAGCAACCTTAATATTGTACATACAGCTTGAATTAGCTGTAGTTTCCACTTTTTTTTCAATAATCGTTGGTAGCAACCTAAATATTGTACATACAGCTTGAATTAACTGTAGTTTACACTTTTTTTCTACAATCGTTGGTAAGCAATCTAAATATTGTACATACAGCTTGAATTAGCTGTAGTTTCCACTTTTTTTCAATAATCGTTGGTAAGTAACCTGATTATTCTACATACAGCTTGAATTAGCTGTAGTTTACACTTTTTACTACAATTGTTGGTAGCAACCTAAATATTGTACATACAGCTTGAATTAACTGTAGTTTCCACTTTTTTTCAATAATCGTTGGTAGCAACCTAAATATTGTACATACAGCTTGAATTAACTGTAGTTTCCACTTTTTTTCAATAATCGTTGGTAAGCAACCAAAATATTGTACATACAGCTTGAATTAGCTGTAGTTTCCACTTTTTTTTCAATAATCGTTGGTAGCAATCTAAATATTGTATATACAGCTTGAATTAGCTGTAGTTTACACTTTTTTCAATAATCGTTGGTAAGCAACCTAAATATTGTTCATACAGCTTGAATTAGCTGTAGTTTCCACTTTTTTTCAATAATCGTTGTTAGTAATCTAAAAATTGTACATACAACTTGAATTAACTGTAGTTTACACTTTTTTTCAATAATCGTTGGTAAGCAACCTAAATATTGTACATACAGCTTGAATTAGCTGTAGTTTACACTTTTTTTCAATAATCGTTGGTAAGTAACCTGATTATTGTACATACAGCTTGAATTAACTGTAGTTTCCACTTTTTTTCAAAAATTATAATAAGCAACCTAAACATTGAACATACAGCTTGAATAGGCTGTAGTTTACACTTTTTTTCATAATCGTTGATAAGCAATCTTAATATTGTACATACAGCTTGAAATAGCTGTAGTTTACACTTTTTTTCAATAACCGTTGGTAAGTAATCTTAATATTGTACATACAGCTTGAATATACTGTAGTTTACACTATTTTTCAATAATCGTTGGTAAGCAAAATAAATATTGTACATACAGCTTGAATTAGCTGTAGTTTACACTTTTTTTCAATAATCGTTGGTAAGTAACCTGATTATTGTACATTCATCTTGAATTAACTGTAGTTTCCACTTTTTTTCAAAAATCATAATAAGCAACCTAAATATTGTACATACAGCTTGAATTAGCTGTAGTTTACACTTTTTTTCAATGATCGTTTGTAGCAACCTTCTTATTGTACATACAGCTTGAATTAACAGTAGTTTACACTTTTTTTCAATAATCGTTGGTAAGCAATCTAAATATTGTACATACAGCTTGAATTAGCTGTAGTTTACACTTTTTTTCAATGATCGTTGGTAGCAACCTAAATAGTGTACATACAGCTTGAGTAAGATGTAGTTTCACGTTTTTTTGATAATCGTTGGTAAGCAACCTAAACATAGTACATAAAGTTTGAATTAGCTGTAGTTTCCACTTTTTTTCTACAATCGTTTGTAACCAACCTAAATATTGTACATACAGCTTGAATAAGCTGTAGTTTACACTTTTTTTCAATAATCGTTGGTAGCAACCTAAATATTGTACATACAGCTTGAATTAACTGTACTTTCCTTTTTTTTCAATAATCGTTGGTAGCAACCTAAATATTGTACATACAGCTTGAATTAGCTGTAGTTTCCACTTTTTTTCAATGATCGTTGGTAGCAACCTAAATATTGTACATACAGCTTGAACTAACTGTAGTTTACACTTTTTTTCAATAATCGTTGGTAAGCAACCTAAACATTGTACATACAGCTTGAATTAGCTGTAGTTTCCACTTTTTTTCAATAATCGTTGGTAGCAACCAAAAATTCTGTATATACAGCTTGAATTAACTGTAGTTTACACTTTTTTTCTACAATCGTTGGTAAGCAACCTAAATATTGTACATACAGTTTGAATTAGCTGTAGTTTCCACTTTTTTTCAATAATCGTTGGTAAGTAACCTGATTATTGTACATACAGCTTGAATTAGCTGTAGTTTACACTTTTTTCTACAATCGTTGGTAGCAACCTAAATATTGTACATACAGCTTGAATTAACTGTAGTTTCCACTTTTTTTTAATAATCGTTGGTAAGCAACCTAAATATTGTACATACAGCTTGAATTAGCTGTAGTTTCCACTTTTTTTCTACAATCGTTGGTAAGCAACCTTAATTTTGTACATACAGCTTGAATTAGCTGTAGTTTCCACTTTTTTTCAATAATTGTTGGTAGCAACCTAAATATTGTACATACATCTTGAATTAGCTGTAGTTTCCACTTTTTTTCAATAATCGTTGGTAGCAACCTAAATATTGTATATACAGCTTGAATTAGCTGTAGTTTACACTTTTTTCTACAATCGTTGGTAAGCAACCTAAATATTGTACATACAGCTTGAATTAACTGTAGTTTCCACTTTTTTTTAATAATCGTTGGTAAGCAACTTAAATATTGTACATACAGCTTGAATTAGCTTTAGTTTCCACTTTTTTTCTACAATCGTTGGTAAGCAACCTAAATATTGTACATACAGTTTGAATTAGCTGTAGTTTACACTTTTTTTCTACAATCGTTGGTAAGTAACCTGATCATTGTACATACAGCTTGAGTCAGCTGTAGTTCCCATTTTTTTCTACGTTCACTTTGTAGCTGAACAGTACAGAATAAATCTTTCTTTTCACAAAAGTATTAACAACTAATCAATCGCTGGCTTGCTTATCGATTCCAACAGATAGTTCTACTTTTATTTTAAATGGTGTTTCATTGATATTGTCAACACCTTTCTATGTCTTTTAAATCATCAAAGCGGTCTAGATAACTGATAGATACAGATTGATGTGTTATCAATAACTGATTAATATCCTTCTTTATTGCAATTAGGAGTTGGCGTTCAGCAAATCAACACATGACAAGTTTAAAACAAAATATAGAGGTTTTTTTTTTTTTTTTTTTTTTTTTTTTATCCCTTTAAAAATAGAAATGTCCCTTAACACAATGGTGGTATAACCACATGACAAGCCCTATCAACTTTAGGAGTCTTTTATCCTAATTATGCAATAATAAAAGAAGATTTAACCCGTTCCTACACAATGAAGCCTTTTGACACCCCTATTAAATAATAAAGGATTACATTATATAAAATGAAGAAATTGTTCGCAACATGCAATTTACTCATTTTACGCAATGTTTTTTACCATAAAAAAGCTGAAAAATCCAAAATTTCACCAACTTTGAATTGTCGTCAGTAACTTTCAATTAAGCCAGTCTAAACTTCTGACGTGTTGTAATGGGATAGGGAAAATACGGAAGTTTCAGCCAGAACCTTTATAAATACGTAATCCTAGAATACCTGCATAAAGGACGTTTGTATGCCGTTGAAAAAATCAAAAGTTTTGATGACGTCATTTATGTATGATTATTGCTAGGTACTTTAAGAAAAAAACTTTATTTAAAAATGAAGAAATTGATTCCATCCAAAATATAGACTTTGAAAAAATGTATTAACTTAAAATCGAAGCCTGGATATTATTAAAAATTGTTGCCATCAGCTAATGATAATATGTACAATTATATATATTGTCAGTTTAAGTCCCCAACAGAAAATACCCAAGATCCGGTCCATTTATTTTAGGCGCAGCTAAGGGGGCTAGACATATAATCCCCTATTTAGTGTGCGCCTCTGCAATAATGAGTTAGATATCAAGTTCGAGTTATCAAGCTTGAAATCTTCGAGGGTTTTTTTTTTTTTTTTTTTTTGGACTTTTCCTCAAAATCTGGAATTAATGTTTAAATTATATCCTTCAGCTCATATTTATTAAACTATCTTAATCATTCCTTTTAACCAAACAGAACGAGATAATAGGTATACATAAATAAAATGGGACACTATTGATGCAAGTTGGAATGACGGTAAGGTATAAAACCAAGCAAGCCCTTTCTGATCTATCATTCTGTCAAGGATTTCAACTTATAACACAATGGCTCCAAATTCTTGCACTTATAATATTACTACGGATTTAAAAAGCAAGGCATTGAGCGTTCATAGGTATTATTTATATGTTTAATGAATCTATTTATCTATCATTCATTCATAAAAGAGTTTCGATGAACTGATTATTTAACTCTAGTTAAAGCTATAACGTTTAAATCTATTGGTGCTTCGTCGATCTTTTGGTATAAATCATTAAATATTCGTCATCAAATTTCTTTTTCTTTTTTGTTAAAGAAAGAAATAAATAACATCCTTGTACTATCTCTTCTTCTTAAAATATTTCATCGCGTATTTCGATATCATTTTTTCTTTCAGAATATCACATCAGGAAAAGAACACGAATTTAAAAAGACCCGGAATACAATGCATCAATTATCCTAATAGAAAGAGAAGAAGGACATTATCTGAGCATTCCGAACACAAATCTCCATTGTTAGACATTATCCGAACTGTTGAGAATCTTTCTACAGACTCTACCTTGATAGCCGATGGATCCCGTGCAAGTTGCCTACCAACTGTTGAAGGGAAACATAAAGATCTGAAGTCAATTTCACTGAATACAGTAAGTTCTTATCGTAATTAAACGGCTGTTGGCATTTTTCCGTGTACATATACAATTAGGCCTATTTATGTATGGCAAATTTTGAGAAAAAGAGATGGGAAATGTTAACAGAGCAAAGCTTTATTGAGGTTGTCATAAGCTGATAGCTTGCTTTTCATGCCGTCAAGGTGTCATCAAATTGCTCATTTGTGACGTTTACTTTTGAAACACCTTTTCTACCTTTTCTTCAAATAAAGCAAGTAGATATTTGTATTTCTAAGATGTCGCGAAAAATATAAGATGCTCTAAACTTACCGGTTCGTTTTACAGATGTCCGATGTGTTACAAGGCCAGTACGACAATGAAATAGACTTTGTCACAGTTATAGACTGTAGATACCCGTATGAATACGACGGCGGCCATATTGATGGAGCAATCAACTTGTACACCAAGGATGCCATTCAAGAGTTTATAAACAAGACAAAAATTGCGTGCGATCAGATGCACGTCTTGATATTCCACTGCGAATTCTCGTCAGAAAGGGGACCTAAAATGTAAGTATGACATACACACGTAATTTCTTAGACGTGGAAACAAGTTTAATCCTCTTATTGTTAAATATATTTACAAATATCATTTTAAAGTTTCAAACGCAATATTACGATTTACCCTTTTTGGTAGTATAGATTCGTTTGTGGATCAGATATTCAATAAGCAAATGGTACAAGGACATTCTCGTCTAATTTTGTCTCATTTAATAGACTTGTTTCTCACTTTTAGAAAGTCATGTCGGCCCATAGTTAAGACGTAAATAATTTATGATAATTTCAGTTTGTATTTTCATGTATGCCATTCTTCTTTCCAGGTTCAGATTTTTACGAGAACTTGACCGTAAAATGAACAAAGAAAACTACCCAAAACTGAATTTCCCAGAAGTATATTTACTAGAAGGTGGATACAAGGCCTTTTACCAGACACACAAAGCACACTGTAAACCACAGGCTTACGTTACCATGCTACACGAGAATCACGGGAAGGATTTACGTCACTTCCGGGTAAAATCTAAATCATGGACAGCTGGAGACAAACCTCGACCGTCATTTCGAGTGGGAGCTTTTGGAAAGAAACTGTTTTGAATTAAACTGCTACCCAAGTTACAATATCATTGCTATATTAACAAATGGCGATGAGATTCAAAGTTTCACAATGGTATCCCCTTGTCATTTAAGTGTCTAAGTTATCCCTTTGTGCGTGCATCACGTAATGTTCTACATAGTTATTCTATTTTGATCCTTTCCTGTTCGCCGATTTTGTTGTCTAGTCTACCTATAACTTATATTAGTTACTTTTATCCTCTTCTTTCGATCTCTGTCTTTCTTCTGAAACACATCATTTGATAAACCTCTGTTACCTATTTAGACTATAGTTAAGTTATGACGTATATTCGTTGAACTTATATTTATTTTATGACTTGTTTTGAATAAATTGTTTTGTTATTATCTAGTTATTTTGTTACTTTTTCTTATAGCGCATCCGCTTTATGTCCGATAAAATTCAATGCTGTTAATGTACAGGGGAAAATTGACAGATGGGTTTCGATCATACAGCTACATACCTCTAGTTACGACGTAAGTCGCAAAACCAATAAATATAAATACCGTTGAATTGTCCGTACATAATATGACTGGTCAATCGTGTCTTTGACTGACAGCGGCGATCCAGCAATAAATAACGGTAGCGACAGAACCGATTCACATGACCCGTCGGTCGAATAAACTCTATCTGGGAACTCCGTTTAACAAATTCGGAGAGAAGAACCAGATGTTTCGGCTTTAGCTACGACGTTGAAGTCCCCAAACACAAACATACTACAAATAAATGTCTGTCAATGTCGGAGTTTAAAGTTCACTTCTGGCCTAAATGAATGATTTGGTAGGTCAATTGATTTTAATTGCGATTCATTGATTATTTCTTCGTGTCAAATCGCTATATTTATCGTTGGTCAACATAAGATCCTCTCTCCAGGAAAACTTCCCAAATAATAATAATAACAACAACAACAAAGAAAAAAAACCACACCTCTGCATATTTAACTTTTCGGATAAGAAAGCATTGCAGATTATAAAAAAAACAACTGCTTGAAACAAGTTTCTTCCTTTTCCAATATGTTTTCCAAAGCTTTTTTTTCGAGGGGATCAGACAATTATGACGTCATCGAAACATTTGAATGTGTAACGTCATAGAGCAATTTCATTTACGAATTCCAAGGTAAAAGGATTAATCCGTGATCTCCCTAACGTAATTATTGAACCCATTACCACATGACAAAATTTTAGATCGGCCGAAATTGATAAAAAGTTGCAGATGACATCTCAAATTGCCCTTTAACGCACAAGCATTTTCCCCTTTTCATAAAGTTTTCTATGATTGTAATTCTTCAGGGTGTAATTGAGCGTCACTGTGTGGTAATGGGATGACGGATCTCTTGCCACGCCCACTGATCTCCAACAGGAAGCTCTTCATCGATAGTCAACGGCGTTATGTTGTATAATTTATATCCAGTAACAGGTTACATAAGAGGTAAAATGGTTGGTTGGCGACCTAAAGTCTTCAATAAGCTGTAGTTACGACGTTTAATTCGCGAAACCATCGAAAATGCTTCGTGTAAAAGTTCAGTTCCGGTGTACAAGAATGATTAGATTGGTCAATTGATTCTTTGATTGGCAGCTCCGATCCGTTAATTGGTATAGAGATCGGAACAAACAAGGTTGATTGTCAAAGGGCCAATCGGATCAAGAAAAGGTGAACCAGGTCTGGTATTTCAAATTGATATTTAGTAAGGTAGAATGACTATCCTACACGAAGAATAACTGATGAAAGCAGACAGATCCAATCTTTGTAGGCCTTTGCAGTCCGCTCTGTCTAACGAGGGTCGATCATTTTTACACTAGTTTGCCAGATGGTTCCTTTTCGAACGAAAGTTCAGGTATTAATAATCAGTAACCCATTCCTAAAACGATAAAATTTGGTCTGGTTCAAATTGAAAGAATTTGCAGACGACATTTAGAATTGTGTTGAAATTGGAAAATAAGTGCAAAACATGGTAGAAAACATAATGAGAAAAGGAGAAACTGCTTGTTACATGTAATTTTCCCTTTTCCCACAAAGCTTTCCTTGATTGTAGTTCTTCAGGGCACCAGAGAGATTAATTGTGTGGTGATGGGTGAATGAAACGTCTGTAATATCCAGCATTCTTTAAAAGGAATATTTCTATTTCACCCTGTTTAGTAAAAAAAATTCTATATTATGACTTAAACTTGTCAGTTGGTAATTTGCTGAACGCCTACTTTCCTATCAATCAGTTATTGATAACTCATCAATCTGTTTCTATCAGTTACCCAGACAGCTTTGATAATTGAGAAAGGTGTTGACAATATCAATAAAATATCACACTAACTGAACTGAGCAGATTTTATGAAAGAAATAAAATATTGATACAGGGCAATCGTCATTTGTCATAACCCCGCCGATTCCCTACCTACATCTGAGATCGGAGTCTTCGGACATATTTTGAACGACGAAGTGTAACATATGTCGATACTTCCAGCCTTGAAACATTGCCCATTTTATAATAACTCATAATAATGCATTTTAACTGAATGGCTATCCAAACCACCCTGTTAGACCGGGTATGTAATGGTGACCTCCGATATTTATGTCAGATATTTTATGAGCGGTCTAAATGTCGTAACTACAGCCTATTCGAAATACAGTTTAAACGCTAAAGGTTTACTTTCTTTTGTTTGTGTCCACGATCATATACTTTGAACACTAATTCCGTTTGATATCTAGGATTAATTATTATGTCCGACTTCAGTGGGCGTGGTTAGAGATCCGTCAACAGAAGAAGTAATAGCCACGCCTACTGACCTCTAATCTCGTAGCTTGACGGATTGGTCAAACGAGAGAATTTTGTAAAATGTACGGCCAGGGATATAAAACAAAAAGAAAATTGTTAGTGAGCGGCCTAAACGTCGTAACTAAAGCTTGAATAAGCCGTAATTACGGCGTTTGAGTTCAACAATCGACAGTCTTAGATAATATTGTCGGATTTCAATACATGTATCTAACGCCGGTCTAAATCGTCAACTGCGATTCGTCGTCGCAAAGTAAATGGTGGGCGACATGTTCCTAAACGTAGTAACTACAGATTTTATGTCTCATAATATAGCTTATTCTAATAATGTTGTAGTTCTTGACATTTCACTCTCGATCTAACTGGATTTTTATTAGACAAACGATATTTTGATTGACAGCAACGGTCCATCAATTATTTAAATATCAGGTCCCACTTGAATCGACCAATCGCTGGCCCCATCCACTTACTGTATTGGCCACGCCATTGATTCCAACAGGAACTCCCATTACGATTTGAAACGGCGTTATTTTGCAAAATTTATGGCCAGTTGAATGTAATAATAAAGTAAAATGGTTTGTTTGAGACCTAAACATCATAACTTAACTTTAACGAGCTGTAGTTACGACGTTTAAGGCGCAAAACCAATGAAATATTTGTTCACATTAATGGCGTCAAAATTTAGAGTTCAAAGCTCAGTTCCGACATGAAAGATTGATTTGATTGGCCAACTGATTCCTTTATTGACAACCGCGATTAGTCAATTTTGCCGTTCGTTAATAACCGTATATATCCATTTTGTACAAACTTTATGCATGTTTTATACGCATCCAGTCAATATCCGTTGACTTGTATCAAGCAATTTCTTCATTATCCTCAATGTTTTCTATCCAAAGAGACAAAAACTTTCAATATCCCATCAATTCGAAATTGTCGTCTGCAGCTTCCGTCAGTTTGGACAAGTCTAAAATTTTGTTATGTTGGGATGGGTTAATCGAACGCTGTATCTTCTAGTCATCCTCCCATTTGCTGTAGCTTCAAATGGAGAAAGGGGTTAATAAAACTCACACAAAACTATATATCGTTAGAAACGAGGGGATCTAAATAGCACACTTCCCATCTACATGAATGATTTGATTAATGAATCGATTTTTTGTAACCAGTGGCGAACCGTCAATTGGCCAATCGCTGGCCCCGCCCACTGACGCCGATGTACCCGTTTATTGACTCCAACAGGAAGTTCGTATGCGATTTTAAACGGCGTTTTTTGAAATTTTATGGTCAGAAGTATGTATCAAAAATTAGAATGGTTGGCGACCTGAAAGTCGTAACTGTAACTTGAATTTTATTCAGAAACCAATTTCAACCCCAGCATTTCAGTCAAGTTCGCAAACCAGCGAAATGCATTGTCTTTTCAAAGTATGGTCTTAAATTACTCAAACAAACGTCATTTGTCAAATTTTGTGACGGAGGTCATTTGGAGTAGTCAGCGATCAATCAATTGACAGATCGGTAGCCACGCCCACTTCCATTAGGGCTCCGACAAGGCAGTTTGTCTGATAAACAAGACGTCAAATAAAAGTAAATTGTTGGTGAGCAACCTAAATATTGTACTTACAGCTTGAATAAGCTGTAGTTCCAACATTTTGTCGTCCACTATGTAGCTGAATATATCAGAATTAGTCTTTCTTTTCACAAAAGTATTAACAATTAACCAATCGCTGGCCTGCTTATCGATTCCAACAGGAAGTTGTACTTTTTTAAACGGTGTTATTTTGCAAATATAATGGCTAGAAGTATGTAACAAAAAGGTAGAACTGTTGGTTGGCGACCTCAACGTCGTAACTAGAGCTTGAATAATTTGTTGATCTCACATCAAAGAAATTCAACACGTTTTTCAAGGTCTTTATCAAATTCACTTTCCAGTATCAATATTTTCTTTCTTGTATAAAATCTGCTCAGTACAGTTTGTAAGATATTTTATTGATATTGTCAACACCTTTCTATGTCTATAAAATCATCAAAGCGGTCTGCGTAACTGATAGATACAGATTGATGTGTTATCAATAAATGATTAATACCCTTCTATATTGCAATTAGGAAAGTCGGCGTTCAGCAAATCACCACATGACAAGTTTAAATCAAAATATAAAGCCCTTTAGAAATAGAAATGTTCCTTAATAGAATAGAAGAAATATTTTAACCCGTTCCTACACAATGACGCCTTTTGACACCCATATAAAACAATACAGGAAAACATTGTGTAAAATGCAGAAATAACTTGCAACAACCAATTTCTTCATTTTCCGCAATGTTATTTTACCAAAAAAGCTGAAAATCCAAATTTTCACCAACTTAAAATTGTCGTCAGTGATTTTATGAAAATTAGGAAAAAAACTTTATGGAAAAATGAAGAAATCGATTCCATCCCTAAATACGGACTTTAAAGAAATGTATAAACTTGTCAGTTTTTAGTCCCCTACATAAAATACCCAAGAGTACTCTACGTTTGCAATGTGTTCATCTGTTTGTCCGTCCGACAGTTAGTCCGGTGAATCAGTTTTCCTGACTTTTTGTCTAAAAGCAAGAAGATATTTACCTGTATTTTTAACATGTACGTCTGCAATAAGGGGTTACAGATCAAGTTTGAGTTTCGTTTCGAACAATCTATTTTCTATGAAGATACGGAATCTAAAATAATAAGTTTAAGATCTGTTCGAATTCCGATCCGATCCATTAAATAAGGGCGCAGATGTGGGTACTAGACATAGAATCCCATATTCTGGAGTTTTTTTGTGGGTTTTTTTTTTCTAACAATTTGCATATGTGTGCGCGTCTGCAATAATGAGTTACATATCAGGTTCGAACTCGAAACTTGAAATCTTCCTTTCTTTTTTTTTAGACTTCATATATAGACTGGCATTTATTGCTTTATATTGTATCCTTCAATTCATATTTATTAAACTACCTTTATTATTCATTTAACCATACAAAACAGGTAATAGTTATACATAAATAAAACGGGACACTATTGATGCCAAAATGATAAAGATTTCTGAGGCTAAAGGCTAAATGCAGTAAAATAAACAGATATATGACTAGGACTTATAGCCCTTTTGGCTATATGGTAGCCGCCGAGTTTAATAGAGATACAAACAATATTGATCACCGTTGATCACCTGTCAATCAAACATTAAAAAACAATTATTGTCCCATTACCAAACAATTAGCGCGTTCTTGATATAATCTGCTCTCTGGTCAAACTTGGTGACCCGTGACGTGAATACATTTCAAGTAAGAATGACGGTAAGGTATAAAACCAGGCAAGCTCTTTCAGGTCTATCATTCTATCAAGGATATCAACTTATAACACAATGGCTCCAAATTCTTGCACTTATGATGTTACTACGGATTTAAAAATCAAGGCATTGAGCGTTCATAGGTATTGCTTATATGTTTAATGAATCTATTTATCTATCATTCATTTATAAAACAGTTGCGATGAACAGATTATTAAACACTAGTTAGAGCTATATTGTTCAAATTTATTTGTGGCTTCGTCGATCTGAAGCTGATCGGACCAGCTTTTGATATAAATCATTAAAGGTTTGTCATCAAATTTCTTCTTCTTTTCTGTTAAAGATATGAGTATATAACATCCTTGTACTGTCTGTTCTTCTTAAAATACTTCATGGAGTAATTCGATATTACTTTTCTTTCAGAGTAACAGGTCAGAAAGAAAACACGAATTCTAAAAGACCCGGAATACAATGCATCAATTCTCCTAATAGACAGAGAAGAAGGACGTTATCCGAGCATTCCGAACACAAATCTCCATTGTTAGACATTATCCGAGCTGTTGAGAATCTTTGTACAGACTCTACTTTGATAGCCGATGGATCACGTGCAAGTTCCCTACCAACTGTTGAAGGGAAACATAAAGATCTGAAGTCCATTTCACCGAATACAGTAAGTTCTTATTGTAATTAAACGGCTGTTGGCATTTTTTCCGTGTACATATACAATTTATAGGCCTATTTGTGTATGACAAAATTTGAGAAAAGGAGATGGGAAATGTTAACAGATTAAATTTTATTGAGGTTGCCATAAGCAGATTGCTTGCTTTTCATGCCGTCAAGGTGTCATCTAAAGCAAATTGCTCATTTGTGACGTTTACTTTTGAAACACCTTTTCTACCTTTTCGTCAAATAAAAGCAAGTAGATACTTGTATTTTCTAAAATGTCGCAAAAAATATAAGATGCTCTAAACTTACCGGTTCGTTTTACAGATGTCCGATGTGTTACAAGGCCAGTACGACAATGAAATAGACTGCGTCACAGTTATAGACTGTAGATACCCGTATGAATACGACGGCGGCCATATTGATGGAGCAATCAACTTGTACACCAAAGATGCCATTCAAGAGTTTATAAAGGAGACCAAAATAGCACGCGAAGAGATGCATGTCTTGATATTCCACTGCGAATTTTCGTCAGAGAGGGGACCTAAAATGTAAGTATGACCTACACACGTAATTTCTTAGACATGGAAACAAGTTTAATCCTATTATTGTTAAATATATTGTTAGATATAGTTACAAATATCATTTTAAAGTTTCAAACGTAGTATTACGATTTACCCTTTTTGATGGTTTAGATTCGTTTGTGGATCAGATATTCAATAAGCAAATGGAACAATGACATTCTCGTCATTTAATTGACTTGTTTATCACTTTTAAAAAGTAATGACGGCCAATAGTTATGACGTTAATAATTCATGATGATTTCAGTTTGCATTTTCATGTACATTATATGCAATTCTGCTTTCCAGGTTCAGATTTTTACGAGAACTTGACCGTAAAATGAACAAAGAAAACTACCCAAGACTGAATTTCCCAGAAGTATATTTACTAGAAGGTGGATACAAGGCCTTTTACAAGACGCATAAAGCACACTGTAAACCACAGACTTACGTCCCCATGCTACACGAGAATCACGGGAAGGATTTACGTCACTTCCGGGTAAAGTCTAAATCATGGACAGCTGGAGACAAACCACGACCGTCATTTCGAGTGGGAGCTTTGGGAAAGAAACTGTTTTGAATTAAACTGCTTCCCAAGTTACAATATCATTGCATCCCACACACGCGATATTAACAAATCACGATGAGATGTTCCACAACGGTATCCCTGTGTCATTTTAGTGTCTAGGTTATCCCTATGTGACTGCACCACGTAATGTTCTACATAGTTATTCATTTTTACCCTTTTCCGTTCGCCTTATTTTCTAGCTTACCTATAATTTATATTAGTAACTTTCATCCTCTTCTTTCGATCTCTGTCTTTCTTCTGAAACACATCATTTGTTAAACCCCTGTTAACTATTTAGAGTATTTGTTAAGTTATGACTTATATTCGTTGAACTTATATTTATATTCGATGACTTGTTTTGAATAAATTATTTTGTTATTATCTAAATATCTTTAAGTTTGTTACTTTTTCTTATAGCGCAACCGCTTTATGTAAGATAAAATTCAATGCTGTTAATGTACAAGAGAAAATTGACAGGTGGATTTCGATTATACAGCTCCATACCCCTAGTTACGACGCTTAAGTCGCCAAACCAACAAAAATCCTAAATACAAACACCGTTGAATTTTTTTCTTAATGCCTAAATCAGATAGTTTGCCTATCGAGTCTCTGACTGACAGCGGCGATCCAGCAATAAATAGCTCAAATGACAAAACTGAGTCACGTGACCCGTCGTCGAAAAAACTCTATCTGGGAACTTCGTTCTGAGAAAATTCTGGGAAAAAAACAACAGATAAATGATTCAGAAGACGTCTGATATATAATTTTAAAAAAATGAACATAATTATAATGGACGACCATGTTTGATTAAGAAAATCTATACAAAACGAAAAGACCTTAATTAGCCTACGCATTCTAGCGCGTTACATACGTCTATCTCGATCTATCTTTTTGCGGTTCGCTTGCTATGTCCACTGATCCTCGACAGGAAGTTTTGGCGTTAATTTGCTAAAGTTATGGTTAGTTTCTTGTTACAAAAAAAGGTAAAATGGCGACCTAAATGTCGTAACTACATCTTGATCACCTCCTATATACCAATGGCTGACGATCGACTGTTTGAATATTGTTGTTGGTTATGTCCACGATCATATAATTATAACAAGATCACCTCCTATATACCAATGGCTGACGATCGACAGTTGGGTCATTGTTGTTGTTTATGTCCACGATCATATAATGGTAACAAGATCACCGCCTATATACCAATGGCTAACGATCGACTATTAGAATACTGTTGTTGTTTATGTCAACGGTCATATAATTATAACAGGATCACCTCTTATATACCAAAGGCTGACGATCGACTATTAGAATATTGTTGTTGTTTATGTCCACGGTCATATAATTATAACAAGATCACCGCCTATATACCAATGGCTGACGATCGACTATTAGAATATTGTTGTTGTTAATGTCCACGGTCATATAATGGTAACAAGATCACCGCCTATATACCAATGGCTAACGATCGACTATTAGAATACTGTTGTTGTTTATGTCCACGATCATATAATGGTAACAAGATCACCGCCTATATACCAATGGCTAACGATCGACTATTAGAATACTGTTGTTGTTTATGTCCACGGTCATATAATTATAACAAGATCACCTCCTATATACCAATGGCTAACGATCGACTATTAGAATATTGTTGTTGTTTATGTCCACGGTCATATAATTATAACAAGATCACCGCATATATACCAATAGCTGACGATCGACTATTAGAATATTGTTGTTGTTTATGTCCACGATCATATAATTATAACAAGATCACCTCCTATATACCAATGGCTGACGATCGACAGTTGGGTCATTGTTGTTGTTTATGTCCACGATCATATAATGGTAACAAGATCACCGCCTATATACCAATGGCTAACGATCGGCTGTTTGAATACTGTTGTTGTTTATGTCCACAATCATAGATCGGGTAAGTCATGTTGACCTCCGATATTTATGTCAAATATTTTATGAGCGACCTAAATGTCGTAACTACAGCCTTTTCGAGATGCATTTTAAACATTAAAGTCACCCGCTAAAGGTTTTCTTTTTTGTTCATGTCCACGATCATATACTTCGAACACTAATTCCCTTTTATATCTAACAATAACTTTTTATGTCCGACTTCAGTAGGCGTGGTTTAGAGATCTGTCAACTGAACTGAAGGATCGATGGCCACGCCTACTGACCTCTTGACGGAGGGGTAAAACGAGAAAATTGTGAAAAATTTACGGCCAAGAAAATAAAACAGAAAGAAAATTTCAGTGAGCGACCTAAACGTCGTAACTAAGCTTGAATTAGCCGTAGTTACGGCGTTTGAGTCAAACGATCGACAGTCTTAGATAATATTGTCAGATTTTAATAGTTAACGCCGGTCCAAATAGCCATTTTTTAACAGCAGCGATTCGTCAATTGTGACCCTTGTAAAAATAAATAAATAGATAAATAATTAAATACAGTCGAATACCTTTACCTCGAACGTCCCTTAGCCGAAGTTCTCTCTACGTCGAAGTTATTCTAAAGTCCCGATTTTATTTCTCTTTAGTTCTATGTATTTGAACCTCCATACGTCGTTTTCTTTATCTCGTAAACTACCCCTACGTCGAATCAATTGCCAAGTCCCATCACCATTGATTGCACATATTCACACCTCTTTAAGACGAACCTTATTTTTGCAATCAACTAAGTTTTTCACACATTTCGGCGTGTCAACGCAGTTAAGAGATAGGTGCGTTACAGTATCGGATATCGATTGCTAACTTGTTTTTGTTTGATTGTTTGTCTACCATCTGATAATTTGAATGATTGCATGTAGTGGAGACAATGTTTTAGACGAATTTTACAATGAATAAAGAGGCATCTTACGCCCATACCACGCAGGACTTATTTGGCGCCGTACCTGGTTGATCAAGGAGATGGCCAGCAACTTCGACCGACGGGACGCGCTAAAGGAAGAACCCGGTAACCAATCAAGATGGATACTTGTGTTTTTCGACAGGAAAAAGAAAATACGTGTAGTCAAACTATGCAATCGACACGAAGAATAAGCAAAAATAGAAGAAAACAAACAATAAAAACAACAAAAAGCGAGTCTAAACAAAACTAAAGCTGCAAGTTACAATAATATCGTAAAATTAATATAAGAAATTACGATAAATACATCGTCGTTATATCTTTCGTTCGATTAGATAAACATACTAGTGCAAATCATTTGTGGCCTTATTCAGTTACGTTAATTCGCCACCATTTTGGTCGTACATGGAAAATATTCGATTATCTACACGTCGAACTATCTCTACGTCGAAGTTTTCTCGTAAGTCCCCTGAACTTCGAGGTATAGGTATTCGACTGTAGTAAAAATATTCGAAACATGAATTTGATCAAACAAATGCCAACCAGAGCTGTTTTCAAATTACAGAGGGATAGAGGAGATAAAATAACTGACGAATCTCTGACCACGCCCACTGATCACCGACAAGGCGGTTTGTCTGATGTTTCAAACAGCATTATGTCGCCAAGTATATGGTGTGTGACATGAAAAAAGGAAACAAGTCAGGGGTTTTGTGAGTGGTTTTTTTTCGACCTAAACGGAGTACCTACAGCTTTTAAGTCGCCTAATATAGTTTATTCCAAAAATATCGTAGTTCCTGACATTTCACTCCCGATCTAAATAGATTTTAGTTGACAAACGACATTTAGATTGATAGCAACGATCCATCTTTGATTTAAAGGTCAGGCCCCACTTAAATTGACCAATCGCCGACCCCACCCACTTACTTCGTTTCCCTGCCAATTTCTTCCAACAGAAAATCCACTTCGATTTTAAACGGCGTTATTTTGCAATGTATATGACCAAAATGGTTTGTTGGCGATCTAAACGTCGTAACTTAACTTGAACTAACTGTAGTTACGACGTTTAAAACACCAAACTAATTTAAAATTGCTATCCAAAAATGGCGACAAATGCCGGAGTTAAAGCCCAATTCCGGACTGAATTGCTTAGGTTGGCTTCCTGATTCCTTGATTGACATTCGCGATCGAACAATTTTGAAATCGTACATATAACTATTTAGTACAAAATGTATGCGTGTTTCATACGTATATCCATTCAATTCTATATTTTCGATCCCAACCGTTAACCCATTCCTTAGCAATCCCCGTCTTTTACGCCCCTCAAAAAGGCGTTTAAAATTATTGTGGAAAATGAAGAAATTGCTTATATAGCAAATTATTCATTATCCACAATGTTTTTCTAACCAAAAACACGAAAATTTTAGAATTCTATCAGCTCGAAATTGTCGTTTGCAGTTTCTTTCATTTTAGACTAGTCTACAATTTTGTTATGGGTTAATCGTCCGCGATATCCTATAAACATCCTACTATTTGCTGTACCTTCAAACGGAGAGTGGGGAAAAGGTAACTCACACAGAACTGTATATCGTTAGAAACAAGGAAGTCTAAATAACACACTTCCGGTTTACATTATTAATTGGATTAATGAATGGCTTTTTGTTGCCCCGCCCAATTATTCCGTTGTCCCGGTTCATATACGCCGATAGGAACTTCGATTCCGATTTTAAACGGCGTTATTTTGCAAAGTGTAAGGCCAGTAGCATTTTAAAAAATCAGAATGGTTGGTTTGCAAATTTGAAATCGTAAATACAGCTTTATATGCAAATCATGCAAACTGACGTCGTTTGACAAATTTTGTATCGGAGGTCAGTTGGCGAAGTCAGCGATCAATCAATTGAAAGATCGGTAGCCACTCCCATTTCCATTAAGGCTCCGACAAGGCAGTTTGTCTGATATACAAGACGTCAAATAAAAGTAAATCGTTGGTTAGCAACCTAAATATTGTTCATACAGCTTGAATAAACTGTAGTTTCCATTTTTTTCTTTCGTCCACTAAGTAGCTGAAGAGAACAGAATAAATCTTTCTTTTCACAAAAGTATTAACAATTAACCAATCGCTGACCTGCTTATCGATTCCAACAGGAAGTTGTACTTTTTTAAACGGTGTTATTTTGCAAACATTATGGCTAGAAGTATGTAACAAAAAGGTAGAAATGTTGGTTGGCAACCTCAACGTCGTAACTACAACTTGAATAATTTGTTGATCCCACATACAAGAAAATTCAACACGTTTTTCAAGGTCTTTATCAAATTCACTTTCCAGTATCAATATTTTCTTTCTTGTATAAAATATGCTCAGTACAGTTTGTAAGATATTTTATTGATATTGTCAACACCTTTCTATGTCTATAAAATCATCAAAGCGGTCTGCGTAACTGATAGATACAGATTGATGTGTTATCAATAAATGATTAATATCCTTCTATATTGCAATTAGGAAAGTCGGCGTTCAGCAAATCACAACATGACAAGTTAAAATCAAAATATAGAGCGCTTTAAAAATAGAAATATTCCTTAACAGAATGGTGGATATAACCACATGATAAGCCCTATCAACTTTAGGAGAAAATGTATAAACTTGTCAGTTTTTATTCCCCACATAAAAAACCCAAGAGTACTCTACGTTTACAATGTGTTCATCTGTTTGTCCGTCCGACAGTTAGTCCGGCGAATCGACTCGATCCATTGATTTTGGGCGCAGATATGGGTACTAGACATAGCATCCCCTATTCCGGAGTTTTTTTTTTTTTTTGTTTTTTTTTTCCCAACAACTTCAATATGTGTGCGCGTCTGCAATAATGAGTTACATATCATGTTCGAATTCGAAACTTGAAATCTTCTTTTCTTTTTTATTTTTTTTTTTTTTTTTTAGACTTTATATATAGACTGGCATTTAATGCTTTATATTGTATCCTTCAATTCATATTTATTAAATTACCTTTATTATTCATTTAACCATACAGAACAGGTAATAGTTATACATAAATAAAACGGCACACTATTGATGCCAAAATGATAAAGATTTCTGAGGCTAAAGGCTAAATGCAGTAAAATAAACAGATATATGACTAGGACTTATAGCCCTTTTGGCTATATGGTAGCCGCCAAGTTTAATAGAGATACAAATAATATTGATCACCGTTGATCACCTGTCAATCAAACATTAAAAAACAATTATTGTCCCATTACCAAACAATTAGCGTGTTCTTGATATAATCAGCTCTCTGGTCAAACTTGGTGACCCGAGACGTGAATACATTTTAAGTAAGAATGACGGTAAGGTATAAAACCAGGCAAGCTCTTTCAGGTCTATCATTCTATCAAGGATATCAACTTATAACACAATGGCTCCAAATTCTTGCACTTATGATGTTACTACGGATTTAAAAATCAAGGCATTGAGCGTTCATAGGTATTGCTTATATGTTTAATGAATCTATTTATCTATCATTCATTTATAAAACAGTTGCGATGAACAGATTATTAAACACTAGTTAGAGCTATAACGTTCAAATTTATTTGTGGCTTCGTCGATCTGAAGCTGATCGGACCAGCTTTTGATATAAATCATTAAATGCTTGTCATCAAATTTCTTCTTCTTTTCTGTTAAAGATATGAGTATATAAAATCCTTGTACTGTCTGTTCTTCTTAAACTTTTTCATGGAGGAATTCGATATTACTTTTCTTTCAGAGTAACAGGTCAGGAAAAGAGCACGAATTTAAAAAGACCCGCATCAGCTTATGGTATAAATCATTAAATATTCGTCATCAAGTTTCTTCTTCTTTTCTGTTCAAGATACGAGTAAATAACATATTTGTACTCTTCTTCTTAAAATATTTCATGGCGTAATTCGATATGATTTTTTCTTTCAGAGTATCGGGTCAGGAAAAAAACACGAATTTAAAAAGACCCGGAATACAATGCACCAATTCTCCTAATAGAAAGAGAAGAAGGACGTTATCCGAGCATTCCGAACACAAATCTCCATTGTTAGACATTATCCGAGCTGTTGAGAATCTTTCTACAGACTCTACTTTAATAGCCGATGGATCACGTGCAAGTTCCCTACCAACTGTTGAAGGGAAACATAAAGATCTGAAGTCCATTTCACCGAATACAGTAAGTTCTTATTGTAATTAAACGGCTGTTGGCATTTTTTCTGTGTACATATACAATTTATAGGCCTATTTGTGTATGGCAAATTTTGAGAAAAAGAGATGGGAAATGTTTACAGAGCAAAGCTTTACTGAGGTTGCCATAAGCAGATCGCTTGCTTTTCATGTCGTGAAGGTGTCATCAAATTACTCATTTGTGACGTTTACTTTTGAAACACTTTTTCTACCTTTCGCCAAATAAAGCAAGTAGATATTTGTATTTTCTAAGATGTCGCAAAAAATATAAGATGCTCTAAACTTAAAGGTTCGTTTTACAGATGTCCGATGTGTTACAAGGCCAGTACGAGAATGAAATAGACCGCGTCACAGTTATAGACTGTAGATACCCGTATGAATACGAAGGCGGCCATATTGATGGAGCAATCAACTTGTACACCAAAGATGCCATTCAAGAGTTTATAAACGAGACAAAAATGGCGTGCGACGAGATACACGTCTTGATATTCCACTGCGAATTTTCGTCAGAAAGGGGACCTAAAATGTAAGTATGACCTACACACGTAATTGTTTAGACGTGGAAACAAGTTTAATCCTATTATTGTAAAATATATTTAAAAATATCATTTTAAAGTTTGAAACCCAATATTACGATTTACCCTTTTTGGTGGTTTAGATTCGTTTGTGGATCAGATATTCTATAAGCAAATTGAACAATAACATTCTCGTCTAAATTTGTCTCATTTAATAGACTTGTTTCTCGCTTTTAAAAAGTAATGTCGGCCCATAGTTATGACGTAAATAATTTATGATATTTTCATTTTGTATTTTCACGTATGCAATTCTTCTTTCCAGGTTCAGATTTTTACGAGAACTTGACCGTAAAATGAACAGAGAAAACTACCCAAAACTGAATTTCCCAGAAGTATATTTACTAGAAGGTGGATACAAGGCCTTTTACCAGACACATAAAGCACATTGTAAACCACAGGCTTACGTTACCATGCTACACGAGAATCACGGGAAGGATTTACGTCACTTCCGGGTCAAGTCTAAATCATGGACAGCTGGAGACAAACCACGACCGTCATTTCGAGTGGGAGCTTTAGGAAAGAAACTGTTTTGAATTAAACTGCTACCCAAGTTACAATATCATTGCTATATTAACAAATGGCGATGAGATTCAAAGTTTCACAATGGTATCCCCTTGTCATTTAAGTGTCTAAGTTATCCCTTTGTGCGTGCATCACGTAATGTTCTACATAGTTATTCTATTTTAATCCTTTCCTGTTCGCCGATTTTGTTGTCTAGTCTACCTATAACTTATATTAGTTACTTTTATCCTCTTCTTTCGAACTCTGTCTTTCTTCTGAAACACATCATTTGATAAACCTCTGTTACCTATTTAGACTATAGTTAAGTTATGACGTATATTCGTTGAACTTATATTTATTTGATGACTTGTTTTGAATAAATTGTTTTGTTATTATCTAGATATTTTGTTACTTTTTCTTATAGCGCATCCGCTTTATGTCCGATAAAATTCAATGCTGTTAATGTACAGGGGAAAATTGACAGATGGGTTTCGATCATACAGCTACATACCTCTAGTTACGACGTTTAAGTCGCAAAACCAATAAATATAAATACCGTTGAATTGTCCGTACATAATATGACTGGTCAATCGTGTCTTTGACTGACAGCGGCGATCCAGCAATAAATAACGGTAGCGACAGAACCGATTCACATGACCCGTCGGTCGAATAAACTCTATCTGGGAACTCCGTTTAACAAATTCGGAGAGAAGAACCAGATGTTTCGGCTTTAGCTACGACGTTGAAGTCCCCAAACACAAACATACTACAAATAAGTGTCTGTCAATGTCGGAGTTTAAAGTTCACTTCTGGCCTAAATGAATGATTTGGTAGGTCAATTGATTTTAATTGCGATTCATTGATTATTTCTTCGTGTCAAATCTCTATATTTATCGTTGGTCAACATAAGATCCTCTCTCCAGGAAAACTTCACAAATTATAATAACAACAACAACAACAAAGAAAAAAAAACCACACCTCCGCATATTGAACTTTTCGGATAAGAAAGCATTGCAGATTATAAAAAACAACTGCTCGAAACAAGTTTCTTCCTTTTCCAATATGTTTTCCAAAGCTTTTTTTTTTTCGAGGGTATCAGACAATTATGACGTCATCGAAACATTTGAATGTGTAACGTCATAGAGCAATTTCATTTACGAATTCCAAGGTAAAAGGATTAATCCGTGATCTCCCTAACGTAATTATTGAACCCATTACCACATGACAAAATTTTAGATCGGCCGAAATTGATAAAAAGTTGCAGATGACATCTCAGATTGCCCTTTAATGCACAAGCATTTTCCCCTTTTCATAAAGTTTTCTATGATTGTAATTCTTCAGGGTGTAATTGAGCGTCACTGTGTGGTAATGGGATGACGGATCGCTTGCCACGCCCACTGATCTCCAACAGGAAGCCCTTCATCGATAGTCAACGGCGTTATTTTGTATAATTTATATCCAGTAACAGGTTACATAAGAGATAAAATGGTTGGTTGGCGACGTAAATGTCGTAACTACAGCTCAAATTAGCTCTAGTTACGACGTTTAATTCGCGAAACCATCGAAAATGCTTCGTGTAAAAGTTCAGTTCCGGTGAACAAGAATGATTTGATTGGTCAATTGATTCTTTGATTGGCAGCTCCGATCCGTCAATTAGAATAGAGATCGGAACAAACCAAGATTAATTGTCAAAGAACCAATCGTATCAAGAAAAGGTGAACCAGGTCTGGTATTTCAAATTGATATTTAGTAAGGTAGAATGATTATCCTACACCAAGAATAACTACTGAAAGCAGACGGAGACAATCTTAATCTGTCTGTACAGTCCGTTCTCCTTAGTGAGGATCGATCAATTTTACTTTAATAGGCCAGACGGTTCTTTTTCGAACGAAAGTTCATGTATTAATAATCAGTAACCCATTCCTAAAACGACACAATTTTAGACTTGTTCAAATTGATAGAAGTTGCAGACGATATTTCGAATTGTCTTAAAATTGGAAAATAAGTGCATAATGGGGTAGAAAACATAGTGAGAAAAGGAGAAATTGATTGTTACAAGTTATTGATAACGCATCAATCTGTTTCTATCAGTTACCCTGACCGCTTCGACGACTTTATAAACATAGATAGGTGATGACAATAGCACTAAAATATCTTACAAACTGAACTAAGCAGATTTTATACAAGAAAGAAAATATTGATAAAGGGCAATCATCATTCCTTACAACTCGGCGAATTCCCTACCTACATCTAAGATCGGAGACTACGGACAAGTTTTGAACGGCGACATGTAACCTGTATTGCTACATTGAAATAAAGACTTTCAACCTTGAAACATTCGCTCAATTTATAATAATGCGTTTTAATTGAATGACCATTCCAATCATCCTGTTAGACCGGGTAAATAATCGTGACCTCCGATATTCATGTCAAATATTTTATAAACGACCAAATGTCGTAACTACAGCCTTTTCGAGATGCAGCTTAAATATTAAGGTCATCCGCTAACGGTTTGCTTTTTTGTTCATGTCCACAATCACATACTTCGAACACTAATTCCGTTTGATATCTAAGACAACTGGGCGTTGTTAGCAATCCGTCAACTGAAGGATCATTAGCTACGCCTACTTACCTCTAGCCTCGTAGTTTGACGGAGGGTCAAACGAGAAAATTGTGTAAAATGTACGTCAAGGGATATAAAACAAAAACAAAATTGTTAGTGAGCGAACTAAACGTCGTAACTAAAGCTTGAATAAGCCGTAGTAAGGCAAGTCTTAGAACTGAACCGAAGAAGAATTAGCCACCCGTATTGACCTTTAACCTCGTAGTTTGACGGAGGGGTCAAACGAGAAAATTGTGTAAAATTATGACAAGGGATATAAAACAAAAAGACAATTGTTGGTGAGCGACCTAAACGTTGTAACTAAAGCTTGAATAAGCCGTAGTTACGGCGTTTGAGTCCAACAATCGGAAGTCTTAGAGAATATTGTCGGATTCAATATTTAACGCCGGTCTAAATCGTGAGCTGCGATTGTTATCTGTGAACCTTTTCAAAATTAAGAAAGAAAGAAAGAAAAAAAGGAAGGGAGAAAGAAAATATTCGAAACATGAATGGGATCAAACAAATGCCAACCAGGGCTGTTTTCAAATAATGGATGGATAGAGGAGATAAAATAACTGACGAATCGCTGACCACGCCCACTGATCTATAACAAGGCAGTTCGTCTGATGTTTCTATCGCGAAGTAAATGGTGGGCGACATGCTCCTAAACGGAGTAACTACAGCTTTTATGTCTCCTAATATAGCTTATTCCAATAATGTTGTAATTCTTGACATTTCACTCCCGATCTTAATGGATTTTTATTGATCAAATAATACTTTGATTAGCAACAATGATCCATCAATTATTTAAAGGTCTGGTCCCACTTGAAATGACCAATCGCTGGCCCCATCCACTTACTGCGTTGGCCACGCCATTGCTTCCGACAGGAATTCCCATTCCGATTTTAAAAGGCGTTATTTTGCAAAGTCTATGGCCAGTTGTATGTAATAATAAAGTAAAATGGTTTGTTTGATACCTAAACGTCATATCTTAACTTAAAAAGCTATAGTTAAGACGTTAAAGTTCCCAAACCAATTAAAATATATTCACAATTAATGGCGGCAAAACTCTAAGTTCAAAGCTCAATTCTGGACTGAATGATTTGATTGGCCAACTGATTCTTTGATTGACAACCGCGATAAGTCAATTTTGCCGTTCGCTAATAACCGTATATATATACATTTTGTACAAAACTATACATGTTTCATAACCGATCAATATCCGTCGACTTGTATCAAGCAATTTCTTCATTATTCACAAAGTTTTCTATCCAAAGAGACGAAAAATCTTAAAATCCCATCAATTTGAAATTGTCGTCTGCATTTTCTGTCAATTTGACCAGTCCAAAATTTTGTTGTGTGGGAACGGATTAATCGGCCGCGGTATTTTCTTGTTATCCTCCCATTGCTGTAGCTTCAATGGAGAAAGGAGGCAATATAACTCACACAGAACTATAAATCGTTAGAAACAAGACAATCTAAATTACCCACTTCCGGTCTACATGAAATATTTAATTAATTGATCGAATTTCTGTTGCCAGTGGCTATCCATCAATTGGCCAATAGCTGGCCCCTCCCATTCACTCCGATGTCCCCGTTAATTGACTACGACAGGAAGTTCCAATCCGATTTTAAATGGCGTTATTTTGCAAATTTTATATTCAATAGCATGTAAATAAAAGTAGAATGGTTTGTTGGCGACTTAAAAGTCGTAACTGCAGCGTGAATTGTATTCAGGAACCAATTTCGACCCCGGTATTTCAGTTTAGTTCGCAAACAAACGAAATTCATTGTGTTTTAAAAGTATAGTCTAAAATCATTCAAACTAACGTCATTTGACAAATTTTCTATCGGAGGTCAGTTGGCGTAGTCAGCGATCAATCAATTGGCAGATCAGTAGCCACACTCATTTCATTAGGGCTCCGACAAGACAGTTTGTCTGATATACCAGACGTCGAATAAAAGTAAATTGTTGGTAAGCAACCTAAATATTGTACATACAGCTTGAATAAGCTGTAGTTCCCACATTTTATCTGCGTCAACTAAGTAGCTGAACAGAACAGAATAATTTTTTCTTTTCACAAAAGTATTAACAATTGACCAATCGCTGGACTGCTTATCGATTCCAACAGGAAGTTCTACTTTTAGTTTAAATGGTGTTATTTTGCAAACATTGTGGCTAGTAGCATGTTACAAAAAGGTAGAAATGATGGTTGGCGACCTCAACGTCGTAACTACAGCTTGAATAATTTGTTGTTCCCACATCCAAGAAAATTCATCACGTTTTTCAAGGTCTTTATCAAATTCACTTTCCAGTTTCAATATTTTCTTTCTTGTATAAAATCTGCTTAGTACAGTTTGTGAGATATTTTATTGATATTGTCAACACCTTTCTATGTCTAAAAAATCAACACGAAGTTCTACTTTTATTTTAAATGGTGTTATTTTGCAAACATTGTGGCAAGTAGCATGTTACAAAAAGGTAGAAATGTTGGTTGGCGACCTTAACGTCGTAACTACAGCCTGAATAATATGTTCTTCCCACATCAAAGACAATTCAGCACGTTTTTCGAGGTCTGTTAGAAATTCAATTTCTACCATCAATATTTTCTTTCTTGTACAAAATCTGATCAGTGCAGTTTGTGAGATATTTTATTGATATTGTCAACACCTTTCTATGTCTATAAAATCATCAAAGCGGTCTAGATAACTGATAGATACAGATTGATGTGTTATCAATAACTGATTGATATCCTTCTATATTGCAATTAGGAAAGTTTGCGTTCAGAAAATCACCACATGACAAGTTTAAGACAAAATATAGAAAGTTTTTTAACCATTTGAAAATAGATTTGTTCCTTAACACAATGGTGGATACAACCACATGACAAGCCCTATCAACTTTAGGAGACTTTATGCAATAATTAATTAAAGATTTAACCCGTTCCTACACAATGAAGCCTTTTGTCTACCCTATTAAACAATAAAGGATGACATTATATAAAATGAAGAAATTGCTCGCAACATGCAATTTCCTCATTTTATGAAATGTTACTTTACCAAAAAAAGCTGAAAAATCCAAAAATTTCACCAAATTTAAATTGTCGTCAGTAACTTTCAATTCAGCCAGTCTAAACTTCTGACGTTTTGTAATGGGTTAGGGACAACACGGAAGTTTCAGTCACAGCCTTTATAAATACATAATCCTAGATTACCTGCATACAGGACGTTTGTATGACGTTGAAAAAATCAAAAGTTTTGATGACGTCATTATTGTATGATTATTGCTAGGTACTTTAAGAAAAAAAACTTTATGTAAAAATGAAGAAATTGATTCCATCCAAAATATAGACTTTAAAAAAAAATGTATTAACTTTAAATCGAAGCCTGGATATTATTAAAAATTGTTGCCATCTGTTAATGATAATATGTACAATTATGTATATTGTCAGTTTTAAGTCCCCAACAGAAAATACCCAAGATCCGGTCCATTTATTTTAGGCGCAGATAAGGGGGCTAGACATATAGAACCCTATTCCGGACTTTTTATTAACCGCTTGCATATATTTACCTGATATTTTGGTGTGCGCGTCGGCAATAATGAGTTAGATATCAAGTTCGAGTTATCAAGCTCGAAATCTTCGAGTTTTTTTTTTTTTTTAGACTTTTCCCCCAAATCTGGCATTAATGTTTAAATTATATCCTTCAGTTCATATTTATTAAATTATCTTTATTATTCATTTTAAATATACAGAACGAGATAATAGGTATACATAAATAAAATGGGACACTATTGATGCCAAAAAGATGAAGATTTATGGGGCTAACGGCTAAATGCAGTAAAATAAACAGATATATGGCTAGGACTTATGGCCCTTTCGGCTACATGGTAGCCGCCAAGATTGATAGAGATACAAACAATATTGATCATCGTTGATCACCTGTCAATCAAACATTAAAAAACAATTATTGTCCCATTACCAAACAATTAGTGTGTTCTTGATATAATCAGCTCTCTGGTCAAACTTGGTGACCCGTGACGTGAATACATTTCAAGTTAGAATGACGGTAAGGTATAAAACCAGACAAGCTCTCTCAGGTGTATCATTCTGTCAAGGATATCAACTTATAACACAATGGCTCCAAATTTTTGCACTTATGATGTTACTACGGATTTAAAAAGCAAGGCATTGAGCGTTCATAGGTATTGCTTATATGTTTAATGAATCTATTTATTTATCATTCATTTATAAAAGAGTTGCGATGAACAGATTAATAAACACTAGTTAGAGCTATAACGTTCAAATTTATTTGTGGCTTCGTCAATCTGAAGTTAATCGGACCAGCTTTTGATATAAATCATTAAATGTTCGTCATCAAATTTCTTCTTCATTTCTGTTAAAGATATGAGTATATAACATCCTTGTACTGTCTGTTCTTCTTAAAATACTTCATGGCGTAATTCGACATTACTTTTCTTTCAGAGTAACAGGTCAGGAAGAAAACACGAATTTAAAAAGACCCGGAAAACAATGCATCGATTCTCCTAATAGAAAGAGAAGAAGGACTTTATCCGAGCACTCCGAACACAAATCTCCATTGTTAGATATTATCCGGGCTGTTGAGAATCTTTCTACAGACTCTACTTTGATAGCCGATAGATCACGTGCAAGTTGCTTACCAACTGTTGAAGGGAAACATAAAGATCTGAAGTCCATTACACCGAATACAGTAAGTTCTTACTATCATCAAATGTCTTTTGGCATTTTTCCGTGTACATATACAATTTATAGGCCTGTTTGTGTATGGCACATTTTGCAAAAGGAGTAGGGAACAAAGCTGTATTTGGAAGGCCGTAAGTAGATAGGTTGTTTTTCATGCCGTCAAGGTGTCATCTAAAGCAATTTGCTCATTTGTGGCGTTTACTTTTAAAACACTTATTCTGCATTTTCTTTAAATGAAGCAAGTGGATATTTGTATTCTCTAAGATGTCGCTAAATATAAGATGTTCTAAGCTTACAGTTTCGTTTTACAGATGTCCGATGTGTTACAAGGCCAGTTCGATAATGAAATAGACTGCGTCACAGTTATAGACTGTAGATACCCGTATGAATACGACGGGGGCCATATTGATGGAGTAATCAACTTGTACACCAAATATGCCATTCAAGAGTTTATGCACGTCTTGATATTCCACTGCGAATTCTCTTCAGAAAGAGGACCTAAAATGTAAGTATGACATACACATGTATTTTCATAGACGTGGAAACAATTACAATCCTCTTTTTGTTAAATATAGTTACAAATGTCATTTTAAATATTCAAACGCAATATCACGATTTACCCTTTTGGATGGTTTAGATTAGTTTTTGGATCAATATTCAATCAGCATAAGGAACAATGACATTCTCGTCTAAATTTGTCTCATTTAAAAGACTTGTCTATCACTTTAAAAATGATGTCGGCCTATAGTTATGACGTAAATAATTTATGATAATTTCAGTTCGTATTTTCAAGTATTCAATTCTTCTTTCCAGGTTCAGATTTTTACGAGAACTTGACCGTAAAATGAACAAAGAAAACTACCCAAGACTGAATTTCCCAGAAGTATATTTACTAGAAGGTGGATACAAGGCCTTTTACAAGACGCATAAAGCACACTGTAAACCACAGGCTTACGTTACCATGTTACACGAGAATCACGGGAAGGATTTACGTCACTTCCGGGTCAAGTCTAAATCATGGACAGCTGGAGACAAACCACGACCGTCATTTCGAGTTGGAGCTTTAGGAAAGAAACTGTTTTGAATTAAACTGCTACCCAAGTTACAATATCATTGCTATATCAACAAATGGCGATGAGATTCAAAGTTTCACAATGGCATACCTGTGTCATTTAAGTGTCTAAGTTATCCCTTTGTGCGTGCATCACGTAATGTTCTACATAGTTATCCATTTGTGCCTGCACAACCTAATGTTTTACATAGTTATCTCTTTGTGCCTGCACCACGTAATGTTCCAAATAGTTATTCTATTTTGATCTTTTCCTGTTCGCCGATTTTGTTGTCTAGTCTACCTATAACTTATATTAGTTACTTTCAGCCTCTTCTTTCGATCTCTGTCTTTCTTCTGAAACACATCATTTGATAAACCTCTGTTACCTATTTAGAGTATTGTTAAGTTATGACGTATATTCGTTGAACTTATATTTATTTGTAGCCTTGTTTTGAATAAATTGTTTTTTTTATTATCTAGACATTTTGTTACTTTTTCTTATAGCGCAACCGCTTTATGTCCGATAAAATTCAATGCTGCTAATGTGCAGGGGAAAATTGACAGATGGGTTTCGATCATACAGCTACATACCCCTAGTTACGACGCTTAAGTCGCAAAACCAATAAGTATAAATTCCGTTGAATTGTCCGTACATAATATGACTGGTCAATCGAGTCTTTGACTGACAGCGGCGATCCAGCAATAAATAACGGTAGTGACAGAACCGAGTCACATGACCCGTCGGTCGAATAAACTCTATCTGGGAACTCCGTTTAACAAATGCGGAGACAAGAACCAGATGTTTCAGCTGTAGCTACGACGTTGAAGTCCACTAACACAAACATACTACAAATAAATCTCTGTCAATGTCGGAGTTCAAAGTTCACTTCTGGTCTAAATGAATGATTTGGTAGGCCAATTGATTTTAATTGCGATTCATTAATTATTTCTTAGTGTCGAATCGCTATATTTATCGATGGTCACCATAGGATTCTCTCTCCAGGAAAACCTTCCCAAATAATAACAACAACAACAAAAATCCACCACCGCAGATTGAACTGTTCGGCTAAGAAAGCATTGCAGTTTATAAAAAAACAACTGCTTGAAACAAGCCGTTTCTTCATTTGCCAATATGTTTTCCAAAGCTTTTTTCTCGAGGGGATCAGACAATTATGACGTCATCGAAACATTTGAATTTTGTAGCGTCATAAAGCAACTTCATTTCAGAATTCCATGAAAAAAGGGGCCATCTCCCTAATGTGTTTGTTGAACCCATTACCACATGACAAAATTTTAGATCGGCCCAAATTGACAAAAAGTCACAGATGACATCTCAAACTGCAATTTAGTTGAAAAACGAATGCAAAGTAGGATAGTTAACATTTACAGAAAAGAAGAAATTGCTTGTAACAAGCATTTTCTCCTTTTTTATATAAAGTTTTCTATGATTGTAATTCTTCAGGGTGTAATTGAGCGTCACTGTGCGGTAATGGGATGACGGATCGCTTGCCACGCCCACTGATCTCCAACAGGAAGCTCTTCGTCGATAGTCAACGGCGTTATTTTGTATAATTAATATCCATTAACAGGTTACATAAGAGATAAAATGGTTGGTTGGCGACCTAAATGTCTTCAATAAGCTGTAGTTACGACGTTTAATTCGCGAAATCATCGAAAATGCTTCGTGTAAAAGTTCAATTTCGGTGTACATGAATGATTAGATTGGTCAATTGATTCTTTGATTGGCAGCTCCGATCCGTCAATTGGAATAGAGATCGGAACAAACCAAGGTTGGTTGTCAAAGAGCCAATCGGATCAAGAAAACGTGAACCAGGTCTAGTATTTCAAATTGATATTTAGTAAGGTAGAATGACCATCCTACAACCAGAATAATCTGCTGAAAGCAGACAGATCAAATCTTTGTAGGCCTTTGCAGTCCGCTCTGTCTAGCGAGGATCGATCATTTTTACACTAGTTTGCCAGATGGTTCCTTTTCGGACGAAAGTTCATGTATTAATAATCAGTAACCCATTCCTAAGACGATACAATTTAGTCTGGTTCAAATTGAAAGAAGTTGCAGACGACATCTAGAATTGTGTTGAAATTGGAAAATAAGTGCAAAATAGGGTAGAAAACATAATGAGAAAAGGAGAAATTGCTGGTTACATGTAATTTTCTCTTTTCCCACAAAGCTTTCCTTGCTACCATGAAACATTCGCTCAATTTATAAAAGATATTTTAATTGAATGGCTATACAAGAAAGAAAATATTGATATAGGGCAATAGTCATTCGCTCAATTTATAATAATGCATTTTAATTGAATGACCATTCCAATCACCCTCTTAGACCGGGTATTTAATGGTGACCTCCGATAACGGTTTTTTTTTTTTTTTTTTTTTGTTCATGTCCACGATCATATACTTCAAACACTAATTCCGTTTGATATCTAACAATAACTTTTTATGTCCGACTTCAGTAGGCGTGGTTAGCGATCCGTCTACCGAAGGATCATTAGCCACGCCTACTTTTCTCTAACCTTGTAGCTTGACGGAGGGGTCAATCGAGAAAAGTTTGTAAAATGTACAACCATGGATATAAAACAAAAAGACAATTGTAAGTGAGCGGCCTAAACGTCGTAACTAAAGCTTGAATAAGCCATAGTTACGGCGTTTGAGTCTTAGATAACATTGTCGGATTTCAATATTTGACGCCGGTCCAAATCGTCAAACGATTTTTTGACAGGTGCGATTCGCCATCTGTGACCCTCCTCAAAATAAATAAAGAAAGAAAGAAAGAAAGAAAGAAAGAAAGAAAGAAGAAAGAAAGAAAAAAGAAAATATTCGTAACATGAATTTGATCAAACAAATGCCAACCATGCGTTGTTTTCTTGTTTGTCCTCTAATGTGAAAGGCACAGAATTTTAACAGACCGACTGGGTGATGTAAAACAATAGAAGCGTTCGATACAAAGTTTAATCAACAACATAGGCTATATACATTTTAAATATGTGACGCATTCAGCATGCATATCAAGTTACATCAGCTAGATCATTCCATTACAAACCAGGGCTGTTTTCAAGTTATAGAGGGATACAGGAGATAAAATAACTGACGAATCGCTGACCACGCCCACTGATCTCCGACAAGGCGGTTTGTCCGATGTTTCAAACAGTATCATGTCTCGAAGTATATGGTGTGCGACATGAAAAGGAAACAAGTCAGGTTGTGTGTGTGGGGGTGGGGTTTTTTTTTACATAAACGGAGTACCTACAGCTTTAATGAGGAAATTGCTTTAAACAATTGATTTTTGTTGCCAGCCACGATCCGTCAATTGACCAATCACTGACCCCGCCAACTAACGCCATAGTACCCGTCTATTGACTCCAACAGGAAGTTCGAATCCGATTTTAAACGGCGTCATTTTGAAATTTTATGGTCACAAGCAAGTTTCAAAAATTAGAATGGTTGGTGACCTAAAAGTCGTAACTGTAACTTGAATTTTATTCAGGAACCAATTTCAACCCCGGCATTTCAGTTGAGTTCGCAAACCAACAAAATGCATTGTGTTTTAAAAGTAGGGTCTAAAATCATTCAAACTAACGTTATTTGTCAAATTTGTGTCGGAGGTCATTGACGTAGTCAGCGATCAATCAACTGACTGATCGATGGCCATGCCCATTTCCATTAGGGCTCCGAAAAGACAGTTTGTCTGATATACAAGACGTCAAATAAAAGTAAATTGTTGGTGAGCAACCTAAATATTGTACATACGGCTTGAATCAGCTGCACTTCCAACATTTTGTCGTCCACTATGTAGCTGAATATAACAGAATTAGTCTTTCTTTTCACAAAAGTATTAACAATTAACCAATCGCTGACCTGCTTATCGATTCCAACAGGAAGTTGTACTTTTTTTTTAAACGGTGTTATTTTGCAAACATTGTTGCAAGTAGCATGTTACAAAAAGGTAGAAATGTTGGTTGGCAACCTAAACGTCGTAACTACAGCTTGAATAATTTGTTGATCCCACATACAAGAAAATTCAACACGTTTTTCAAGGTCTTTATCAAATTCACTTTCCAGTATCAATATTTTCTTTCTTGTACAAAATCTGCTCAGTGCAGTTAGTGAGATATTTTATTGATATTGTCAACACCTTTCTATGTTTATAAAATCATCAAAGCGGTCTAGGTAACTGATAGATACAAAATGACGTGTTATCAATAAATGATTAATATCCTTCTATATTGCAGTAAGGAAAGTCGGCGTTCAGCAAATCACCACATGACAAGTTTAAATCAAAATATAGAGCGCTTTAAAAATAGAAATATTCCTTAACAGAATGGTGGATATAACCACATGATAAGCCCTATCAACTTTAGGAGACTTTTATCCGAATTGTGCAACAATAAAAGAAATATTTTAACCCGTTCCTACACAATGACGCCTTTTGACACCCATATAAAACAATAAAGGAAAACATTGTGTAAATGAAGAAATAGCTTGCAACAACCAATTTCTTCCTTTTCCGCAATGTTATTTTACCAAAAAAGCTGAAAATCCAAATTTTCACCAACTTAAAATTGTCGTCAGTGATTTTATGAAAATTAGGGAAAAAAAACTTTCTGGAAAAATGAAGAAATTGGTTCCATTCCTAAATACGAACTTTAAAAAATGTATAAACTTGTCAGTTTTTAGTCCTCTACATAAAATACCCAAGAGTACTCGACGTTTGCAATGTGTTCATCTGTTTGTCCGTCCGACAGTTAGTCCGGAAATCAGTTTTCCTGACTTTTTGTCTAAAAGCAAGAAGATATTTACCTGTATTTTTAACATGTACGTCTGCAATAAGGGGTTATAGATCAAGTTTGAGTTTCGTTTCGAACAAATTATTTTCTATTTAGATACGGAATCTAAAATAATAAGTTTAAGATATGTTCGAATTCCGATCCGATCCATTGATTTTGGGCGCAGATATGGCTACTAGACATAGAATCCCCTATTCCGGAGTTTTTTGTGTGTTTTTTTTCTAACAACTTCCATATGTGTGCGCGTCTGCAATAATGAGTTACATATCAGGTTCGAATTCGAAACTTGAAATCTTCCTCTCTTTTTTAGACTTTATATATAGACTGGCATTTAATGCTTTATATTGTATCCTTCAATTCATATTTATTAAACTATCTTTATAATTCATTTAACCATACAGAACAGGTAATAGTTATACATAAATAAAACGGGACACTATTGATGCTAAAATGGTAAAGATTTCTGAGGCTAAAGGCTAAATGCAGTAAAATAAACAGATATATGACTAGGACTTATAGCCCATTTGACTATATGGTAGCCGCCAAGTTTAATAGAGATACAAACAATATTGATCACCGTTGATCACCTGTCAATCAAACATTAAAAAACAATTATTGTCCCATTACAAAACAATTAGCGTGTTCTTGATATAATCAGCTCTCTGGTCAAACTTGGTGACCCGTGACGTGAATACATTTCAAGTAAGAATGACGGTAAGGTATAAAACCAGGCAAGCTCTTTCAGGTCTATCATTCTATCAAGGATATCAACTTATAACACAATGGCTCCAAATTCTTGCACTTATGATGTAACTACGGATTTAAAAAGCACGGCATTGAGCGTTCATAGGTATTGCTTATATGTTTAATGAATCTATTTATTTATCATTCATTTATAAAAGATTTGCGATGAACAGATTATTAAACACTAGTTAGAGCTATAACGTTCAAATTTATTTGTGGCTTCGTCGATCTGAAGTTGATCGGACCAGCTTTTGATATAAATCATTAAATGATTGTCATCAAATTTCTTCTTCTTTTCTGTTAAAGATATGAGTATATAACATCCTTGTACTGTCTGTTCTTATTAAAATACTTCATGGCGTAATTCGACATTACTTTTCTTTCAGAGTAACAGGTCAGGAAGAAAACACGAATTTAAAAAGACCCGGAAAACAATGCATCGATTCTCCTAATAGAAAGAGAAGAAGGACTTTATCCGAGCACTCCGAACACAAATCTCCATTGTTAGACATTATCCGAGCTGTTGAGAATCTTTCTACAGACTCTACTTTGATAGCCGATGGATCACGTGCAAGTTCCCTACCAACTGTTGAAGGGAAACATAAAGATCTGAAGTCCATTTCACCGAATACAGTAAGTTCTTATTGTCATTGACTGTTGGCATTTTCCCGTGTATATATACAATTTATAGGCGTATTTGTGTATGGCAAATTTTGCAAAGGGAGATGGGAAATGTTTACAGAGCAAAGCTTTATTGGGATGGCCATAAGTAGATAGCTTGTTTTTCGTGCCTTCAAGGTGTCATCTAAAGCAAATTGTTCATTTGTGACGTTTACTTTTGAAACACTTATTCTGCCTTTTCGTCATATGAAGCAAGTAGATATTTATATTTTATAAGATGTCGCTAAAAATATAAGATGCTCTAAACTTAGCTGTTCGTTTTACAGATGTCCGATGTGTTACAAGGCCAGTACGACAATGAAATAGACTTCGTCACAGTTATAGACCGTAGATACCCGTATGAATACGACGGCGGCCATATTGATGGAGCAATCAACTTGTATACCAAAGATGCCATTCAAGAGTTTATAAACGAGACCAAAATGGCGCGCGATCAGATACACGTCTTGATATTCCACTGCGAATTCTCGTCAGAAAGAGGACCTAAAATGTAAGTATGACATACTCATGTAATTGCGTAGACGTGGAAACAATTTTAATCCTCTTTTTCTTATATATAGTTACAAAAATCATTTGAAACTTTCAAAAGCAATTTAACGATTTACCCTTTTTGATGGCGTAGATTTTTTTTATCAGAAATTCAATAAGCAAATGGAACAATGGCATTCTCGCCTATTTTTTCTCTTTTAATAAACTAGTCTCTCACTTTTTAAAAAACAATGTCAGCCTATGCTTATGACGAAAATAATTTATAATAATTTCAATTTGTATTTTCAAGTATGCAATTCTTCTTTCCAGGTTCAGATTTTTACGAGAACTTGACCGTAAAATAAACAAAGAAAACTACCCAATACTGAAATTCCCAGAAGTATATTTACTTGAGGGTGGATACAAGGCCTTTTACAAGACGCATACAGCACACTGTAAACCACAGGCTTACGTTCCCATGTTACACGAGAACCACGGGAAGGATTTACGTCACTTCCGGGTCAAGTCTAAATCATGGACAGCTGGAGACAAAACACGACCGTCATTTCGAGTGGGAGCTTTTGGGAAGAAACTGTTTTGAATTAGACTGCTGCCTAAATTTACAATATTATTGCATCCCACACACGATATTAACAAATCACGATGAGATCCAAAGTTTCACAACGGTATCCCTGTGTCATTTAAGTGTCTGTGTTATCCCTATGTGCCTGCATCACGTAATGTTCTACATAGTTATCCCTTTGAGCCTGCACCACGTAATGTTCTACATAGTTATTCTATTTTATCCTCTCCTGTCCGCCGATGTTTTTTAACTTATATTAGTTACTTTCATCCTCTTCTTTCGATCTCTGTCTTTCTTCTGAAACACATCATTTGCTAAAGCTCTGTTACCTATTTAGAGTATTTGTTAAGTTATGACGTATATTCGTTGAACTTATATTTATTCGATGACTTGTTTTGAATAAATTGTTTTGTTATTATCTAGAAATTTTGAAGTTTGTTACTTTTTCTTATAGCGCAACCGCTTTATTCAATGCTGTTAATGTACAGGGGAAAATTGTCAGATGGATTTCGATTATACAGCTACATACCCCTAGTTACGACGCTTAAGTCGCAAAACCAATAAATATAAATACCGTTGAATTCTCCGTACATACTATGACTGGTCAATCGAGTCTTTGACTGACGGCGGCGATCCAGCAATGAATAACGGTAGTGACGGAACCGAGTCACATGACCCGTAGGTCGAATAAACCCTATCCGGGAACTTCGTTTTACTAATTCGGAGAGAAGAACCAGATGTTTCAGCTGTAGATACGACGTTGAAGTTCACAAACACAAACATACTACAAATAAATGTCTGTCAATGATGGGGTTCAAAGTTCACTTCTGGTCTAAATGAATGATTTGGTTGGCCAATTGATTTTAATTGCGATTCATTAATTATTTCTTCGTGTCGAATCGCTATATTTATCGATGGTCACCATAGGATTCTCTCTCCAGGAAAACCTCCGAAATAATAACAACAACAAAAAAAACAACACCTCCGCATATTGAAATTTTCGGATAAGAAAGCATTGCAGATTGTAAAAAAAAATACTTGAAACAAGCAGTTTCTTCATTTTCCAATATGTTCTCCAAAGCTTTTTTCTCGGGGGGGGGGGGGGGGATCAGACAATTATGACGTCATCGAAACATTTGAATGTGTAACGTCATAAAGCAATTTCATTTACGAATTCCAACGTAAAAGGATTAATCCGTGATCTCCCTTACGTGATTATTTAACCCATTACCACATGACAAAATTTTAGATCGGCCCAAATTGACAAAAGGTTGCAGATGACATCTCAAATTGCCCTTTAACGCACAAGCATTTTCCCCTTTTCATAAAGTTTTCTATGATTGTAATTCTTCAGCGTGTAATTGAGCGTCACTGTGCGGTAATGGGATGACGGATCGCTTGCCACGCCCACTGATCTCCAACAAGAAGCTCTTCATCGATAGTCAACGGCGTTATTTTGTATAAATAATATCCAGTAACAGGTTACATAAGAGATAAAATGGTTGGTTGGCGACCTAAATGTCTTCAATAAGCTGTAGTTACGACGTTTAATTCGCGAAACTATCGAAAATGCTTCGTGTATAAGTTCAGTTCCGGTGTACATGAAAGATTTGATTGGTCAATTGATTCTTTAATTGGCAGCTCCGTCAATTGGAATAGAGATCGGAACAAACCAAGGTTGATTTGCATAGAGATCGGAACAAACCAAGGTTGATTGGCATAGAGCAAATCGGGTCAAGAAAAGGTGAACCAGGTCTGGTATTTCAAATTGATATTTAGTTAGGTAGAATGACTATCCTACACGAAGAATAGCTGCTGAAAGCAGACAGATCCAATCTTTGTAGGCCTTTGCAGTCCGCTCTGTCTAACGAGGATCGATCATTTGTACACTAGTTTGCCAGATGGTTCCTTTTCGAACAAAAGTTATGTATTAATAATCAGTAACCCATTCCTAAAACGATACAATTTAGTCTGGTTCAAATTGAAAGAAGTTGCAAACGACAGCCTTTTCGAAATACAGTTTAAACGCTAAAGGTTTGCTTTCTTTTGTTTGTGTCTCTGATCATATACTATGAACACAAATTCCGTTTGATATCTAATATTAATTATTATGTCCGACTTCAGTGGGCGTGGTTAGAGATCCGTCAATCGAAGAAGTAATAGCCACGCCTACTGACCTCTAATGTCGTAGCTTGACGGAGGGGTCAAACGAGAAAATTGTGTAAAATGTACGGCCAGGGATATAAAACAAAAAACAAAGTGAGCGGCCTAAGCGTCGTAACTAAAGCTTGAATAAGCCGTAATTACGGCGTTTGACCCCAACAATAGAAAGTCTAAGATGATATTGTAGGATTTCAATATCTAACGCCGGTCTAAATCGTCAACTGCGATTCGTCATCTGTGACCACTTTCAAAATAAAAAAAAAAGGAAAGAAAGAAAGAAAGAAAGGAAGAAAGAAAGAAAAGCTTCGAAACATGAATGGGATCAAACAATTGCCAACCATGGCTTTTTCCCCAAATAATTGATGGATAAACGGGATCAAATAACTGACGAATCGCTGACCACGCCCACTGATCACCGACAAGACGGTTTGTCTGATGTTTCAAACAGCATTATGTCGCGAAGTAAATGGTGTGCGACATGTTCCTAAACGTAGTAACTGCAGCTTTTATGTCGCCTAATATAGGTTATTCCAATAATGTCGTAGCTCTTGACATTTCACTCCCGATCTAAATGGATTCTTATTAGACAGACGTTATTTTGATTGACAGCAACGGTCCATCAATTATTTAAATATCAGATCCTATTTGAATTGACCAATCGCTGGCCCCTCCCACTTACTGTATTGGCCACGCCATTGCTTCCAACAGGAACTCCCACTCCGATTTTAAACGGCGTTATTTTGCAAAATTTATGGCAAGTTGAATGTAATTATAAAGTAAAATGGTTTGTTTGAGACCTAAACATCATAACTTAACTTGAACGAGCTGTAGTTACGACGTTTAAGGCACAAAATCAATGAAAAAATTGTTCACAATTAACGGCGGGAAAAGACGGAGTTCAGAGCTCAATTCCGGCCTGAAAGAATGATTTGATTGGTCAACTGATTCCTTGATAGACAACCGCGATAAGTTAATTCTGCCGTGCGCTAGAAATCGTATATATATCCATTGTGTACAAAACTATGCATGTCTCATATTCAATTAATATCCGTCGACTTGTATCAAGCAAATTCTTCATTAACCATAATGTTTTCTATCCAAAGAGGCAAAAACTTTTAATATTCCATCGATAAATTGTCGTCTGCAGCTTCCGTCAGTTTGGACAAGTCTAAAATTTTGTTATGTTGGGATGGGTTAATCGAACGCTGTATCTTCTAGTCAACCTCCCATTTGCTGTAGCTTCAAATGAAGAAAGGAGTCAATATAACTCACACAAAACTATATATCGTTAGAAACGAGGGGATCTAAATAGCACACTTCCGGTCTACATGAATGATTTGATTAATGAATCGATTTTTTGTAACCAGTGGCGAACCGTCAATTGACCAATTGCTGGCCCCGCCCACTGACGCCGATGTACCCGTTTATTGACTCCAACAGGAAGTTCGTATGCGATTTGAAATGGCGTTTTTTTTTAAATTTTATGGTCAGAAGTATGTATCAAAAATTAGAATGGTTGGCGACCTGAAAGTCGTAACTGTAACTTGAATTTTATTCAGAAACCAATTTCAACCCCAGCATTTCAGTCAAGTTCGCAAACCAGCGAAATGCATTGTCTTTTCAAAGTATGGTCTTAAATTACTCAAACTAACGTCATTTGTCAAATTTTGTGTCGGAGGTCATTTGGAGTAGTCAGCGATCAATCAATTGACAGATCAGTAGCCATACCCACTTCCATTAGGGCTCAGACAAGGCAGTTTGTCTGATATACCAGACGTGGAATAAAAGTTAATCGTTGGTAAGCAACCGAAATATTGTACAAATATTGTACATACAGCTTGAATCAGCTACACTTCCAACATTTTGTCGTCCACTATGTAGCTGAATATAACAGAATTAGTCTTTCTTTTCACAAAAGTATTAACAATTAACCAATCGCTGACCTGCTTATCGATTCCAACAGGAAGTTGTACTTTTTTAAATGGTGTTATTTTGCAAACATTATGGCTAGAAGTATGTAACAAAAAGGTAGAAATGTTGGTTGGCAACCTCAACGTCGTAACTACAGCTTGAATAATTTGTTGATCCCACATACAAGAAAATTCAACACGTTTTTCAATGTCTTTATCAAATTCAGTTTCCAGTATCAATATTTTCTTTCTTGTATAAAATCTGCTCAGTACAGTTTGTGAGATATTTTATTGATATTGTCAACACCTTTCTATGTCTATAAAATCATGAAGGCGGGCTGCGTAACTGAACAGAACAGAACAGAACAAAACTTTTATTTACATCCAAGTACATAACAGTACAACATGGACAAAAAACATATAAACATGAATTTGTAATATTTAAAAACTTCCGTTGTGCCAAGACAGTAGGTTGATGGGAGAGAGAAATTTGTGAAAAACTATTATATGTGGGATAGAATCTCTCAGTGTATAGATAATAAAACCAAGGAAAATAATTTCTGATATAGAATCTCTGTTTAGATATGAAGTTTCAGACGACTAAGGACTTTTTTTTTTTTTTTTTACAGGATGCAATTTCTGTAAGGACTAAAAGTTCTCAGAAACCGGTACCACAGAATCCTGCTGTGGTTACGCGGTTTCCGACGAGACGTTATGGTTAATCTTTTAATATCATAGTACTGTATCCCCTTTTTCTCCCGGGCCTTGTTCGAAACGAAAAACAAGGCTGGGATACGGGGAAGTTTAAGAAAACAACATGCACAATAACAACTAAAGGCAGGTAATTTGTATATGTGGATACGGGTAAGGCAAAAGTTTGCACTCGGCACTAGCCGGGTGAACTCATCTGCATAACGGTACCGCCTTATGACAATTAGCCAATCGGAGAGCTTGTATAATGGTGATCTAACGCCCCGAGGTAAATTTCACGTGAACGGACTGGCGATGGCTGTGTAAATGAAAATCATGGATGAAATCCCGTAAGTAATTGATTTATTATCAATAATTAACCCTTTCTGCTATATAGTAACAAACGACAAAGATGAACTCTTTACTTGGTGCTTTTGTTGGTGGCATTTTTATGTCCGTTTCGTGCCTCTAGATCGTTGCAAAGGATGGAGAAGAGAGACTCCGTTGTCTCAGGCCCCATCCCGAACAATGATCCAGAGAGCATGTGGATCTAGCAAACTTTGTAAATTTGTCATGTTGTTTGTTTATGTGCTCAAGGAGAATGAAAAATATTGTCTTCCGAGGTAAAGGGATAATAATTAAACAAAGAGTTATAGGTTTAGCCTACTTCAAGTCACTTATTCAATTGTGCTAGTTATTTATCAAACAATTTGGGCAAAGTTACACGTTAGCCCTTTAACAGACAACCAAATTTTGGACTGGTCAAAATTAGAGAAAAGTTGTAGATAACTGTCTAAAAGTAATGGTCTTATTTTTCATGTTGGAATTATATGTCACTGCTTACAATAAACAAGCATTTTCTTCATTTCCCTTAATGTTTACCAAGTTTGTTTGCTATTGTGTTGCTGTTGTTTTTTTATTTTTTCATTTTTTTTTTGGTGGGGGGGGGGGGTAATTGGAATGTAGTTGCATGGTAGTAGATACTGTATTAGCTGAACATATGAAAAACTGTCTAAAACAAGCAATTTCTTCCCTTGCCATTTTCAAATTAGGTTCACTTTAAATTTTCTTCTTCAAATACTTTGAATTTGGACAGGTTTAAAATTTTGCAAAAGAGGAGATGGCTAGAAAAAGTTTTTTCCTTAAATATGATGTTTACTAAGGTTTGGTGGGGTTGGGTCGGGGGGCTTAGGATGTGATAGCACGGAAACGGGTTATTTGCAATAGATGTGACTGCCTGTAACAAGGATTTTTTTCAAGTTATTTTCAAGATTACTGGATGGTTCTTTCTTTAAAAAAAAAAAAAAAAAAAAAAAAAATAGTGGGTTAAATTTTTTCAATGTTCCAGTGATTAACCCATTTCCAGACAACAGAATTAATACTGGATTTTATTATGGGGAATTGCAGTGGACATTTTAACATTGTGCTAAACTTTGGAACTGAATGTAACCATTGTGACAAAAGATTATATTTACAAGCAATTCTTTTTTCCCATGTAATTTCAATGATCTTGTTTAATGTTGAGAATTTAGCAAATGGCTATTGGTCTTTTTGCACACAGTCTCACATTAGCTTTCCCGTGATGCAGTTTTAAGGAAGTTCTTTTGCAAACAACTTGGGACAAACCCATTACCAGATTACCAAATTTTGGACTTGTCAAAATTAGAAGTTGCAAACAGCAAATTTAGATTTTGGAACTTTTTGGATAGTTGTCTTTTTGGTCTGGCCTTGATACACCTGTAACTGCTTACAAGAAAACTGGAATTTTCTTCATTTTTTACAATGTTTACTTATGTTTTTAGGGGAAGGAGTGTTAAAATGTGATTGTGTGGAAATGGGTTTATTGCATTTCTTCTTCATATTCTGCCATAAATAATATTTACAATATGTAATGCTATAGACTAGTTCAACAAAATTAATATACATATACATATATACATAGTACAGGAGTATTTGACATTGGTAATGAATTTCTCCTTTTCCAATGCAGTTTAAACACCTAATTTACAGCGTTATCACACTGTTTAATACATGAAATATATACAAGTAAGTACAAACATGAAAATAAGGAAAATGTCAAGATTTTACATTAGTTATAAAACAAATTCATGTATAAAGAGATCTTTGTGAAGACTTTGTAAGTACAGCTGACCATTTATTGACCTATTTACACAAACAAAATTTTGGACTATTCCAATATGAGAGAACTTGCATCAATATGATTAATTGCTTTATAATTTGAGAACTATGGCCTAAATCAGGTAGAGATCATTGTGTGTGACAAATGGTATGTTTCAAGTACTTTCTCCTTTTCCCACTTCTTTGATAGTTTTTTTTTTTTTTTTTTTCAAGTAAAAAATAAATAATTAAATAACCTAAAGATCAAAATTGGGATTTTGTGGGCTGTAGGTCCATATATCATGACTTCCTATAAGTTTGTATAAATTGGGGGAGTCATTTATTATGAGTAAAGGTTTAATAGTTTTCATGAAATATATATTTTCAAATCATATAAAAAAACAGCAACAAAAAACAGTGCATATATGAGATTTGTTAAGGGATGGATAATTTTTTTTCAAGACAGAACATAAAAAGTACTTTCAATGGAAAAAATTTTTCAATATGTAGGGTTTGATGATAAACCAGTGGAAAATGATAATTTGGTAATCATCTGCAAGAAAGGTTTGTTGTTGGCATTACTTTAAACATTTCAAGTCACCTTTTTCTTTTGGCTTTTTAGTTTTGTAAATCAAAATAATTCACAAAATAGAGCTTTACTGATAAGCTTAGAGCTTCATTCAAATACTCAATTTATACATGCCCCTAATGATAAGTGATGTAGTTTAATGGAAATTTGTGACATGTTACTTGATTTTATGTATTATTAATTTTAAAAAGGAGCTGAGTTGTTTGAGTTTCTCTGGACTGATTGTTTGGAAAAGTGCTTTTATATTATTTTCGTATTGTTGTAGGTTAGGGAAATGCTGCCTTCTGTCATTATTGAGAAAGGGACAGTGGAACAGATAATGGATTTCAGTGCCAACCTCATTTGTATTGCAAAAGTTACACACTCTGTTTTCCAGAAGTGTTCCATCGTAGCGACCGGTTTCAATAGGCAGGTGGTGATTGGCTGTTCTGAACTTAAGTATGGGTAGGTATTCATTCTTATTTAGAATTGTTAGGTACTCTTCAAAGCTATGGTTTTCTTTAAAGTTAAGATAAATTCTTCCTTTATTTGAAGTAGTTAATTGTTGATGCCAGTTTTGTCTAAATTGATCTATGAGGGTCTGTTTTATTGATTTGTGTATATTTTCTTGTGTTATGGTAAATTGGTTTTCCCATAGATCTGGTCTGCCTGCTTTAATTAGAATTTCTTTTATTTTGTTTGGCCATTTAAAGTTATTTTGTGGGTGGGACACCATATATTTGTACATGTGAAAGGAAATCTTATCAGATTTTCCTACTAGAAGCCTATTCCAAAAAGATAGCATACGCGACATGATGGTTATATTGATTGGGTATCTTCCAAGCTCACCATACAAAAAGTTTGAGGGAGTTGATTTTCTACACCCAGTAAGTTTTTTCAGGAAATTTATATGTATTTTTTCCAATATTTCAGTGTTTTCATAGCCAAACACTTCAGAGCCATAGGTCAAGATTGGGAGGACAGTGTGGTCAAACAATTTGAGAATAAGGTCTATAGGGAGATCAGAATTGTTGACTTTGCTGAACAAGAAATGTAGGGCCTTGTTTGCTTGTTCAGAGATGTGTTTGCGGGCTCTCAGGAAAGAACCATTGCTAGAAAAGGTAATACCTAGGTAATGATAATGGTCATGTATTTCTAAGGGGTTTCCAACAAATGAAAAATTAAAGTTTGCTGTTGACCTAGCGCCAAAGACCATTACCTTGGTTTTGTTGGTATTTACTTGAAGGTGCCAGTTTTTGCAGTAATCAGAGAAAAGGTTTAGGCTATTTTGGAAATCGTTAATATTATCTGACAAAATCACAGTGTCATCTGCGTAGAGCAAAACTAGTAGTTTAAGCCACAAGGTTATATCTGTTGTTTCATTAAGCTCAACGCCAAGGGCACCGTTAGACTCTAAGTATGATTGTAGATCGTTTAAATAGAGGGAGAATAATATGGGTGAAAGATTTTCACCTTGTCGTACCCCTATTTCTGAAGAAAAGGTTTGGGAGTAGGAACCATCCAATTTAACACAGGATTTTATATTTTTGTACATATTTACAATTACATTTAGGAAATTTCCATTTATATTATTGAGAATAAGTTTGTGCCAGAGGCCAGTTCTCCATACCTTGTCAAAGGCTTGTGAGAAGTCAATAAATGCTGTGAAGAGTTTCTTTTTCTTTTTCTTGAGTAATTCAAAGAGGGAGTGAAGAGTGAATATATGATCACAGCATGAATAACTTTTTCTAAACCCGGCTTGGTTTTCTTCCAGTATCCTATTTTCCTCTAGATATATATTGAGCCTATTATTCAGTACTGCAGTAAATAATTTTCCTAGACAACTTAAGATTGTTATTGGCCTGTAGTTGCTAGGGATTTTTGGGTCACCCTTGTTTTTGAAAATGGGGATAATGGTACCTTCAAGCCATGTCTCTGGCACTATGCCAGTGTTAAAAACAGCATTAAAAAGTTTACAATATAATGGTAGAAATATACATTTTGTTGCCTTGATATATTCATTTAAAACTTTGTCGACAGGGCTAGGGGATTTCGCATTTTTCAGGTTGTTAATACATTTGAGTATTTCTGTTTCTGTGATTTGTGCATTAAGAAATTCATTCATATTTTCAGTGTTATTGTAGACATGTTCAAATCTGTCATCATCAATATGATTTTTATTTAATTCTTGAAAATGATCATAAAATTGCTCTATTGTTGGGTGATCAGAACTTTTTTTCTTTGATTTTAGATTTTTTAGAAACTTCCAATATTTTTTAGGGTTTTTCTCATTCATGTCTCTTAACTTTTTACTCTGTTTTTGTTTTTCTAGATTTTTGCAGTGGTGTATGATTCGTTTGTATTCTTTACTTGTTTGTCTAAGCTTCAGCTTATTTTGAAGATTTCTTGTTCTAGAATAATTAGCCTTTACTTTGTGGTACTTTTTTCTAGCATGGTGACATTGGGGACCAAACCAGGGTTTTTTATTTGGAAAGGAGATAAAGGGACCATGACCTGTATTACTGTTGGGGAAAGAGGCATCGACTGACTTCTCAAAGACAGATTTTATTTCATTGGTTATGTGTTCAATTGTGTGTTTTGATTGTGGGTAAGTGTTAAGTTGACTTATAAGACTTTGAACTTTGTTTTGATCAATATTCTGAACAAAGTCCAATTCGAATGCGCTCGTCCATTTTGGTCTATTTTCTATGGAAGGGTTGTTTTTATTTAGATGTAGTTTATCTATAATTTTGATTTCCCAGGCTAGGGCATTATGACCATCAGAAAGAAGTGGGTCTGTTTCCAAAATTTCAAAACTATTTAAGAGGCATAAACAATCAGGGGAAGTAATTACATAATCTATAATAGATTTGTCTCTGAAAGTAAGTTCTCCTACATCTTTATCTTGAAAAACTCTGCCATTTAGAATAAAAAGACTGTTATTTTTGCAGATATCTAAAAGCTTGAAACCGTTTGCATTAGTGCGTTTATCTTTTGCTTTTCTTTCCAGGTTTATTGACAGGCTTTCCAGAACTTTGTGTTTTTGGAGCTCTAGCTGAACATCTTGATCCATTTGAAGTGTCTCATTCAAGTGGGTACTGGAGATGACATAATCTCTCATTGAACCAACACGACAATTGGTATCACCAGCTAAAAAGATATATTTAAATTCAGAAGTTTTTTCAAGAATTTCGTTTTCTAACATGGAGAAGTGCTCTTCAGTAAAAAAACGAGAGGATTCTGGGGGAATATAAAGGGAGCATAGAACGAGGTCTTGTTCTAGATTAACTGATTTCTTGTCAAATAATAGCCAAAGACCATACTCAGATGAGCTAGGGATAAGATTTACATAAGGAGCCAAGTACTCTTTAACATACACACCAATTCCTCTTGATTTACGTTTATACGATTGATTTCGACACTTGGAAAAGAAAATAAAGTTTTCAATATCTACAATGTCTGAACTATCAAGATGGGTTTCACTTACACACAAAATATCGTAATTACTTACGAAGTCTGTAAATTCAGGATAAAGTAACCGTTTCTTTAATCCATTTACATTCAAAGATCCGCACTTAATTGTTTTTGGTTGTGAATTCGAACCGGGATCTATCCCTGCGTATTCCTATCTGGAGGGGCCAGCACTATGATTCTGTTGATGGGCATTTCTGTAGTCACTGTAAAAGTTCTTCGATTGTTGTTCACTGCCCTCGTTGGTTGAAGGAGGATCGGACCAGGGACGTTGAAACAATTGATATCCAGCACGGAACGGCGACTTGGATGACCGACGAGATTGAGGGGCATGACTACGCCTTTTTATCGAATGTGTGGGGATTGGGACTCCGGGCGGCTTGTCCTATGTTGTGAAGTCGATTCTGTGTGTTGACTAGACGAGTGTAAACTTGGACTGTTTATGTTTTTAGTGTTTGTGTAACCTGGGACAGTGACGTCATGGTGTATAGAGTTTTGTTTTGACAGCTCATGTTGTATACTGTTATTATTATGGGGAACACTTTGTGTTGATATCCTATTTGACCGTAAAATGAGTTTCCAATCAGGGAATTCATCTAGAACCGTTTTACCGTCCCATACAAGCCGGGCTGGGTACACAATACTCGTTTTAATGTTAGGATCCCGCTGCCGGAGCCGTTTATACTCGGGCCAAAGCCTCTTACGTGCGCTCGTGATTTCCTGTGGATAATCTCTGTTTATACTATAGTTAGTCCCTTTTAATTTATGCGCCTTGGACAAAACGTATTCAGTATCTCGGTAGTCAAGGAAGTTAACGATAACGGGCCTTACGGAATCCCGTTTGAATTTGCCGAGTCGGTGGGCACGTAGAATGTGTAGACGGTTTGATATGCCAAGCCGCTCTTCAAGAAAGTTATCAATACTCAGGGTACAATTCTCGTCTCTGGATTCAGGGATGCCATTAAAAATTAGGTTGTTTCTCCTGGACCGTGCCTCAAGGTCAATGGACTTATATTCGAGTAACTTCAATCGGCGATCATGTTCAGATAAACAACACTCAATATTGTTAACTTTTTGATTTAATAGGAGACTATTATCTACCTTTTGTCCTATGCGTTTCATCTCTTTGAACATGATCCACATTTTATCATCAGTGCTCATTTGGCTATATTCCTTTTCCGTAATCGTTTGAGGAGTGTCTTCACCGGAATTAATCCGCCTCTTTTTACTAATAGATCTAGATCTATGTTCACAATAGACGCTTCCTTGGCTTTCATCATGTGTGTAAACGTAATGTTTTCCTTTGTTTGGGTTCCCGCCAAGCGCGGGTTGTAATTGATTTTGTCCAATCTGATTTTCTGGCGTATTATTATCCAAATTATTATGTTGATTTGATGTATCCATTGTTTATTGTATGATCCGCACTAAATACTAAGTTAGAATTTCACATTCATAGACTTTGTTATCATTTTTTAAATATTTTTTCCTCTCTTGAAGAAAAGCGCGGCCATCTTACCCAACCGGAAGTTAAAAAAAACCTGATAGATACAGATTGATGTGTTATCAATAAATGATTAATACCCTTCTATATTGCAATTAGGAAAGTCGGCATTCAGCAAATCACCACATGACAAGTTTAAATCAAAATACAGAGCGCTTTAAAAATAGAAATATTCCTTAACAGAATGGTGGATATAACCACATGATAAGCCCTATCAACTTTAGGAGACTTTTATCCGAATTGTGAAACAATAAAAGAAATATTTTAACCCGTTCCTACACAATGACGCCTTTTGACACCCATATAAAACAATAAAGGAAAACATTGTGTAAATGAAGAAATAGCTTGCAACAACCAATTTCTTCCTTTTCCGCAATGTTATTTTACCAAAAAAGCTGAAAATCCAAATTTTCACCAACTTAAAATTGTCGTCAGTGATTTTATGAAAATTAGGAAAAAAAACTTTCTGGAAAAATGAAGAAATTGGTTCCATTCCTAAATACGAACTTTAAAAAATGTATAAACTTGTCAGTTTTTAGTCCCCTACATAAAAAATCCAAGAGTACTCTACGTTTACAATGTGTTCATCTGTTTGTCCGTCCGACAGTTAGTCCGGAAATCAGTTTTCCTGACTTTTTGTCTAAAAGCCAGAAGATATTTACCTGTATTTTTAACATGTACGTCTGCAATAAGGGGTTACAGATCAAGTTGGAGTTTCGTTTCGAACAATTTATTTTCTATGAAGATACGGAATCTAAAATAAAAAGTTTAAGATATGTTCGAATTTCGATCCGATCCATTGATTTTGGGCGCAGATATGGGTACTAGACATAGAATCCCCTATTCCGGAGTTTTTTTTGTGTTTTTGTTTCTAACAACTTCCATATGTGTGCGCGTCTGCAATAATGAGCCACATATCAGGTTCGAATTCGAAACTTGAAATCTTCCTCTCTTTTTTTAGACTTTATATAAAGACTGGCATTTAATGCTTTATATTGTATCCTTCAATTCATTAAACTATCTTTATTATTCATTTAACCATACAGAACAGGTAATAGTTATACATAAATAAAACGGGACACTATTGATGCCAAAATGATAAAGATTTCTGAGGCTAAAGGCTAAATGCAGTAAAATAAAGAGATAAATGACTAGGACTAATAGCCCTTTTGGCTATATGGTAGCCGCCAAGTTTAATAGAGATACAAACAATATTGATCACCGTTGATCACCTGTCAATCAAACATTAAAAAACAATCATTGTCCCATTACCAAACAATTAGCGTGTTCTTGATATAATCAGCTCTCTGGTCAAACTTGGTGACCCGTGACGTGAATACATTTCAAGTTAGAATGACGGTAAGGTATAAAACCAGGCAAGCTCTTTCAGGTCTATCATTCTATCAAGGATATCAACTTATAACACAATGGCTCCAAATTCTTGCACTTATGATGTTACTACGGATTTAAAAAGCAAGGCATTGAGCGTTCATAGGTATTGCTTATATGTTTAATGAATCTATTTATTTGTCATTCATTTTTAAAAGAGTTGCGATGAACAGATTATTAAACACTAGTTAGAGCTATAACGTTCAAATTTATTTGTGGCTTCGTCGATCTGAAGTTGATCGGACCAGCTTTTGATATAAATCATTAAATGTTCGTCATCAAATTTCTTCTTCATTTCTGTTAAAGATATGAGTATATAACATCCTTGTACTGTCTGTTCTTCTTAAAATACTTCATGGCGTAATTCGACATTACTTTTCTTTCAGAGTAACAGGTCAGGAAGAAAACACGAATTTAAAAAGACCCGGAATACAATGCATCAATTCTCCCAATAGAAAAAGAAGAAGGACGTTATCCGAGTACTCTGAACACAAATCTCCATTGTTAGACATTATCCGGGCTGTTGAGAATCTTTCTACAGACTCTACTTTGATAGCCGATGGATCACGTGCAAGTTCCCTACCAACTGTTGAAGGGAAACATAAAGATCTGAAGTCCATTTCACCGAATACAGTAAGTTCTTATTGTCATTGACTGTTGGCATTTTCCCGTGTATATATATACAATTTATAGGCGTATTTGTGTATGGCAAATTTTGCAAAGGGAGATGGGAAATATTTACAGAGCAAAGCTTTATTGGGATGGCCATAAGTAGATAGCTTGTTTTTCGTGCCATCAAGGTGTCATCTAAAGCAAAATGTTCATTTGTGACGTTTACTTTTGAAACACTTATTCTGCCTTTTCGTCATATGAAGCAAGTAGATATTTATATTTTATAAGATGTCGCTAAAAATATAAGATGCTCTAAACTTAGCTGTTCGTTTTACAGATGTCCGATGTGTTACAAGGCCAGTACGACAATGAAATAGACTGCGTCACAGTTATAGATTGTAGATACCCGTATGAATACGACGGCGGCCATATTGATGGAGCAATCAACTTGTACACCAAGGATGCCATTCAAGAGTTTATAAACAAGAACAAAATAGCACGCGATGAGATACACGTCTTGATATTCCACTGCGAGTTTTCGTCACAAAGGGGACCTAAAATGTAAGTATGACCTACACATGCAATTTCTTAGACGTGGAAACAGTTATCATCCTCTTATTGTTAAATATAGTTACAAATATCATTTTAAACTTTCAAAGGCAATATTATGATTTACCCTTTTTGGTAGTATAGATTCGTTTGTGGATCAGATATTCAATATTCAAATGGAACAAGTCTGGCCTAAATTTGCCTCATTTAATAGACTTGATTCTCACTTTTAAAAAGTAATGTTGGCCCATAGTTATGACGTAAATAATTTATGATAATTTCAGTTTGTATTTTCATGTATGCAATTCTTCTTTCAGGTTCAGATTTTTACGAGAACTTGACCGTAAAATGAACAAAGAAAACTACCCAAGACTGAATTTCCCAGAAGTATATTTACTAGAAGGTGGATACAAGGCCTTTTACCAGACACATAAAGCACTCTGTAAACCAAAGGCTTACGTTCCCATGCTACACGGGAATCACGGGAAAGATTTACGTCACTTCCGGGTCAAGTCTAAATCATGGACAGCTGGAGACAAACCTCGACCGTCATTTCGAGTTGGAGCTTTGGGAAAGAAACTGTTTTGAATTAAACTGCTGTCCAATTTATAATATCATTGCACCCCACACACGCTATATTAACAAATGACGATGAGATTCAAAGTTTCACAATTGTACCCCTGTGTCATTTAAGTGTCTAAGTTATCCATTTGTGCCTGCACCACGTAATGCTCTACATAGTTATTCTATTTCTTTCCTTTCCTCTCTGCAGATGTTGTTGTCTACCTATAACTTATGTTAGTTACTTTCATCCTCTTCTTTCGATCGGTGTCTCTCTCGTGAAACAAATTTGCTAAATCTCTGTTACCTATTTACAGTATTTGTTAAGTTATAACGTATATTCGTTGAACTTATATTTATTCGTTGACTTGTTTTGAATAAATTGTTTTATTATTATCTAGAAATTTGAAGTTTGTTACTTTTTTGAATAACGCAACCGCTCTATGTCCGATATATTTCAATGCTGTTGATGTAAAGGGGAAAAAAGACAGATAGATTTCGATAATACAGCTACATACCCCTTGTTACGTCCCTTAAATCGCCAAACCAACAAAAATCCTAAATATAAATACCGTTGAATGTTCTAGTCAATCGAGTCTTTGACTGACAGCGGCGACCCAGGAAATAAATAACGGTATTGACAGAACCGAGTCACATGACCCGGTCGAATAAACCCTATCTGGGAACTCGTTCAACAAATTCGGAGAAAAAAAAAACAAACAGATAAATGATTCAGAAGATGTCAGATATATCATTTTGAAATGAACATGATTATAATGGACGACCATGCTTTATTAAGAAAATCTATACAAAACGAAACGTGTCGACCATAATTAGCCTTCGCATTCTAGCGCGTTTCAACCATCTATCTAGATATATCTATTTGCGATCCGCTGGCTGTGTCCACTGATCTAAAAAACGAAGTTTCAGCGTTACTTTGCAAAAGTTATTGCTAGTGACATGTAACAAAAAAGTAAAATGGCTGGTTGGCGACCTAAAATCGTAACTACATCTTGATTCAGCTGTAGCTACGACGTTGTAGCCTCCAGACACAAACATACTACAAATAAATTTCGGTCAGTATCTGAGTTCAAAGTTCATTTCTGGTCTAAATGAATGATTTGGTTGGCCAATTGATTTCAATTGACTATCACGATTCATTGATTATATCTTCGTGGCGAATCGCTATATTTATCATTGGTCAACATAGGAACCGTTCTCCAGGTAAACCTCCCAAATAACAACAACAAAAAAAAAAAAAAAAAAAAACACCTCCGTATTTTGAAATTTTTCGGATTTACAAAAATAGGTAACTTAAAAAATTGTCAACGTCTTAACAACATACAAGGCTACGAGTGTTTTAATACATGAACCCATTTCTTTAAAAAGTTGCTGACGAAAATCAAGTTTTCGTTGTTGAAAATTCTATTATTAGAAAGCATTGCAGATGATATAAAAAATAAACTGCTTGAAATAAGCAGTTTCTTCATTTTCCAATATGTTTTCAATGCTTTTTTCTCGAGGGTATCAGACAATTATGACGTGATCGAAAAGCAATTTCATTTACGAATTCCATGAAAAAAGGGATAACCCGTGATCTCCTTAATGTAATTATTTACTCCATTACCATATGACCAAATTTTAGATCGGCCCAATTTGACAAATAAATAAATGCAGATAACATTTCCAATTGCACTTTAATTGGAAAACGAATACAAACTAGGATAGTTAACATTGCGAGACAAGAAGAAATTGCTTGTAACAAACATTTCTCCTTTTCCATAAAGTTTTCTATGACTGTAATTCTTCAGGGTGTAATTGAGCGTCACTGTGTGGTAATGTGATGACAGATCGCTTGCCACGCCCACTGATCTCCAACAGGAAGCTCTTCATCGATAGTCAACGGCGTTATTTTGTATAATTTATATCCAGTAACAGGTTACATAAGAGATAAAATGGTTGGTTGGCGACGTAAAAGTCGTAACTACAGCTCAAATTAGCTCTAGTTACGACGTTTAATTCGCAAAATCATCGAAGATGATTCGTGTGGAAGTTCAGTTCAAGTGTACATGAATGATTGATTGGTCAATTTATTCTTTGATTGACAGCTCCGATCATCCAATTGGTATAGAGATCGGAATAAACCAAGGTCGATTGGCATGGAGCAAATCGGATCAAGAAAAGGTGAACCAGGTCTGGTATTTCAAATTGATAGTAAGTAAAGTAGAATGACTATCCTACATCAAGAATAACTGCTGAAAGCAGACGGAGACAATCTTGATCGGTCTGTGCAGTCCGTTCTGTCTAGAAATCATGGGATGTCATGGGTTCGATCCCCAGCGGCGGCACATATTCTTTCCGACATTTGTCTCTCACCAATGGGCGGATAATCGTAAACCTAAGTGGGATAGCAGCTGGAGGCTAGGAAATGTTGTAGTGGTAGTACTGGTGTGAGAAATACCAGGAAGCCCCTGTTAGGTGCTCCAGCCGCCGCGATATGACTGAAATACTGTTAAAAGCGGCGTTAAACCCCATGTAATGAACCTTTCTGTCTAGCGAGGATCGATCAATTTTACACTAATTTGCTAGATGGATCTTTTTCGAAAGAAAGTTCATGTATTTATAATCAGTAACCCATTCCCAAAACGATACAATTTTAGACTTGTTCAGATTGATTGAAGTTGCAGACGACATTTCGAATTGTGTTAAAATTGGAAATACATGTTAGTGCAAATTAGGGTGGAAAACATAGTGAGAAAAGGAGAAATTGCTTGTTACCAGTTATTGATAACACATTAGTCTATTTCTATCAGTTACCCAGACCGCTTTGATGATTTTATAGACCGAGAAAGGTGTTGACAATATCAATAAAGTATCTCACAAACTGAAATGAGCAGATTTTATACAAGGAAGAAAATATTGATACAGGGCAATCGTCATTTCCTTACAACTCGACCAATTCCCTACCTACATCTAAGATCGGAGACATCCGACAAGTTTGAACCTGTTTAGCTATACTGAAATAAAGACTTTCAACCTTGAAACATATGCTCAATTTATAATGCATTTTAATTAAATGGTTATTCAATCTATCCTGTTAGACCGGGAAAGTAATGGTGACCTCCGATATTTATGTCAAATATTTTATAAGCGACCTTAATGTCGTAACTACATCCTTTTCGAGATGCAGTTTAAATATTAAAGTCACCCGCTAAAGGTTTTCTTTTTTGTTCATGTCCACGATCATATACTTCAAACACTAATTCCCTTTGATATCTAACAATAACTTTTTATGTCCGACTTCAGTAGGCGTGGTTAAGAGATATGTCAACTGAACTGAAGGATCGTTAGCCACGCCTACTGACCTCTAATCTCATAATTTGAGGGATCGAACGAGAAAATTGTTTAAAATGAACGGCTAGGGATATAAAACAAACAAAAAAAAAATCAGTGAGCGACCTAAGCGTCGTAACTAAGCTTGAATAAGCCGTAGTTACGGCGTTTGAGTCCAACGATCGACATTCTTAGATAATATTGTCAGATTTTAATAGTTAACGCCGGTCCAAATCGCCATTTTTTTAATTTTTTTAAAGCAGCGATTCGTCAACTGTGACCCTTGTAAAAATAAATAAATAGATAAATAATTAAATAGAAAAAATATTCGAAACATGAATGGGATCAATCAAGGCTAACCAGGATTTTTTTTCAAATTATAGATGGATAGACGGGATTAAATAATTCACGGATCGCTGATCACGCCCACTGATCTCCGACAAGGCGGTTTGTCTGATGTTTCAAACAGTATTATGTCTCGAAGTATATGGTGGGCGACATAAAAAAAGGAAACAAGTCAGGGGTTTTATGAGTTTCTTTTTCGACCTAAACGGAGTACCTACATCTTTTAAGTCGCCTAATATAGTTTATTCCAAATATATCGTAGTTCCTGACATTTCACTCCCGATCTAAATAGATTTTAGTTGGCAAACGACATTTTGATTGATAGCAACGATCCATCTTTGATTTAAAGGTCAGGCCCCACTTAAATTGACCAATCGCCGACCCCACCCACTTACTTCGTTTCCCTGCCGATTTCTTCCAACAGAAAGTCCACTTCGATTTTAAACGGCGTTATTTTGCAAAGTATATGGCCAAAATGGTTTGTTGGCGATCTAAACGTCGTAACTTAACTTGAACTAACTGTAGTTACGACGTTTAAACGCCAAACTAATTTAAAATTGCTATCCAAAAATGGCGACAAATGCCGGAGTTAAAGCCCAATTCCGGACTGAATTATTGCTTAGGTTGGCTTCCTGATTACTTGATTGACATTCGCGATCGAACTATTTTGAAATCGTACATATAACCATTTAGTACAAAATGTATGCGTGTTTCATACGTATATCCATTCAATTCTATATTTTCGATCCCAACCGTTATCCCATTTCTTCGCGATCCCCGTCTTTTACGCCCCTCGAAAAGGCGTTTAAAATCATTGTGGAAAATGAAGAAATTGCTTATATAGCAATTTATTCATTATCCAGAATGTTTTTCTATCCAAAAACCACGAAAATTCTAGAATTCTATCAGCTCGAAATTGTCGTTTGCAGCTTCTTTCATATAGACTAGTCTACAATTTTGTTGCGGGTTAATCGTCCGCGGTATCGTATAAACATCCTGCTATATGCTGTACCTTTAAACGGAGAGTGGGGAAAAGGTAACTCACACAGAACTGTATATCGTTAGAAACAAGGAAGTCTAAATAACACACTTCCGGTTTACATGAATAATTTGATTAATGAATGGCTTTTTGTTGCCCCGCCCAATTATTCCGTTGTCCCGGTTCACATACACCGATAGGAGCTTCGATTCCGATTTTAAACGGCGTTATTTTGCAAAGGGTAAGGCCAGTAGCATTTTAAAAAATCAGAATGGTTGGTTTGCAAATTTGAAATCGTAAATACAGCTTTATATGCAAATCATGCAAACTGACGTCGTTTGACAACTTTTGTATCGGAGGTCAGTTGGCGAAGTCAACGATCAATCAATTGAAAGATCGGTAGCCACTCCCATTTCCATTAAGGCTCCGACAAGGCAGTTTGTCTGATATACAAGACGTCAAATAAAAGTAAATCGTTGGTTAGCAACATAAATATTGTTCATACAGCTTGAATAAACTGTAGTTTCCAATTTTTTCTTTCGTCCACTAAGTAGCTGAAGAGAACAGGATAAATCTTTCTTTTCACAAAAGTATTAACAATTAACCAATCGCTGACCTGCTTATCGATTCCAACAGGGAGTTGTACTTTTTTAAACGGTGTTATTTTGCAAACATTATGGCTAGAAGTATGTAACAAAAAGGTAGAAATGTTGGTTGGCGACCTCAACGTCGTAACTACAGCTTGAATAATTTGTTGATCCCATATACAAGAAAATTCAACACGTTTTTCAAGGTCTTTATCAACTTCACTTTCCAGTATCAATATTTTCTTTCTTGTAAAAAAATCTGCTCAGTACAGTTTGTGAGATATTTTATTGATATTGTCAACACCTTTCTATGTCTATAAAATCATCAAAGCGGTCTTGATAACTGATAGATACAGATTGATGTGTTATCAATAACTGATTAATATCCTTCTATATTGCAATTAGAAAAGTCGGCGTTTAGCAAATCACCACATGACAAGTTTAAATCAAATATAGAGAGTATTTTTTTCTCGAGCGCTTTAAAAAAAAGAAATGTGCCTTAACAGAATGGTGGATATAACCACATGACAAGCCCTATCAACTTAAGGAGACTTTTATCCTAATTGTGTAACAATAAAAGAAAGATTTTAACCCGTTCCTATACAATGACGCCTTTTGACACCCATATAAAACAATAAAGGAAACCTTTGTTTAAAATGAAGAAAATAGCTAGAAACAAGCAATTTCGTCATTTTCGCAATGTTTTCTTACGAAAAAGGCTGAAAAATCCATAATTTCATCATTTTTAAATTGTCGTCAGTAACTTTCAATTCAGCCAGTCTAAACTTCTGACGTTTTGTAATGGGATAGGGAAAATACGAAAGTTTCAGTCAGAACCTTTATAAATACGTTATCCTAGATTACCTGCATAAAGGACGTTATTTTATAAAAATTAGGGAAAAAAAACTTTCTGGAAAAATAAAGAAATTGATTCCATTACTAAATACGGACTTTAAAAAAATGTATAAACTTGTCAGTTTTTAGGCCCCTACAGGAAATACCCAAGAGTACTCTACGTTTGAAATTTGTTCATCTGTTTGTCCGTCCACCAGTAAGTCCGGTGAATCAGTTCTCTAGACTTTTTGGCTAAAAACCAGCAGATATTTACCTGTATTTTCAACATGTACGTCTGCAATAAGGGGTTACAGATCAAATTTGAGTTTCGTTTCGAACAATATATTTTCTATGAAGATACGGATTCTAAAATAATAAGTTTATGATAAGTTCGAATTTCGATCCGATTCATTAATTTTTGGGCGCAGATATGGGTGCTAGATATAGAATCCCCCTAGTTTTTTTTTTTTTTTTTTTTTTTTTCTAACAACTTACATATATTTACCTGACTTTTTGGTGTGCGCGTCTGCAATAATGAGTTAGATATCAGGTTCAGTTTCGAAACTTGAAATCTTCCCTTTTTTTAGACTTTTCCCCCAAAACTGGCATTTAATGTTTTATATTGCATCATTCAATTCATATTAATTAAACTATCTTTATTATTCATTTTAACCATACAGAACGAGATGATAGGTATACATAAATAAAATTGGACACTATTGATGCCAAAATGATAAAGATTTCTGAGGCTAAAGGCTAAATGCAGTAAAATAAAAAGATATATGGCAAGGACTTGTGGCCCTTTCGGCTACATAGTAGCCGCCAAGTTTGATAGAGATACAAACAATATTGATCACCGTTGATCACTTGTCAATCAAACATTAAAAAGCAATTATTGTCCCATTACCAAACAATTAGTGTGTTCTTGATATCATCAGCTCTCTCGTCAAACTTGGTGACCCGTGACGTGAATACATTTCAAGGTAGAATGACGGTAAGGTATAAAACCAGGCAAGCTCATTCTGGTCTATCATTCTGTCAAGGATTTCAACTTATAACACAATGGCTCCAAATTCTTGCACTTATGATGTTACTACGGATTTAAAAAGCAATTCATTGAGCGTTCATAGGTATAATATGTCTTGTGAATCTATTTATCTATCATTCATTTATAAAAGAGTTGCAATGAACAGATTAATAAACACTAGTTAAAGCCAATACGTTCAAATCTATTTGTGGCTTCGTCGATCTTAATTTGATCGCATCAGCTTTTGGTATAAATCATTAAATATTCGTCATCAAATTATTCTTCTTTTCTGTTCAAGGTACGAGTAAATAACATCTTTGTACTCTTCTTCTTAAAATATTTCATGGCGTAATTCGATATCATTTTTTCTTTCAGAGTATCGGGTCAGGAAAAAAACACGAATTTAAAAAGACCCGGAATACAATGCACCAATTCTCCTAATAGAAAGAGAAGAAGGACGTTATCCGAGCACTCTGAACACAAATCTCCATTGTTAGACATTATCCGAGCTGTTGAGAATCTTTCTACAGACTCTACTTTAATAGCCGATGGATCACGTGCAAGTTCCCTACCAACTGTTGAAGGGAAACATAAAGATCTGAAGTCCATTTCATCGAATACAGTAAGTTCTTATTGTCATTGGCTGTTGGCATTTTTTCCGTGTTTATATACAATTTATTGGCGTATTTGTGTATGGCAAATTTTGCAAAAGGAGATGGGAAATGTTTACAGAGCAAAGCTTTATTGGGATGGCCATAAGTAGATAGCTTGTTTTTCGTGCCGTCAAGGTGTCATCTAAAGCAAATTGCTCATTTGTGACGTTTACTTTTGAAACACTTATTCTGCCTTTTCGTCATATGAAGCAAGTAGATATTTGTATTTTATAAGATGTCGCTAAAAATATAAGATGCTCTAAACTTAGCGGTTCGTTTTACAGGTGTCCGATGTGTTACAAGGCCAGTACGACAATGGAATAGACTTCGTCACAGTTATAGACTGTAGATACCCGTATGAATACGACGGCGGCCATATTGATGGCGCAATCAACTTGTACACCAAAGATGCCATTGAAGAGTTTATAAACGAGACCAAAATGGCGCGCGATGAGGTGCACGTCTTGATATTCCACTGCGAATTCTCGTCAGAAAGAGGACCTAAAATGTAAGTATGACATACTCATGTAATTGCTTAGACGTGGAAACAATTTTAATCCTCTTTTTGTTATATATAGTTACAAAAATCATTTTAAACTTTCAAAAGCAATTTAACGATTTACCCTTTTTGATGGCGTAGATTTTTTTTATCAGAAATTCAATAAGCAAATGGAACAATGGCATTCTCGCCTATTTTTTTCTCTTTTAATAAACTAGTCTCTCACTTTTTAAAAAACAATGTCAGCATATGTTTATGACGAAAATAATTTATAATAATTTCAATTTGTATTTTCAAGTATGCAATTCTTCTTTCCAGGTTCAGATTTTTACGAGAACTTGACCGTAAAATAAACAAAGAAAACTACCCAAGACTGAAATTCCCAGAAGTATATTTACTTGAGGGTGGATACAAGGCCTTTTACAAGACGCATACAGCACACTGTAAACCACAGGCTTACGTTCCCATGTTACACGAGAACCACGGGAAAGATTTACGTCACTTCCGGGTCAAGTCTAAATCATGGGCAGCTGGAGACAAAACACGACCGTCATTTCGAGTGGGAGCTTTTGGGAAGAAACTGTTTTGAATTAGACTGCTGCCTAATTTTACAATATTATTGCATCCCACACACGATATTAACAAATCACGATGAGATCCAAAGTTTCACAACGGTATCCCTGTGTCATTTAAGTGTCTGTGTTATCCCTATGTGCCTGCATCACGTAATGTTCTACATAGTTATCCCTTTGAGCCTGCACCACGTAATGTCCTACATAGTTATTCTATTTTATCCTCTCCTGTCCGCCGATGTTTTTTAACTTATATTAGTTACTTTCATCCTCTTCTACTTTCATCCTCTTCTTTCGATCTCTGTCTTTCTTCTGAAATACATCATTTGCTAAAGCTCTGTTACCTATTTAGAGTATTTGTTAAGTTATGACGTATATTCGTTGAACTTATATTTATTCGATGACTTGTTTTGAATAAATTGTTTTGTTATTATCTAGAAATTTTGAAGTTTGTTACTTTTTCTTATAGCGCAACCGCTTTATTCAATGCTGTTAATGTACAGGGGAAAATTGTCAGATGGATTTCGATTATACAGCTACATACCCCTAGTTACGACGCTTAAGTCGCAAAACCAATAAATATAAATACCGTTGAAAAAAAAAACACCTCCGTATTTTGAAATTTTTCGGATTTACAAAAATAGGTAACTTAAAAAATTGTCAACATCTTAACAACAGACAAGGCTACGAGTGTTTTAATACATCAACCCATTTCTTTAAAAAGTTGCTGACGAAAATCAAGTTTTCGTTGTTGAAAATTCTATTATTAGAAAGCATTGCAGATGATATAAAAAATAAACTGCTTGAAATAAGCAGTTTCTTCATTTTCCAATACGTTTTCAATGCTTTTTTCTCGAGGGTATCAGACAATTATGACGTGATCGAAAAGCAATTTCATTTACGAATTCCATGAAAAAATGGATAACCCGTGATCTCCTTAATGTAATTATTTACCCCATTACCATATGACAAAATTTTAGATCGGCCCAATTTGACAAATAAATAAATGCAGATAACATTTCCAATTGCACTTTAATTGGAAAACGAATACAAACTAGGATAGTTAACATTGCGAGACAAGAAGAAATTGCTTGTAACAAACATTTCTCCTTTTTCCATAAAGTTTTCTATGACTGTAATTCTTCAGCGTGTAATTGAGCGTCACTGTGCGGTAATGGGATGACGGATCGCTTGCCACGCCCACTGATCTCCAACAGGAAGCTCTTCATCGATAGTCAACGGCGTTATTTTGTATAAATAATATCCAGTAACAGGTTACATAAGAGATAAAATGGTTGGTTGGCGACCTAAATGTCTTCAATAAGCTGTAGTTACGACGTTTAATTCGCGAAACTATCGAAAATGCTTCGTGTATAAGTTCAGTTCCGGTGTACATGAAAGATTTGATTGGTCAATTGATTCTTTGATTGGCAGCTCCGATCCGTCAATTGGAATAGAGATCGGAACAAACCAAGGTTGATTGGCATAGAGATCGGAACAAACCAATGTTGATTGGCATAGAGCAAATCGGGTCAAGAAAAGGTGAACCAGGTCTGGTATTTCAAATTGATATTTAGTTAGGTAGAATGACTATCCTACACGAAGAATAGCTGCTGAAAGCAGACAGATCCAATCTTTGTAGGCCTTTGCAGTCCGCTCTGTCTAACGAGGATCGATCATTTGTACACTAGTTTGCCAGATGGTTCCTTTTCGAACGAAAGTTCATGTATTAATAATCAGTAACCCATTCCTAAAACGATACAATTTAGTCTGGTTCAAATTGAAAGAAGTTGCAAACGACAGCCTTTTCGAAATACCCGTTTATTGACTCCAACAGGAAGTTCGATTCCGATTTTAAACGGCGTCATTTTGCAAATTTTATAGTCAGTAGCATGTAACAAAAATAAGAATGGTTGGCGACCTAAATGATTGATTGGTCAATTTATTCTTTGATTGACAGCTCCGATCATCCAATTGGTATAGAGATCGGAACAAACCAAGGTCGATTGGCATGGAGCAAATCGGATCAAGAAAAGGTGAACCAGGTCTGGTATTTCAAATTGATATTTAGTAAGGTAGAATGACTATCCTACATCAAGAATAACTGCTGAAAGCAGACGGAGACAATCTTGATCGGTCTGTGCAGTCCGTTCTGTCTAGTAATCATGGGATGTCATAGGTTCGATCCCCAGCGGCGGCACATATTCTTTCCGACATTTGTCTCTCACCAATGGGCGGATAATCGTAAACCTAAGTGGGATAGCAGCTGGAGGCTAGGAAAGGTTGTAGTGGTAGTACTGGTGTGAGAAATACCAGGAAGCCCCTGTTAGGTGCTCCAGCCGCCGCGATATGACTGAAATACTGTTAAAAGCGGCGTTAAACCCCATGTAATGAACCTTTCTGTCTAGCGAGGATCGATCAATTTTACACTAATTTGCTAGATGGATCTTTTTCGAAAGAAAGTTCATGTATTTATAATCAGTAACCCATTCCCAAAACGATACAATTTTAGACTTGTTCAGATTGATTGAAGTTGCAGACGACATTTCGAATTGTGTTAAAATTGGAAATACATGTAAGTGCAAATTAGGGTAGAAAACATAGTGAGAAAAGGAGAAATTGCTTGTTACCAGTTATTAATAACACATTAGTCTATTTCTATCAGTTACCCAGACCGCTTTGATGATTTTATAGACCGAGGAAGGTGTTGACAATATCAATAAAGTATCTCACAAACTGAAATGAGCAGATTTTATACAAGGAAGAAAATGTTGATACAGGGCAATCGTCATTTCCTTACAACTCGGCCAATTCCCTACCTACATCTAAGATCGGAGACATCCGACAAGTTTGAACCTGTATAGCTATACTGAAATAAAGACTTTCAACCTTGAAACATATGCTCAATTTATAATGCATTTTAATTAAATGGTTATTCAATCTATCCTGTTAGACCGGGAAAGTAATGGTGACCTCCGATATTTATGTCAAATATTTTATAAGCGACCTAAATGTCGTAACTACAGCCTTTTCGAGATGCAGTTTAAATATTAAAGTCACCCGCTAAAGGTTTTCTTTTTTGTTCATGTCCACGATCATATACTTCAAACACTAATTCCCTTTGATATCTAACAATAACTTTTTATGTCCGACTTCAGTAGGCGTGGTTAAGAGATCTGTCAACTGAACTGAAGGATCGTTAGCCACGCCTACTGACCTCTAATCTCATAATTTGAGGGATCGAACGAGAAAATTGTTTAAAATGAACGGCTAGGGATATAAAACAACAAAAAAAATCAGTGAGCGACCTAAACGTCGTAACTAAGCTTGAATAAGCCGTAGTTACGGCGTTTGAGTCCAACGATCGACAGTCTTAGATAATATTGTCAGATTTTAATAGTTAACGCCGGTCCAAATCGCCATTTTTTTTATTTTTTTTACAGCAGCGATGCGTCAACTGTGACCCTTGTAAAAATAAATAAATAGATAAATAATTAAATAGAAAAAATATTCGAAACATGAATGGGATCAATCAAGGCTAACCAGGATTTTTTTTTCAGATTATAGATGGATAGACGGGATTAAATAATTCACGGATCGCTGATCACGCCCACTGATCTCCGACAAGGCGGTTTGTCTGATGTTTCAAACAGTATTATGTCTCGAAGTATATGGTGGGCGACATAAAAAAAGGAAACAAGTCAGGGGTTTTATGAGTTTCTTTTTCGACCTAAACGGAGTACCTACATCTTTTAAGTCGCCTAATATAGTTTATTCCAAATATATCGTAGTTCCTGACATTTCACTCCCGATCTAAATAGATTTTAGTTGGCAAACGACATTTTGATTGATAACAACGATCCATCTTTGATTTAAAGGTCAGGCCCCACTTAAATTGACCAATCGCCGACCCCACCCACTTACTTCGTTTCCCTGCCGATTTCTTCCAACAGAAAGTCCACTTCGATTTTAAACGGCGTTATTTTGCAAAGTATATGGCCAAAATGGTTTGTTGGCGATCTAAACGTCGTAACTTAACTTGAACTAACTGTAGTTACGACGTTTAAACGCCAAACTAATTTAAAATTGCTATCCAAAAATGGCGACAAATGCCGGAGTTAAAGCCCAATTCCGGACTGAATTATTGCTTAGGTTGGCTTCCTGATTACTTGATTGACATTCGCGATCGAACTATTTTGAAATCGTACATATAACCATTTAGTACAAAATGTATGCGTGTTTCATACGTATATCCATTCAATTCTATATTTTCGATCCCAACCGTTATCCCATTTCTTCGCGATCCCCGTCTTTTACGCCCCTCGAAAAGGCGTTTAAAATCATTGTGGAAAATGAAGAAATTGCTTATATAGCAATTTATTCATTATCCAGAATGTTTTTCTATCCAAAAACCACGAAAATTCTAGAATTCTATCAGCTCGAAATTGTCGTTTGCAGCTTCTTTCATATAGACTAGTCTACAATTTTGTTGCGGGTTAATCGTCCGCGGTATCGTATAAACATCCTGCTATATGCTGTACCTTTAAACGGAGAGTGGGGAAAGCGTAACTCACACAGAACTGTATATCGTTAGAAACAAGGAAGTCTAAATAACACACTTCCGGTTTACATGAATAATTTGATTAATGAATGGCTTTTTGTTGCCCCGCCCAATTATTCCGTTGTCCCGGTTCACATACGCCGATAGGAGCTTCGATTCCGATTTTAAACGGCGTTATTTTGCAAAGGGTAAGGCCAGTAGCATTTTAAAAAATCAGAATGGTTGGTTTGCAAATTTGAAATCGTAAATACAGCTTTATATGCAAATCATGCAAACTGACGTCGTTTGACAACTTTTGTATCGGAGGTCAGTTGGCGAAGTCAACGATCAATCAATTGAAAGATCGGTAGCCACTCCCATTTCCATTAAGGCTCCGACAAGGCAGTTTGTCTGATATACAAGACGTCAAATAAAAGTAAATCGTTGGTTAGCAACATAAATATTGTTCATACAGCTTGAATAAACTGTAGTTTCCAATTTTTTCTTTCGTCCACTAAGTAGCTGAAGAGAACAGAATAAATCTTTCTTTTCACAAAAGTATTAACAATTAACCAATCGCTGACCTGCTTATCGATTCCAACAGGGAGTTGTACTTTTTTAAACGGTGTTATTTTGCAAACATTATGGCTAGAAGTATGTAACAAAAAGGTAGAAATGTTTCGGCGACCTCAACGTCGTAACTACAGCTTGAATAATTTGTTGATCCCATATACAAGAAAATTCAACACGTTTTTCAAGGTCTTTATCAACTTCACTTTCCAGTATCAATATTTTCTTTCTTGTAAAAAAATCTGCTCAGTACAGTTTGTGAGATATTTTATTGATATTGTCAACACCAAGAAGAAACTTTAATGGTAAATCGGCAAGTTGCCTTTGACCATTTACAATATAAATTAACATAAATTATGGTCAAGACAGTACATATACAAATAACATACATGCATGTGAAAATATTATTACAAGGCATTTCAAATAGAAAGTAATTGGATATACATTATTTTAAGAGGCAGCATCAGAATTTATAATATCATTTCTTTTTTGAACGCATGGTTGATAAAAGCAGAAACTCGTTTGATAGTTACAGGATTTTCCGACATCATTAATGAATTAAATTTCGCTATGCTTGGCCAGCTTGCTCTGATCTCATACTTACGTCTGAGATCAGAATAAGCCGGGCAGCACAGCAGAAAATGGTATTCTGATTCGCACATATTTTGGGAACAGCATTTACATATTCTTTCAGGTCTCTCAATTCTTTCGTATCTGCCTGTTTCTATATTAAGACTATGTGAGCTTAATCGAAATCTAGACATGTCACATCGCTGTTTATCATTTTTCAATACTTCTAGATATTTTTCAAATTTGAAATCAGTTTTAAATAATTTGTAATAGTCTAATTTTGGCTGTTGCGAAATTTTGCCAAACCACGTTTGTAAATATTGATCTTTAATTCTTTGAGTCAAAACTGGTTTATAATTTGTTGAAATGTCAAAATTTGTATAAATATCACCAAAACCAAGTTGATCTAGAATGCGCTTTATTGATGAACAATAGGAATTTTGTAGATAGTTATTTTGATTCTGCAATAAGTTAAATTGTTGAAGGTATACATCATGCATCATTGATGTATCATTTTGTTTTATTTTCACCCAGTAACTTAATGACCTAATTTTACTTAAAACTGAAAAAGGAAATCTACCGAGTTCGCCTAATACTGCTGCGCTAGATGTCTGTGGCTTAACGCCTAAAATATTCTTACAAAATCTTAAATGGAGTTTATCTACTTCTTGATAGTCATAAACACCCCAAATATTGGAGGCATAAAGTATAATTGGCGCTACAAGAGAGTCAAATAAAGATAGTTTAGTTTTGATGTCTAAATGGATGCGGCTAAAAATAGATAATAGATGGTTATAGGTTTTCAATGCTTGATCATTGAGCGCTTTAACTGCATATCGTAAAGAACCAGTATAGTGGAATTTAACTCCCAAATAACAAAAATCTTCTACGACTTCTAAATGTTCATCGCCAATTTGCCAAGTAAAATCATTCCGACTTTTTCGTTTCTCAAAAATACAGATTTTTGTCTTGTTCGTATTGATCTTAAGACCCCATTTTAACGAGTAAGATTGGATTGCATTTATTTGGTTTTGAAGACTAATCGGATCTGTTGTAAAAAGGGCTATGTCATCAGCGAAGAGGAGTAGAAACACATTAAGAAGTCTTAAGTCAGAATCTGTTAAATTACGCACGTCAAGAATACTTTTGACGTCATTTATAAACAATATGAATAGTAATGGTGATAGCGGCTCGCCCTGCTTTAAACCTAAAGTGACGTCATAGAATTCTGAATACGTCAAATTTGAGGAACATTTAATACATGACTTTACATTGCTGTATATAACTTGCATCATTTTTATCATTTTACAGCTTATTCCAGATTCTATCAATTTTATCCAAAGAGCTTCATGTTGTATAGTGTCGAATGCTTTTTCGTAATCAATGAAACAGCAATAAAGTTTTGAATTTTGTGAAAGAACATTTTGTATAATACTATGAAGTATGAATATACAGTCTGTTGTACTACGGTTATTTCGAAATCCATATTGATTGGGAATGTAAACATTTTCTCTTTCTGACCATTTATCTATACGGTTTCTAAGGCATAATGAAAACATTTTAGAAATAATATTAATAAGGGTAATCCCTCTATAATTAGACGGATTATTTCGATCGCCCTTCTTATGTAATGGCACAACAGCTCCTTTACGCCATGAATCAGGATATACTTCGTTATCAAAAATATGATTAAAAATTATAGTCAGAAATGGAGATATAAAGTTTTGTGAATCAATGAAGAAATCGGCAACGTTGTTATCAAGGTCACAACTCTTATGGCGTTTTAGATTTGCAATAGTACTTCTAATTTCTTCTTCGGTGAATGGACAATCAAGTTCGTCTATGTGTAAAGGAGAATCTCTTGTATTAGAATCACTTTCATTAAAGGAACTTGGATGTGGAGTATTAGCGGTTCTTTTGAAATGTTCTACAAACTCATTAAATTTGATATTGTTATCATCTGTTAAAGTATTGCCTTTGTATTTGTTTATGTAACGCCAGAATTTGCGCGGATTTGATTTACTAAGCTTAGCCAAATTTGTTTTTTCCTTAGTATAATATTTTCGCTTTGCTTCCCCTTTAACTAAGCGAATTAGAAAAGTCGGCGTTTAGCAAATCACCACATGACAAGTTTAAATCAAAATATAGAGAGTATTTTTTTCTCGAGCGCTTTAAAAAAAAAAGAAATGTGCCTTAACAGAATGGTGGATATAACCACATGACAAACCCTATCAACTTAAGGAGACTTTTATCCTAATTGTGTAACAATAAAAGAAAGATTTTAACCCGTTCCTACACAATGACGCCTTTTGACACCCATATAAAACAATAAAGGAAACCTTTGTTTAAAATGAAGAAAATAGCTAGAAACAAGCAATTTCGTCATTTTCGCAATGTTTTCTTACGAAAAAGGCTGAAAAATCCATAATTTCATCATTTTTAAATTGTCGTCAGTAACTTTCAATTCAGCCAGTCTAAACTTCTGACGTTTTGTAATGGGATAGGGAAAATACGAAATTTTCAGTCAGAACCTTTATAAATACGTTATCCTAGATTACCTGCATAAAGGACGTTATTTTATAAAAATTAGGAAAAAAAAACTTTCTGGAAAAATAAAGAAATTGATTCCATTACTAAATACGGACTTTAAAAAAATGTATAAACTTGTCAGTTTTTAGGCCCCTACAGGAAATACCCAAGAGTACTCTACGTTTGAAATTTGTTCATCTGTTTGTCCGTCCACCAGTAAGTCCGGTGAATCAGTTCTCTAGACTTTTTGGCTAAAAACCAGCATATATTTACCTGTATTTTCAACATGTACGTCTGCAATAAGGGGTTACAGATCAAATTTGAGTTTCGTTTCGAACAATATATTTTCTATGAAGATACGGATTCTAAAATAATAAGTTTATGATAAGTTCGAATTCCGATCAGATTCATTAATTTTTGGGCGCAGATATGGGTGCTAGATATAGAATCCCCCTAGTTTTTTTTTTTTTTTTTTTCTAACAACTTACATATATTTACCTGACTTTTTGGTGTGCGCGTCTGCAATAATGAGTTAGATATCAGGTTCAGATTCGAAACTTGAAATCTTCCCTTTTTTTAGACTTTTCCCCCAAAACTGGCATTTAATGTTTTATATTGCATCATTCAATTCATATTAATTAAACTATCTTTATTATTCATTTTAACCATACAGAACGAGATGATAGGTATACATAAATAAAATGGGACACTATTGATGCCAAAATGATAAAGATTTCTGAGGCTAAAGGCTAAATGCAGTAAAATAAAAAGATATATGGCAAGGACTTGTGGCCCTTTCGGCTACATAGTAGCCGCCAAGTTTGATAGAGATACAAACAATATTGATCACCGTTGATCACTTGTCAATCAAACATTAAAAAGCAATTATTGTCCCATTACCAAACAATTAGTGTGTTCTTGATATCATCAGCTCTCTCGTCAAACTTGGTGACCCGTGACGTGAATACATTTCAAGGTAGAATGACGGTAAGGTATAAAACCAGGCAAGCTCATTCTGGTCTATCATTCTGTCAAGGATTTCAACTTATAACACAATGGCTCCAAATTCTTGCACTTATGATGTTACTACGGATTTAAAAAGCAATTCATTGAGCGTTCATAGGTATAATATGTCTTGTGAATCTATTTATCTATCATTCATTTATAAAAGAGTTGCAATGAACAGATTAATAAACACTAGTTAAAGCCAATACGTTCAAATCTATTTGTGGCTTCGTCGATCTTAATTTGATCGCATCAGCTTTTGGTATAAATCATTAAATATTCGTCATCAAATTATTCTTCTTTTCTGTTCAAGGTACGAGTAAATAACATCTTTGTACTCTTCTTCTTAAAATATTTCATGGCGTAATTCGATATCATTTTTTCTTTCAGAGTATCGGGTCAGGAAAAAAACACGAATTTAAAAAGACCCGGAATACAATGCACCAATTCTCCTAATAGAAAGAGAAGAAGGACGTTATCCGAGCACTCTGAACACAAATCTCCATTGTTAGACATTATCCGAGCTGTTGAGAATCTTTCTACAGACTCTACTTTAATAGCCGATGGATCACGTGCAAGTTCCCTACCAACTGTTGAAGGGAAACATAAAGATCTGAAGTCCATTTCATCGAATACAGTAAGTTCTTATTGTCATTGGCTGTTGGCATTTTTTCCGTGTTTATATACAATTTATTGGCGTATTTGTGTATGGCAAATTTTGCAAAAGGAGATGGGAAATGTTTACAGAGCAAAGCTTTATTGGGATGGCCAAAAGTAGATAGCTTGTTTTTCGTGCCGTCAAGGTGTCATCTAAAGCAAATTGCTCATTTGTGACGTTTACTTTTGAAACACTTATTCTGCCTTTTCGTCATATGAAGCAAGTAGATATTTGTATTTTATAAGATGTCGCTAAAAATATAAGATGCTCTAAACTTAGCGGTTCGTTTTACAGGTGTCCGATGTGTTACAAGGCCAGTACGACAATGGAATAGACTTCGTCACAGTTATAGACTGTAGATACCCGTATGAATACGACGGCGGCCATATTGATGGCGCAATCAACTTGTACACCAAAGATGCCATTGAAGAGTTTATAAACGAGACCAAAATGGCGCGCGATGAGGTGCACGTCTTGATATTCCACTGCGAATTCTCGTCAGAAAGAGGACCTAAAATGTAAGTAAGACATACTCATGTAATTGCTTAGACGTGGAAACAATTTTAATCCTCTTTTTGTTATATATAGTTACAAAAATCATTTTAAACTTTCAAAAGCAATTTAACGATTTACCCTTTTCGATGGCGTAGATTTTTTTTTATCAGAAATTCAATAAGCAAATGGAACAATGGCATTCTCGCCTATTTTTTTCTCTTTTAATAAACTAGTCTCTCACTTTTTAAAAAACAATGTCAGCATATGTTTATGACGAAAATAATTTATAATAATTTCAATTTGTATTTTCAAGTATGCAATTCTTCTTTCCAGGTTCAGATTTTTACGAGAACTTGACCGTAAAATAAACACAGAAAACTACCCAAGACTGAAATTCCCAGAAGTATATTTACTTGAGGGTGGATACAAGGCCTTTTACAAGACGCATACAGCACACTGTAAACCACAGGCTTACGTTCCCATGTTACACGAGAACCACGGGAAAGATTTACGTCACTTCCGGGTCAAGTCTAAATCATGGGCAGCTGGAGACAAAACACGACCGTCATTTCGAGTGGGAGCTTTTGGGAAGAAACTGTTTTGAATTAGACTGCTGCCTAATTTTACAATATTATTGCATCCCACACACGATATTAACAAATCACGATGAGATCCAAAGTTTCACAACGGTATCCCTGTGTCATTTAAGTGTCTGTGTTATCCCTATGTGCCTGCATCACGTAATGTTCTACATAGTTATCCCTTTGAGCCTGCACCACGTAATGTTCTACATAGTTATTCTATTTTATCCTCTCCTGTAAGTCGATGTTTTTTAACTTATATTAGTTACTTTCATCCTCTTCTTTCGATCTCTGTCTTTCTTCTGAAATACATCATTTGCTAAAGCTCTGTTACCTATTTAGAGTATTTGTTAAGTTATGACGTATATTCGTTGAACTTATATTTATTCGATGACTTGTTTTGAATAAATTGTTTTGTTATTATCTAGAAATTTTGAAGTTTGTTACTTTTTCTTATAGCGCAACCGCTTTATTCAATGCTGTTAATGTACAGGGGAAAATTGTCAGATGGATTTCGATTATACAGCTACATACCCCTAGTTACGACGCTTAAGTCGCAAAACCAATAAATATAAATACCGTTGAATTCTCCGTACATTATATGACTGGTCAATCGAGTCTTTGACTGACAGCGGCGATCCAGCAATGAATAACGGTAGTGACGGAACCGAGTCACATGACCCGTAGGTCGAATAAACCCTATCCGGGAACTTCGTTTTACAAATTCGGAGAGAAGAACCAGATGTTTCAGCTGTAGCTACGACGTTGAAGTTCACAAACACAAACATACTACAAATAAATGTCTGTCAATGATGGGGTTCAAAGTTCACGTCTGGTCTAAATGAATGATTTGGTTGGCCAATTGATTTTAATTGCGATTCATTAATTATTTCTTCGTGTCGAATCGCTATATTTATCGATGGTCACCATAGGATCCTCTCTCCAGGAAAACCTCCGAAATAATAACAACAACAAAAAAAAAAAACACCTCCGCATATTGAAATTTTCGGATAAGAAAGCATTGCAGATTGTAAAAAAAATTTACTTGAAACAAGCAGTTTCTTCATTTTCCAATATGTTCTCCAAAGCTTTTTTCTCGGGGGATCAGACAATTATGACGTCATCGAAACATTTGAATGTGTAACGTCATAAAGCAATTTCATTTACGAATTCCAACGTAAAAGGATTAATCCGTGATCTCCCTAACGTGATTATTTAAACCATTACCACATGACAAAATTTTAGATCGGCCCAAATTGACAAAAGGTTGCAGATGACATCTCAAATTGCCCTTTAACGCACAAGCATTTTCCCCTTTTCATAAAGTTTTCTATGATTGTAATTCTTCAGCGTGTAATTGAGCGTCATTGTGCGGTAATGGGATGACGGATCGCTTGTCACGCCCACTGATCTCCAACAGGAAGCTCTTCATCGATAGTCAACGGCGTTATTTTGTATAAATAATATCCAGTAACAGGTTACATAAGAGTTAAAATGGTTGGTTGGCGACCTAAATGTCTTCAATAAGCTGTAGTTACGACGTTTAATTCGCGAAACTATCGAAAATGCTTCGTGTAAAAGTTCAGTTCCGGTGTACATGAATGATTTGATTGGTCAATTGATTCTTTGATTGGCAGCTCCGATCCGTCAATTGGAATAGAGATCGGAGCAAACCAAGGTTGGTTGACATAGAGCAAATCGGGTCAAGAAAAGGTGAACCAGGTCTGGTATTTCAAATTGATATTTAGTTAGGTAGAATGACTATCCTACACGAAGAATAGCTGCTGAAAGCAGACAGATCCAATCTTTGTAGGCCTTTGCAGTCCGCTCTGTCTAACGAGGATCGATCATTTGTACACTAGTTTGCCAGATGGTTCCTTTTCGAACGAAAGTTCATGTATTAATAATCAGTAACCCATTCCTAAAACGATGCAATTTAGTCTGGTTCAAATTGAAAGAAGTTGCAAACGACAGCCTTTTCGAAATACAGTTTAAACGCTAAAGGTTTGCTTTCTTTTGTTTGTGTCTCTGATCATATACTATGAACACAAATTCCGTTTGATATCTTGGATTAATTATTATGTCCGACTTCAGTGGGCGTGGTTAGAGATCCGTCAATCGAAGAAGTAATAGCCACGCCTACTGACCTCTAATGTCGTAGCTTGACGGAGGGGTCAAACGAGAAAATTGTGTAAAATGTACGGCCAGGGATATAAAACAAAAACAAAGTGAGCGGCCTAAGCGTCGTAACTAAAGCTTGAATAAGCCGTAATTACGGCGTTTGACCCCAACAATAGAAAGTCTTAGATGATATTGTAGGATTTCAATATCTAACGCCGGTCTAAATCGTCAACTGCGATTCGTCATCTGTGACCACTTTCAAAATTAAAAAGAAAGAAAGAAAGAAAGAAAGGAAGAAAGAAAGAAAAGCTTCGAAACATGAATGGGATCAAACAATTGCCAACCATGGCTTTGTTCCCAAATAATTGATGGATAAACGGGATCAAATAACTGACGAATCGCTGACCACGCCCACTGATCACCGACAAGACGGTTTGTCTGATGTTTCAAACAGCATTATGTCGCGAAGTAAATGGTGTGCGACATGTTCCTAAACGTAGTAACTGCAGCTTTTATGTCGCTTAATATAGGTTATTCCAATAATGTCGTAGCTCTTGACATTTCACTCCCGATCTAAATGGATTCTTATTAGACAGACGTTATTTTGATTGGCAGCAACTGTCCATCAATTATTTAAATATCAGGTCCTACTTGAATGGACCAATCGCTGGCCCCTCCCACTTACTGTATTGGCCACGCCATTGCTTCCAACAGGAACTCCCACTCCGATTTTAAACGGCGTTATTTTGCAAAATTTATGGCCAGTTGAATGTAATTATAAAGTAAAATGGTTTGTTTGAGACCTAAACATCATAACTTAACTTGAACGAGCTGTAGTTACGACGTTTAAGGCACAAAATCAATGAAAAATTTGTTCACAATTAACGGCGGGAAAAGACGGAGTTCAAAGTTCAATTCCGGCCTGAAAGAATGATTTGATTGGTCAACTGATTCCTTGATAGACAACCGCGATAAGTTAATTCTGCCGTGCGCTAGAAATCGTATATATATCCATTGTGTACAAAACTATGCATGTCTCATATTCAATTAATATCCGTCGACTTGTATCAAGCAAATTCTTCATTAACCATAATGTTTTCTATCCAAAGAGGCAAAAACTTTTAATATTCCATCGATAAATTGTCGTCTGCAGCTTCCGTCAGTTTGGACAAGTCTAAAATTTTGTTATGTTGGGATGGGTTAATCGAACGCTGTATCTTCTAGTCAACCTCCCATTTGCTGTAGCTTCAAATGAAGAAAGGAGTCAATATAACTCACACAAAACTATATATCGTTAGAAACGAGGGGATCTGAATAGCACACTTCCGGTCTACATGAATGATTTGATTAATGAATCGATTTTTTGTAACCAGTGGCGAACCGTCAATTGACCAATTGCTGGCCCCGCCCACTGACGCCGATGTACCCGTTTATTGACTCCAACAGGAAGTTCGTATGCGATTTGAAATGGCGTTTTTTTTTAAATTTTATGGTCAGAAGTATGTATCAAAAATTAGAATGGTTGGCGACCTGAAAGTCGTAACTGTAACTTGAATTTTATTCAGAAACCAATTTCAACCCCAGCATTTCAGTCAAGTTCGCAAACCAGCGAAATGCATTGTCTTTTCAAAGTATGGTCTTAAATTACTCAAACAAACGTCATTTGTCAAATTTTGTGACGGAGGTCATTTGGAGTAGTCAGCGATCAATCAATTGACAGATCGGTAGCCACGCCCACTTCCATTAGGGCTCCGACAAGGCAGTTTGTCTGATAAACAAGACGTCAAATAAAAGTAAATTGTTGGTGAGCAACCTAAATATTGTACTTACAGCTTGAATAAGCTGTAGTTCCAACATTTTTTCGTCCACTATGTAGCTGAATATATCAGAATTAGTCTTTCTTTTCACAAAAGTATTAACAATTAACCAATCGCTGGCCTGCTTATCGATTCCAACAGGAAGTTGTACTTTTTTAAACGGTGTTATTTTGCAAATATAATGGCTAGAAGTATGTAACAAAAAGGTAGAACTGTTGGTTGGCGACCTCAACGTCGTAACTAGAGCTTGAATAATTTGTTGATCTCACATCAAAGAAATTCAACACGTTTTTCAAGGTCTTTATCAAATTCACTTTCCAGTATCAATATTTTCTTTCTTGTATAAAATCTGCTCAGTACAGTTTGTAAGATATTTTATTGATATTGTCAACACCTTTCTATGTCTATAAAATCATCAAAGCGGTCTGCGTAACTGATAGATACAGATTGATGTGTTATCAATAAATGATTAATACCCTTCTATATTGCAATTAGGAAAGTCGGCGTTCAGCAAATCACCACATGACAAGTTTAAATCAAAATATAAAGCCCTTTAGAAATAGAAATGTTCCTTAATAGAATAGAAGAAATATTTTAACCCGTTCCTACACAATGACGCCTTTTGACACCCATATAAAACAATACAGGAAAACATTGTGTAAAATGCAGAAATAACTTGCAACAACCAATTTCTTCATTTTCCGCAATGTTATTTTACCAAAAAAGCTGAAAATCCAAATTTTCACCAACTTAAAATTGTCGTCAGTGATTTTATGAAAATTAGGAAAAAAACTTTATGGAAAAATGAAGAAATCGATTCCATCCCTAAATACGGACTTTAAAGAAATGTATAAACTTGTCAGTTTTTAGTCCCCTACATAAAATACCCAAGAGTACTCTACGTTTGCAATGTGTTCATCTGTTTGTCCGTCCGACAGTTAGTCCGGTGAATCAGTTTTCCTGACTTTTTGTCTAAAAGCAAGAAGATATTTACCTGTATTTTTAACATGTACGTCTGCAATAAGGGGTTACAGATCAAGTTTGAGTTTCGTTTCGAACAATCTATTTTCTATGAAGATACGGAATCTAAAATAATAAGTTTAAGATCTGTTCGAATTCCGATCCGATCCATTAAATAAGGGCGCAGATGTGGGTACTAGACATAGAATCCCATATTCTGGAGTTTTTTTGTGGGTTTTTTTTTTCTAACAATTTGCATATGTGTGCGCGTCTGCAATAATGAGTTACATATCAGGTTCGAACTCGAAACTTGAAATCTTCCTTTCTTTTTTTTTAGACTTCATATATAGACTGGCATTTATTGCTTTATATTGTATCCTTCAATTCATATTTATTAAACTACCTTTATTATTCATTTAACCATACAAAACAGGTAATAGTTATACATAAATAAAACGGGACACTATTGATGCCAAAATGATAAAGATTTCTGAGGCTAAAGGCTAAATGCAGTAAAATAAACAGATATATGACTAGGACTTATAGCCCTTTTGGCTATATGGTAGCCGCCGAGTTTAATAGAGATACAAACAATATTGATCACCGTTGATCACCTGTCAATCAAACATTAAAAAACAATTATTGTCCCATTACCAAACAATTAGCGCGTTCTTGATATAATCTGCTCTCTGGTCAAACTTGGTGACCCGTGACGTGAATACATTTCAAGTAAGAATGACGGTAAGGTATAAAACCAGGCAAGCTCTTTCAGGTCTATCATTCTATCAAGGATATCAACTTATAACACAATGGCTCCAAATTCTTGCACTTATGATGTTACTACGGATTTAAAAATCAAGGCATTGAGCGTTCATAGGTATTGCTTATATGTTTAATGAATCTATTTATCTATCATTCATTTATAAAACAGTTGCGATGAACAGATTATTAAACACTAGTTAGAGCTATATTGTTCAAATTTATTTGTGGCTTCGTCGATCTGAAGCTGATCGGACCAGCTTTTGATATAAATCATTAAATGTTTGTCATCAAATTTCTTCTTCTTTTCTGTTAAAGATATGAGTATATAACATCCTTGTACTGTCTGTTCTTCTTAAAATACTTCATGGAGTAATTCGATATTACTTTTCTTTCAGAGTAACAGGTCAGAAAGAAAACACGAATTCTAAAAGACCCGGAATACAATGCATCAATTCTCCTAATAGACAGAGAAGAAGGACGTTATCCGAGCATTCCGAACACAAATCTCCATTGTTAGACATTATCCGAGCTGTTGAGAATCTTTGTACAGACTCTACTTTGATAGCCGATGGATCACGTGCAAGTTCCCTACCAACTGTTGAAGGGAAACATAAAGATCTGAAGTCCATTTCACCGAATACAGTAAGTTCTTATTGTAATTAAACGGCTGTTGGCATTTTTTCCGTGTACATATACAATTTATAGGCCTATTTGTGTATGACAAAATTTGAGAAAAGGAGATGGGAAATGTTAACAGATTAAATTTTATTGAGGTTGCCATAAGCAGATTGCTTGCTTTTCATGCCGTCAAGGTGTCATCTAAAGCAAATTGCTCATTTGTGACGTTTACTTTTGAAACACCTTTTCTACCTTTTCGTCAAATAAAAGCAAGTAGATACTTGTATTTTCTAAAATGTCGCAAAAAATATAAGATGCTCTAAACTTACCGGTTCGTTTTACAGATGTCCGATGTGTTACAAGGCCAGTACGACAATGAAATAGACTGCGTCACAGTTATAGACTGTAGATACCCGTATGAATACGACGGCGGCCATATTGATGGAGCAATCAACTTGTACACCAAAGATGCCATTCAAGAGTTTATAAAGGAGACCAAAATAGCACGCGAAGAGATGCATGTCTTGATATTCCACTGCGAATTTTCGTCAGAGAGGGGACCTAAAATGTAAGTATGACCTACACACGTAATTTCTTAGACATGGAAACAAGTTTAATCCTATTATTGTTAAATATATTGTTAGATATAGTTACAAATATCATTTTAAAGTTTCAAACGTAGTATTACGATTTACCCTTTTTGATGGTTTAGATTCGTTTGTGGATCAGATATTCAATAAGCAAATGGAACAATGACATTCTCGTCATTTAATTGACTTGTTTATCACTTTTAAAAAGTAATGACGGCCAATAGTTATGACGTTAATAATTCATGATGATTTCAGTTTGCATTTTCATGTACATTATATGCAATTCTGCTTTCCAGGTTCAGATTTTTACGAGAACTTGACCGTAAAATGAACAAAGAAAACTACCCAAGACTGAATTTCCCAGAAGTATATTTACTAGAAGGTGGATACAAGGCCTTTTACAAGACGCATAAAGCACACTGTAAACCACAGACTTACGTCCCCATGCTACACGAGAATCACGGGAAGGATTTACGTCACTTCCGGGTAAAGTCTAAATCATGGACAGCTGGAGACAAACCACGACCGTCATTTCGAGTGGGAGCTTTGGGAAAGAAACTGTTTTGAATTAAACTGCTTCCCAAGTTACAATATCATTGCATCCCACACACGCGATATTAACAAATCACGATGAGATGTTCCACAACGGTATCCCTGTGTCATTTTAGTGTCTAGGTTATCCCTATGTGACTGCACCACGTAATGTTCTACATAGTTATTCATTTTTACCCTTTTCCGTTCGCCTTATTTTCTAGCTTACCTATAATTTATATTAGTAACTTTCATCCTCTTCTTTCGATCTCTGTCTTTCTTCTGAAACACATCATTTGTTAAACCCCTGTTAACTATTTAGAGTATTTGTTAAGTTATGACTTATATTCGTTGAACTTATATTTATATTCGATGACTTGTTTTGAATAAATTATTTTGTTATCATCTAAATATCTTTAAGTTTGTTACTTTTTCTTATAGCGCAACCGCTTTATGTAAGATAAAATTCAATGCTGTTAATGTACAAGAGAAAATTGACAGGTGGATTTCGATTATACAGCTCCATACCCCTAGTTACGACGCTTAAGTCGCCAAACCAACAAAAATCCTAAATACAAACACCGTTGAATTTTTTTCTTAATGCCTAAATCAGATAGTTTGCCTATCGAGTCTCTGACTGACAGCGGCGATCCAGCAATAAATAGCTCAAATGACAAAACTGAGTCACGTGACCCGTCGTCGAAAAAACTCTATCTGGGAACTTCGTTCTGAGAAAATTCTGGGAAAAAAACAACAGATAAATGATTCAGAAGACGTCTGATATATAATTTTAAAAAAATGAACATAATTATAATGGACGACCATGTTTGATTAAGAAAATCAAAAAATACAAAACGAAAAGACCTTAATTAGCCTACGCATTCTAGCGCGTTACATACGTCTATCTCGATCTATCTTTTTGCGGATCGCTTGCTATGTCCACTGATCCTCGACAGGAAGTTTTGGCGTTAATTTGCTAAAGTTATGGTTAGTTTCTTGTTACAAAAAAAGGTAAAATGGCGACCTAAATGTCGTAACTACATCTTGATCACCTCCTATATACCAATGGCTGACGATCGACTGTTTGAATATTGTTGTTGGTTATGTCCACGATCATATAATTATAACAAGATCACCTCCTATATACCAATGGCTGACGATCGACAGTTGGGTCATTGTTGTTGTTTATGTCCACGATCATATAATGGTAACAAGATCACCGCCTATATACCAATGGCTAACGATCGACTATTAGAATACTGTTGTTGTTTATGTCAACGGTCATATAATTATAACAGGATCACCTCTTATATACCAATGGCTGACGATCGACTATTAGAATATTGTTGTTGTTTATGTCCACGGTCATATAATTATAACAAGATCACCGCCTATATACCAATGGCTGACGATCGACTATTAGAATATTGTTGTTGTTAATGTCCACGGTCATATAATGGTAACAAGATCACCGCCTATATACCAATGGCTAACGATCGACTATTAGAATACTGTTGTTGTTTATGTCCACGATCATATAATGGTAACAAGATCACCGCCTATATACCAATGGCTAACGATCGACTATTAGAATACTGTTGTTGTTTATGTCCACGGTCATATAATTATAACAAGATCACCTCCTATATACCAATGGCTAACGATCGACTATTAGAATATTGTTGTTGTTTATGTCCACGGTCATATAATTATAACAAGATCACCGCATATATACCAATAGCTGACGATCGACTATTAGAATATTGTTGTTGTTTATGTCCACGATCATATAATTATAACAAGATCACCTCCTATATACCAATGGCTGACGATCGACAGTTGGGTCATTGTTGTTGTTTATGTCCACGATCATATAATGGTAACAAGATCACCGCCTATATACCAATGGCTAACGATCGGCTGTTTGAATACTGTTGTTGTTTATGTCCACAATCATAGATCGGGTAAGTCATGTTGACCTCCGATATTTATGTCAAATATTTTATGAGCGACCTAAATGTCGTAACTACAGCCTTTTCGAGATGCATTTTAAACATTAAAGTCACCCGCTAAAGGTTTTCTTTTTTGTTCATGTCCACGATCATATACTTCGAACACTAATTCCCTTTTATATCTAACAATAACTTTTTATGTCCGACTTCAGTAGGCGTGGTTTAGAGATCTGTCAACTGAACTGAAGGATCGATGGCCACGCCTACTGACCTCTTGACGGAGGGGTAAAACGAGAAAATTGTGAAAAATTTACGGCCAAGGATATAAAACAGAAAGAAAATTTCAGTGAGCGACCTAAACGTCGTAACTAAGCTTGAATTAGCCGTAGTTACGGCGTTTGAGTCAAACGATCGACAGTCTTAGATAATATTGTCAGATTTTAATAGTTAACGCCGGTCCAAATCGCCATTTTTTAACAGCAGCGATTCGTCAATTGTGACCCTTGTAAAAATAAATAAATAGATAAATAATTAAATAGTAAAAATATTCGAAACATGAATTTGATCAAACAAATGCCAACCAGAGCTGTTTTCAAATTACAGAGGGATAGAGGAGATAAAATAACTGACGAATCTCTGACCACGCCCACTGATCACCGACAAGGCGGTTTGTCTGATGTTTCAAACAGCATTATGTCGCCAAGTATATGGTGTGTGACATGAAAAAAGGAAACAAGTCAGGGGTTTTGTGAGTGGTTTTTTTTCGACCTAAACGGAGTACCTACAGCTTTTAAGTCGCCTAATATAGTTTATTCCAAAAATATCGTAGTTCCTGACATTTCACTCCCGATCTAAATAGATTTTAGTTGACAAACGACATTTAGATTGATAGCAACGATCCATCTTTGATTTAAAGGTCAGGCCCCACTTAAATTGACCAATCGCCGACCCCACCCACTTACTTCGTTTCCCTGCCAATTTCTTCCAACAGAAAATCCACTTCGATTTTAAACGGCGTTATTTTGCAATGTATATGACCAAAATGGTTTGTTGGCGATCTAAACGTCGTAACTTAACTTGAACTAACTGTAGTTACGACGTTTAAAACACCAAACTAATTTAAAATTGCTATCCAAAAATGGCGACAAATGCCGGAGTTAAAGCCCAATTCCGGACTGAATTGCTTAGGTTGGCTTCCTGATTCCTTGATTGACATTCGCGATCGAACAATTTTGAAATCGTACATATAACTATTTAGTACAAAATGTATGCGTGTTTCATACGTATATCCATTCAATTCTATATTTTCGATCCCAACCGTTAACCCATTCCTTAGCAATCCCCGTCTTTTACGCCCCTCAAAAAGGCGTTTAAAATTATTGTGGAAAATGAAGAAATTGCTTATATAGCAAATTATTCATTATCCACAATGTTTTTCTAACCAAAAACACGAAAATTTTAGAATTCTATCAGCTCGAAATTGTCGTTTGCAGTTTCTTTCATTTTAGACTAGTCTACAATTTTGTTATGGGTTAATCGTCCGCGATATCCTATAAACATCCTACTATTTGCTGTACCTTCAAACGGAGAGTGGGGAAAAGGTAACTCACACAGAACTGTATATCGTTAGAAACAAGGAAGTCTAAATAACACACTTCCGGTTTACATTATTAATTGGATTAATGAATGGCTTTTTGTTGCCCCGCCCAATTATTCCGTTGTCCCGGTTCATATACGCCGATAGGAACTTCGATTCCGATTTTAAACGGCGTTATTTTGCAAAGTGTAAGGCCAGTAGCATTTTAAAAAATCAGAATGGTTGGTTTGCAAATTTGAAATCGTAAATACAGCTTTATATGCAAATCATGCAAACTGACGTCGTTTGACAAATTTTGTATCGGAGGTCAGTTGGCGAAGTCAACGATCAATCAATTGAAAGATCGGTAGCCACTCCCATTTCCATTAAGGCTCCGACAAGGCAGTTTGTCTGATATACAAGACGTCAAATAAAAGTAAATCGTTGGTTAGCAACCTAAATATTGTTCATACAGCTTGAATAAACTGTAGTTTCCATTTTTTTCTTTCGTCCACTAAGTAGCTGAAGAGAACAGAATAAATCTTTCTTTTCACAAAAGTATTAACAATTAACCAATCGCTGACCTGCTTATCGATTCCAACAGGAAGTTGTACTTTTTTAAACGGTGTTATTTTGCAAACATTATGGCTAGAAGTATGTAACAAAAAGGTAGAAATGTTGGTTGGCAACCTCAACGTCGTAACTACAACTTGAATAATTTGTTGATCCCACATACAAGAAAATTCAACACGTTTTTCAAGGTCTTTATCAAATTCACTTTCCAGTATCAATATTTTCTTTCTTGTATAAAATATGCTCAGTACAGTTTGTAAGATATTTTATTGATATTGTCAACACCTTTCTATGTCTATAAAATCATCAAAGCGGTCTGCGTAACTGATAGATACAGATTGATGTGTTATCAATAAATGATTAATATCCTTCTATATTGCAATTAGGAAAGTCGGCGTTCAGCAAATCACAACATGACAAGTTAAAATCAAAATATAGAGCGCTTTAAAAATAGAAATATTCCTTAACAGAATGGTGGATATAACCACATGATAAGCCCTATCAACTTTAGGAGAAAATGTATAAACTTGTCAGTTTTTATTCCCCACATAAAAAACCCAAGAGTACTCTACGTTTACAATGTGTTCATCTGTTTGTCCGTCCGACAGTTAGTCCGGCGAATCGACTCGATCCATTGATTTTGGGCGCAGATATGGGTACTAGACATAGCATCCCCTATTCCGGAGTTTTTTTTTTTTTGTTTTTTTTTTCCCAACAACTTCAATATGTGTGCGCGTCTGCAATAATGAGTTACATATCATGTTCGAATTCGAAACTTGAAATCTTCTTTTCTTTTTTATTTTTTTTTTTTTTTAGACTTTATATATAGACTGGCATTTAATGCTTTATATTGTATCCTTCAATTCATATTTATTAAATTACCTTTATTATTCATTTAACCATACAGAACAGGTAATAGTTATACATAAATAAAACGGCACACTATTGATGCCAAAATGATAAAGATTTCTGAGGCTAAAGGCTAAATGCAGTAAAATAAACAGATATATGACTAGGACTTATAGCCCTTTTGGCTATATGGTAGCCGCCAAGTTTAATAGAGATACAAACAATATTGATCACCGTTGATCACCTGTCAATCAAACATTAAAAAACAATTATTGTCCCATTACCAAACAATTAGCGTGTACTTGATATAATCAGCTCTCTGGTCAAACTTGGTGACCCGTGACGTGAATACATTTTAAGTAAGAATGACGGTAAGGTATAAAACCAGGCAAGCTCTTTCAGGTCTATCATTCTATCAAGGATATCAACTTATAACACAATGGCTCCAAATTCTTGCACTTATGTTGTTACTACGGATTTAAAAAGCACGGCATTGAGCGTTCATAGGTATTGCTTATATGTTTAATGAATCTATTTATCTATCATTCATTTATAAAACAGTTGCGATGAACAGATTATTAAACACTAGTTAGAGCTATAACGTTCAAATTTATTTGTGGCTTCGTCGATCTGAAGCTGATCGGACCAGCTTTTGATATAAATCATTAAATGCTTGTCATCAAATTTCTTCTTCTTTTCTGTTAAAGATATGAGTATATAAAATCCTTGTACTGTCTGTTCTTCTTAAACTTTTTCATGGAGGAATTCGATATTACTTTTCTTTCAGAGTAACAGGTCAGGAAAAGAGCACGAATTTAAAAAGACCCGCATCAGCTTATGGTATAAATCATTAAATATTCGTCATCAAGTTTCTTCTTCTTTTCTGTTCAAGATACGAGTAAATAACATATTTGTACTCTTCTTCTTAAAATATTTCATGGCGTAATTCGATATGATTTTTTCTTTCAGAGTATCGGGTCAGGAAAAAAACACGAATTTAAAAAGACCCGGAATACAATGCACCAATTCTCCTAATAGAAAGAGAAGAAGGACGTTATCCGAGCATTCCGAACACAAATCTCCATTGTTAGACATTATCCGAGCTGTTGAGAATCTTTCTACAGACTCTACTTTAATAGCCGATGGATCACGTGCAAGTTCCCTACCAATTGTTGAAGGGAAACATAAAGATCTGAAGTCCATTTCACCGAATACAGTAAGTTCTTATTGTAATTAAACGGCTGTTGGCATTTTTTCTGTGTACATATACAATTTATAGGCCTATTTGTGTATGGCAAATTTTGAGAAAAAGAGATGGGAAATGTTTACAGAGCAAAGCTTTACTGAGGTTGCCATAAGCAGATCGCTTGCTTTTCATGTCGTGAAGGTGTCATCAAATTACTCATTTGTGACGTTTACTTTTGAAACACTTTTTCTACCTTTCGCCAAATAAAGCAAGTAGATATTTGTATTTTCTAAGATGTCGCAAAAAATATAAGATGCTCTAAACTTAAAGGTTCGTTTTACAGATGTCCGATGTGTTACAAGGCCAGTACGAGAATGAAATAGACCGCGTCACAGTTATAGACTGTAGATACCCGTATGAATACGAAGGCGGCCATATTGATGGAGCAATCAACTTGTACACCAAAGATGCCATTCAAGAGTTTATAAACGAGACCAAAATGGCGTGCGACGAGATACACGTCTTGATATTCCACTGCGAATTTTCGTCAGAAAGGGGACCTAAAATGTAAGTATGACCTACACACGTAATTGTTTAGACGTGGAAACAAGTTTAATCCTATTATTGTAAAATATATTTAAAAATATCATTTTAAAGTTTGAAACCCAATATTACGATTTACCCTTTTTGGTGGTTTAGATTCGTTTGTGGATCAGATATTCTATAAGCAAATGGAACAATGACATTCTCGTCTAAATTTGTCTCATTTAATAGACTTGTTTCTCGCTTTTAAAAAGTAATGTCGGCCCATAGTTATGACGTAAATAATTTATGATATTTTCATTTTGTATTTTCACGTATGCAATTCTTCTTTCCAGGTTCAGATTTTTACGAGAACTTGACCGTAAAATGAACAGAGAAAACTACCCAAAACTGAATTTCCCAGAAGTATATTTACTAGAAGGTGGATACAAGGCCTTTTACCAGACACATAAAGCACATTGTAAACCACAGGCTTACGTTACCATGCTACACGAGAATCACGGGAAGGATTTACGTCACTTCCGGGTCAAGTCTAAATCATGGACAGCTGGAGACAAACCACGACCGTCATTTCGAGTTGGAGCTTTAGGAAAGAAACTGTTTTGAATTAAACTGCTACCCAAGTTACAATATCATTGCTATATCAACAAATGGCGATGAGATTCAAAGTTTCACAACGGTATCCCTGTGTCATTCAAGAGTCTAAGTGATCCCTTTGTGCCTGCATCACGTAATGTTCCAAATAGTTATTCTATTTTTATCTTTTCCTGTTCGCCGATTTTGTTGTCTAGTCTACCTATAACTTATATTAGTTACTTTCAGCCTCTTCTTTCGATCTCTGTCTTTCTTCTGAAACACATCATTTGATAAACCTCTGTTACCTATTTAGAGTATTGTTAAGTTATGACGTATATCCGTTGAACTTATATTTATTTGATGACTTGTTTTGAATAAATTGTTTTTTTATTATCTAGACATTTTGTTACCTTTTCTTATAGCGCAACCGCTTTATGTTCGATAAAATTCAATGCTGTTAATGTACAGGGGGAAATTGACAGATTGGTTTCGATCATACAGCTACATACCCCTACTTACGACGCTTAAGTCGCAAAACCAATAAATATAAATACCGTTGAATTCTCCGTACATAATATGACTGGCCAATCGAGTCTTGAGTATTGCGATCCAGCAATAAATAACGGTAGTGACAGAACCGAGTCACATGACCCGTCGGTCGAATAAACTCTATCTGGGAACTCCGTTTAACAAATTCGGAGAGAAGAACCAGATGTTTCGGCTGTAGCTACGACGTTGAAGTCCCCAAACACAAACATACTACAAATAAATGTCTGTCAATGTCGGAGTTTAAAGTTCACTTCTGGCCTAAATGAATGATTTGGTAGGTCAATTGATTTTAATTGCGATTCATTAATTATTTCTTAGTGTCGAATCGCTATATTTATCGTTGGTCAACATAGGATCCTCTCTCCAGGAAAACCTTCCCAAATAATAACAACAACAACAAAAAAAAAATAAATAAATAAAACACCTCCGCATATTGAACTTTTCGGATTAGAAAGCATTGCAGATTATAAAAAAAAAAAAAAACTTTCTTCCTTTTCCAATATGTTTTCCAAAGCTTTTTTTCTCGAGGGGATCAGACAATTATGACGTCATCGAAACATTTGAATGTGTAACGTCATAGAGCAATTTCATTTACGAATTCCAAGGTAAAAGGATTAATCCGTGATCTCCCTAACGTAATTATTGAACCCATTACCACATGACAAAATTATAGATCGGCCAAAATTGACAAAAAGTTGCAGATGACATCTCAAATTGCCCTTTAACGCACAAACATTTTCCCCTTTTCATAAAGTTTTCTATGATTGTAATTCTTCAGGGTGTAATTGAGCGTCACTGTGTGATAATGGGATGACGGATCTCTTGCCACGCCCACTGATCTCCAACAGGAAGCTCTTCATCGATAGTAAACGGTGTTATTTTGTATAATTTATATCCAGTAACAGGTTACATAAGAGATAATATGGTTGGTTGGCGACCTAAATGTCTTCAATAAGCTGTAGTTACGACGTTTAACTCGCGAAACCATCGAAAATGCTTCGTGTAAAAGTTCAGTTCCGATGTGCATGAATGATTAGATCAATTGATTCTTTGATTGGCAGCTCCGATCCGTCAATTGGAATAGAGATCGGAACAAACCAAGGTTGATTGGCATAGAGATCGGAACAAACCAAGGTTGATTGGCATAGAGATCGGAACAAACCAAGGTTGATTGGCATAGAGATCGGAACAAACCAAGGTTGATTGGCATAGAGATCGGAACAAACCAAGGTTGATTGGCATAGAGATCGGAACAAACCAAGGTTGATTGGCATAGAGATCGGACCAAACCAAGGTTGATTGGCATAGAGCAAATCGGGCCAAGAAAAGGTGAACCAGGTCTGGTATTTCAAATTGATATTTAGTAAGGTAGAATGACTATCCTACACTAAGAAAAGCTTATGAAAGCAGACGGAGACAATCTTTATTGGTCTGTACAGTCTGTTCTGTCTAGCGAGGATCGATCAATTTTACACTTATTTTTTCGAATGAAAGTTTATGTATTGATAATCCAGTAACCCATTCCCAAAACGACACCATTTTAAACTTGTTCAAATTGATCAAAGTTGCAGACGACATTTCGAATTTATGTTGAAATTGGAAAATAAATGCAAAATAGGGTAGAAAACATAGTGAGAAAATGAGAAATTGCTTGCTACCAGTTATTATCCAACCTTGAAACATTCGCTCAATTTACAAAAGGCATTTTAATTGAATGGCTATACAAGAAAGAAAATATTGACATAGGGCAATCGTCATTCGTTACAACTCGGCGAATTCCCTACCTACATCTAAGATCGGAGACTACGGACAAGTTTTGAACGGCGACATGTAACCTGTATTGCTACATTGAAATAAAGACTTTCAACCTGAAACATTCGCTCAATTTAAAATAATGTATTTTAATTGAATGACCATTCCAATCACCCTGTTAGACCGGGTAAGTAATGGTGACCTCCGAAATTTATGTCAAATATTTTATGAGCGGCCTAAATGTCGTAACTACAGCATTTTCGAAATACAGTTTAAACGCTAAAGGTTTGCTTTCTTTTGTTTGTGTCTCTGATCATATACTATGAACACAAATTCCGTTTGATATCTAGGACTAATTATTATGTTCGGCTTCAGTGAGCCTGGTTAGCGATCCGTCAACTGAAGAAGTAATAGCCACGCCTACTGACCTCTAATCTTATAGCTTGACGGAGGGGTCAAACGAGAAAATGTTGTAAAATGTACGACCAGGGATATAAAACAAAAAGAAAATTGTTAGTGAGCGACCTAAACGTCATAACTAAAGCTTGAATAAGCCGTAATTACGACGTTTGAGTCTAACAATCGGCAGTCTTAGATAATATTGTCGGATTTTCTAACGCCGGTCTAAATCGTCAACTGCGATTCGTCATCTGTGACCATTTTCAAAATTAAGAAAGAAAGAAAGAAATGAAGAAAGAAAAGCTTCGAAACATGAATGGGATCAAACAAATGCCAACCAGGGCTGTTTTCAAATTATAGATAGATAAACGGGATCAAATAACTGACGAATCGCTGACCACGCCCACTGATCACCAACAAGGCGGTTTGTCTGATGTTTAAACAGCATTATGTCGCGAAGTAAATGGTGTGCGACATGTTCCTAAACGTAGTAACTACAGCTTTTATGTCTCATAATACAGCTTATTCTAATAATGTTGTAGTTCTTGACATTTCACTCTCGATCTAAATGGATTTTTATTAGACAAACGATATTTTGATTGACAGCAACGGTCCATCAATTATTTAAATATCAGGTCCCACTTAAATCGACCAATCGCTGGCCATCCACTTACTGTATTGGCCACGCCATTGCTTCCAACAGGAACTCCCACTCCGATTTAAAACGGCGTTATTTTGCAAAATTTATGGCCAGTTGAATGTAAAAATATAGTAAAATGGGTTGTTTGAGACATAAACATCATAACTTAACTTGAACGAGCCGTAGCTACGACGTTTAAGGCGCAAAATCAATAAAAAAATTTGTTCACAATTAACGGCGGCAATTTTCCTCATTATCCATAATGTTTTCTATCCAAAGAGGCAAAATCTTTTAATATTCCATCAATTCGAAATTGTCGTCTGCAGCTTCTGTCAGTTTGGACAAGTCTAAAATTTTGTGGGAATGGGTTAATCGACCGGGGTATCTTCTAGTCATCCTCCAATTTGCAGTAGCTTCAATGAAGAAAGGAGTCAATATATCTCACCCAGAACTATATATCGTTAGATACGAGAGAATCTAAATAACCCGATTCCGGTATACACGAAAGATTTAATTAATTGGTCTAATTTCTTATGCCATTGGCTATCCGTCAATTTACCAATCGCTGGCCCATTCCACTCACGCCGTTGTCCCCGTTTATCGACTCCAACAGGAAGTTCGAATCCGATTTTAAACGGCGTCATTTTGAAATTTTATGGTCAGAAGCATGTATCAAAAATTAGAATGGTTGGCGACCTAAAAGTCGTAACAGCAACTTGAATTTTATTCAGGAACCCATTTCAACCCCGGCATTTCAGTTAAGTTCGCAAACCAGCGAAATGTATTGTCTTTTGAAAGTATGGTCTTAGATTACTCAAACTAACGTCATTTGTCAAATTTTGTGTCGGAGGTCATTTGGCGTAGTCAGCGATCAATCAATTGACAGATCAGTAGCCATGCCCACTTCAATTAGGGCTCCAACAAGACAGTTTGTCAAAAATACCAGACGTCGAATAAGAGTAAATTGTTGGTGAGCAACCTAACTATTGTACATACAGCTTGAATCAGCTGCACTTCCAACATTTTGTCGTCCACTATGTCGCTGAATAGAACAGAATAAGTCTTTCTTTTCACAAAAGTATTAACAATTAACCAATCGCTGGCCTGCTTATGGATTCCAACAGGATGTTGTACTTTTTTAAACGGTGTTATTTTGCAAACATTGTGGCTAGAAGCATGTAACAAAAAGATAGAAATGTTGGTTGGCAACCACATCGTCGTAACTACAGCTTGAATAATTGTTTGATCCCACATCAAAGAAACTTCAACACGTTTTTCAAGGTCTTTATCAAATTCACTTTCCAGTATCAATATTTTCTTTCTTGTATAAAATCTGCTCAGTACAGTTTGTGAGATATTTTATTGATGTTGTCAACACCTTTCTATGTCTGTAAAATCAAATCGGTCTGGGTAACTGATAGATACAGATTGATGTGTTATCCATAAGTGATTAATATCCTTCTATATTGCAATTAGGAAAGTCGGCGTTCAGCAAATCACCACATGACAAGTTTAAATCAAAATACAGAGCGCTTTAAAAATAGAAATGTTCCTTAAGTTAATAGAATGGTGGATATAACCACATGGCAAGCCCTATCAACTTTAGAAGACTTTTATCCTAATTGTGCAACAATAAAAGAAATATTTTAACCCGTTCCTACACAATGACGCCTTTCGACACCCATATAAAACAATAAAGAAAAACATTGTGTAAAATGAAGAAATAGCTTGCAATAACCAATTTCTTCTTTTTCCGCAATGTTATCTTACCCAAAAAGCTGAAAATCCAAATTTTTACCAACTTAAACTTGTCGTCAGTGATTTTTATGAAAATTGGGAAAAAACTTTCTGGAAAAATGAAGAAATTGGTTCCATTCCTAAATACGAACTTTTAAAAAATGTATAAACTTGTCAGTTTTTAGTCCCCTACATAAAAAATCCAAGAGTACTCTACGTTTACAATGTGTTCATCTGTTTGTCCGTCCGACAGTTAGTCCGGTGAATCAGTTTTCCTGACTTTTTGACTAAAACAAGAAGATATTTACCTGTATTCTTAACATGTACGTCTGCAATAAGAGGTATCAGATCAAGTTTGAGTTTCGTTTCGAACAATCTATTTTCTATGAAGATACGGAATCTAAAATAATAAGTTTGAGATATGTTCGAATTCCGATCCGATCCATTGATTTTGGGCGCAGATATGGGTGCTAGACATAGAATCCCCTATTCCGGAGTTGTTGTTTTTTGGGGTCTTTTTCTAACAACTTTCATATATTTACCTGACTTTTTGGTGTGCGCGTCTGCAGTAATGAGTTACATATCAGGTTCAAATTCGAAACTTGAAATCTTCCTCTTTTTTTAGACTTTACCCCAAAACTGGCATTTAATGCTTTATATTGTCTCCTTCAATTCATATTATTAAACTATCTTTATTATTCATTTAACCATACAGAATAGGTAATAGTTATACATAAATAAAACGGGACACTTTTGATGCCAAAATGATTAAGATTTAAGAGGCTAACGGCTAAATGCAGTAAAATAAACAGATATATGGCTAGGACTTATAGCCCTTTTGGCTATATGGTAGCCGCCAAGTTTAATAGAGATACAAACAATATTGATCACCGTTGATCACCTGTCAATCAAACATTAAAAACAATTATTGTCCCATTACCAAACAATTAGCGTGTACTTGATATAATCAGCTCTCTGGTCAAACTTGGTGACCCGTGACGTGAATACATGTCAAGTTAGAATGACGGTAAGGTATAAAACCAGGCAAGCTCTTTCTGATCTATCATTCTGTCAAGGATATCAACTTATAACACAATGGCTCCAAATTCTTGCACTTATGATGTTACTACGGATTTAAAAAGCAAGGCATTGAGCGTTCATAGGTACTGCTTATGTGTTTAATGAATCTATTTATCTATCATTCATTTATAAAAGAGTTGCGATGAACAGATTGTTAAACACTAGTTAGAGCTATAACGTTCAAATTTATTTGTGGCTTCGTCGATCTGAAGTTGATCGGACCAGCTTTTGATATAAATCATTAAATGTTTGTCATCAAATTTCTTCTTCTTTTCTGTTAAAGATATGAGTATATAACATCCTTGTACTGTCTGTTCTTCTTAAAATACTTCATGGCGTAAATCGATATTACTTTTCTTTCAGAGTAACAGGTCAGGAAGAAAACTCGAATTTAAAAAGACCCGGAATACAACACATCAATTCTCCCAATAGAAAGAGAAGAAGGACGTTATCCGAGCATTCCGAACACAAATCTCCATTGTTAGACATTATCCGAGCTGTTGAGAATCTTTCTGCAGACTCTACTTTAATAGCCGATGGATCACGTGCAAGTTCCCTACCAACTGTTGAAGGGAAACATAAAGATCTGAAGTCCATTTCACCGAATACAGTAAGTATTTATTGTAATTAAGCGGCTGTAAGCATTTTTTCCGTGTATATATACAATTTATAGGCGTATTTGTGTATGGCAAATTTTGCAAAAGGAGATGGGAAATGTTTACAGAGCAAAGCTTTATTGGGATGGCCATAAGAAGATAGCTTGTTTTTCGTGCCGTCAAGGTGCCATCTAAAGCAAATTGCTCATTTGTGACGTTTACTTTTGAAACACTTATTCTGCCTTTTCGTCATATGAAGCAAGTAGATATTTGTATTCTCCAAGATGTCGCTAAAAATATAGGATGCTCTAAGCTTACAGTTTCGTTTTACAGGTGTCCGATGTGTTACAAGGCCAGTTCGACAATGAAATAGACTGCGTCACAGTTATAGACTGTAGATACCCGTATGAATACGACGGCGGCCATATTGATGGAGCAATCAACTTGTACACCAAAGATGCCATTCAAGAGTTTATAAACGAGACCAAAATGGCGCGCAATGAGGTGCACGTCTTGATATTCCACTGCGAATTCTCGTCAGAAAGAGGACCTAAAATGTAAGTATGACTTACTCATGTAATTTCTTAGACTTGGAAACAATTTTAATCCTCTGTTTGTTATATATAGTTACAAATATCATTTTAAACTTCCAAAAGCAATATTACGATTTACCCTTTTTGATGGCGTAGATTTTTTTATCAGAAATTCAATAAGCAAATGGAACAATGACATTCTCGCCTAATTTTTTCTCTTTTAATAAACTAGTCTCTCACTTTTAAAAAACAATGCCGGCCTATGTTTATGACGAAAATAATTTATAATAATTTCAGTTTGTATTTTCAAGTATGCAATTCTTCTTTCCAGGTTCAGATTTTTACGGGAACTTGACCGTAAAATGAACAAAGAAAACTACCCAAGACTGAATTTCCCAGAAGTATATTTACTAGAAGGTGGATACAAGGCCTTTTACCAGACGCATATAGCACACTGTAAACCACAGGCTTACGTTCCCATGTTACACGAGAATCACTTCCGGGTAAAGTCTAAATCATGGACAGCTGGAGACAAACCACGACCGTCATTTCGAGTGGGAGCTTTGGGAAAGAAACTGTTTTGAATTAAACTGCTTCCCAAGTTACAATATCATTGCATCCCACACACGCGATATTAACAAATCACGATGAGATGTTCCACAACGGTATCCCTGTGTCATTTTAGTGTCTAGGTTATCCCTATGTGACTGCACCACGTAATGTTCTACATAGTTATTCATTTTTACCCTTTTCTGTTCGCCTTGTTTTCTAGCCTACCTATAATTTATATTAGTAACTTTCACCCTTTTCTTTCGATCTCTGTCTTTCTTCTGAAACACATCATTTGTTAAACCCCTGTTAACTATTTAGAGTATTTGTTAAGTTATGACTTATATTCGTTGAACTTATATTTATATTCGATGACATGTTTTGAATAAATTATTTTGTTATTATCTAAATATTTTTAAGTTTGTTACTTTTTCTTATAGCGCAACCGCTTTATGTAAGATGAAATTCAATGCTGTTAATGTACAAGAGAAAATTGACAGGTGGATTTCGATTATACAGCTCCATACCCCTAGTTACGACGCTTAAGTCGCCAAACCAACAAAAATCCTAAATACAAATACCGTTGAATTTTTTTCTTAATGCCTAAATCAGATAGTTTGCCTATCGAGTCTCTGACTGACAGCGGCGATCCAGCAATAAATAACTCAAATGACAAAACTGAGTCACGTGACCCGTCGTCGAAAAAACTCTATCTGGGACTTCGTTCTGAGAAAATTCTGGGAAAAAAAACAACAGATAAATGATTCAGATGACGTCTGATATATAATTAATTAGCCTACGCATTCTAGCGCGTTACATACGTCTATCTCGATCTATCTATTTGCGGATCGCTTGCTATGTCCACTGATCCTCGACAGGAAGTTTTGGCGTTAATTTGCTAAAGTTATGGTTAGTTTCTTGTTACAAAAAAAGGTAAAATGGCTGGATGGCGACCTAAATGTCGTAACTACATCTTGATCACCTCCTATATACCGATCGACTGTTTGAATATTGTTGTTGGTTATGTCCACGATCATATAATTATAACAAAATCACCTCTTATATACCAATGGCTGACGATCGACAGTTGGGTCATTGTTGTTGTTTATGTCCACGATCATATAATGGTAACAAGATCACCGCCTATATACCAATGGCTGACGATCGACTATTAGAATATTGTTGTTGTTTATGTCCACGATCATATAATTATAACAAAATCACCTCTTATATACCAATGGCTGACGATCGACTGTTGGGTCATTGTTGTTGTTTATGTCCACGATCATATAATGGTAACAAGATCACCGCCTATATACCAATGGCTAACGATCGGCTGTTTGAATACTGTTGTTGTTTATGTCCACAATCATAGATCGGGTAAGTCATGTTGACCTCCGATATTTATGTCAAATATTTTATGAGCGACCTAAATGTCGATACTACAGCCTTTTCGAGATGCATTTTAAACATTAAAGTCAACCGCCAACGGTTTGCTTTGTTGTTCATGTCCACAATCATATACTTTGAACACTAATGCCCTTTTATATCTAACAATAACTTCCGACTTCAGTAGGCGTGGTTTAGAGATCCGTCAACTGAACGGAAGGATCGTTGGCCACGCCTACTGACCTCTTGACGGAGGGGTAAAACGAGAAAATTGTGTAAAATTTACGGCCAAGGATATAAAACAGAAAGAAAATTTCAGTGAGCGACCTAAACGTCGTAACTAAGCTTGAATAAGCCGTAGTTACGGCGTTTGAGTCCAACGATCGACAGTCTTAGATAATATTGTCAGATTTTAATAGTTAACGCCGGTCCAAATCGCCATTTTTTTTTAATTTTTTTTTTACAGCAGCGATTCGTCAACTGTGACCCTTGTAAAAATAAATAAATAGATAAATAATTAAATAGAAAAAATATTCGAAACATGAATGGGATCAATCAAGGCTAACCATGACTTATTTCAAATTATGGATGGATAAAGAAGATCAGATAATTGCCAAATCGCTGACCACGCCCACTAATCTCCGACAAGGCAGTTTGTCTGATGTTTCAAGCAGCATTATTCGAAACATGAATGGGATCAAACTAATGCCAACCAGGGCTGTTTTCAAATTATGGATAGATAGACGGGATCAAATAACTAACGAATCGCTGACCATGCCCACTGATCTCCGACAAGGCGGTTTGTCTGATGTTTCAAACAGCATTACGTCGCGAAGTATATGGTGTGTGACATAAAAAAGGAAACAAGTCAGGGATTTTATGAGATTTTTTTTTCGACCTAAACAGAGTACCTACAGCTTTTAAGTCGCCTAATTTAGTTTATTCCAAAAATATCGTAGTTCCTGACATTTCACTCCCGATCTAAATAGATTTTAGTTGACAAACGACATTTTGATTGATAGCAACGATCCATCTTTGATTTAAAGGTCAGGCCCCAATTGAATTGACCAATCGCCGACCCCACCCACTTACTTCGTTTCCCTGCCAATTTCTTCCAACAGAAAGTCCACTTCGATTTAAAACGGCGTTATTTTGCAAAGTATATGGCCAAAATGGTTTGTTGGCGATCTAAACGTCGTAACTTAACTTGAACTAACTGTAGTTACGACGTTTAAAACGCCAAACTAATTTAAAATTGCTATCCAAAAATGGCGACAAATGCCGGAGTTAAAGCCCAATTCCGGACTGAATTGCTTAGGTTGGCTTCCTGATTCCTTGATTGACATTCGCGATCGAACAATTTTGAAATCGTACATATAACCATTTAGTACAAAATGTATGCGTGTTTCATACGTATATCCATTCAATTCTATATTTTCGATCCCAACCGTTAACCCATTCCTTCGCAATCCCCGTCTTTTACGCCCCTCAAAAAGGCGTTTAAAATCATTGTGAAAAATAAAGAAATTGCTTATATAGCAATTTATTCATTATCCACAATGTTTTTCTAACCAAAAACACGAGAATTTTAGAATTCTATCAGCTCGAAATTGTCGTTTGCAGTTTCTTTCATTTTAGACTAGTCTACAATTTTGTTATGGGTTTATCGTCCGCGATATCCTATAAACATCCTACTATTTGCTGTACCTTCAAACGGAGAGTGGGGAAAAGGTAACTCACACAGAACTGTATATCGTTAGAAACAAGGAAGTCTAAATAACACACTTCCGGTTTACATGAATAATTTGATTAATGAATGGCTTTTTGTTGCCCCGCCCAATTATTCCGTTGTCCCGGTTCATATACGCCGATAGGAACTTCGATTCCGATTTTAAACGGCGTTATTTTGCAAAGTGTAAGGCCAGTAGCATTTTAAAAAATCAGAATGGTTGGTTTGCAAATTTGAAATCGTAAATACAGCTTTATATGCAAATCATGCAAACTGACGTCGTTTGACAAATTTTGTATCGGAGGTCAGTTGGCGAAGTCAACGATCAATCAATTGAAAGATCGGTAGCCACTCCCATTTCCATTAAGGCTCCGACAAGGCAGTTTATCTGATATACAAGACGTCAAATAAAAGTAAATCGTTGGTTAGCAACCTAAATATTGTTCATACAGCTTGAATAAACTGTAGTTTCCAATTTTTCTTTCGTCCACTAAGTAGCTGAAGAGAACAGAATAAATCTTTCTTTTCCCAAAAGTATTAACAATTAACCAATCGCTGACCTGCTTATCGATTCAAACAGGAAGTTGTACTTTTTTAAACGGTGTTATTTTGAAACATTGTGGCTAGAAGTATGTAACAAAAAGGTAGAAATGTTGGTTGGCAACCTCAACGTCGTAACTACAGCTTGAATAATTTGTTGATCCCACATACAAGAAAATTCAACACGTTTTTCAAGGTCTTTATCAAATTCACTTTCCAGTATCAATATTTTCTTTCTTGTATAAAATCTGCTCAGTACAGTTTGTGAGATATTTTATTGATATTGTCAACACCTTTCTCAGTCTATAAAATCATCAAAACGGTCTGCGTAACTGATAGATACAGGTTGATGTGTTATCAATAAGTGATTAATATCTTTCTATATTGCAATTAGGAAAGTTGGCGTTCAGCAAATCACCACATGACAAGTTTAAATCAAAATATAGAGAGCTTTGAAATAGAACTGTTCCCCAATAGAATGGTGGATAGAACCACATGGCAAAGCCTATCAACTTTAGAAGACTTTTATCCTAATAGTGCAGCAATAAAAGAAATATTTTAACCCGTTCCTACACAATGACGCCTTTTGACACCCATATAAAACAATAAAGGAAAACATTGTGTAAAATGAAGAAATAGCTTGCAACAACCAATTTCTTCCTTTTCCGCAATGTTATCTTACCCAAAAAGCTGAAAATCCAAATTTTCACCAACTTAAAATTGTCGTCAGTGATTTTATGAAAATTAGGAAAAAAAACTTTCTGGAAAAATGAAGAAATTGGTTCCATTCCTAAATACGAACTTTAAAAAATGTATAAACTTGTCAGTTTTTAGTCCCCTACATAAAAAATCCAAGAGTACTCTACGTTTACAATGTGTTCATCTGTTTGTCCGTCCGACAGTTAGTCCGGAAATCAGTTTTCCTGACTTTTTGTCTAAAAGCAAGAAGATATTTACCTATTTACCTGTATTTTTAACATGTACGTCTGCAATAAGGGGTTACAGATCAAGTTTGAGTTTCGTTTCGAACAATTTATTTTCTATGAAGATACGGAATCTAAAATAATAAGTTTAAGATATGTTCGAATTCCGATCCGATCCATTGATTTTGGGCGCAGATATGGGTACTAGACATAGAATCCCCTATTCCGGAGTTTTTTTTTGAGTTTTTTTTTCTAACAATTTCCATATGTGTGCGCGTCTGCAATAATGAGTTACATATCAGGTTCGAACTCGAAACTTGAAATCTTCCTTTCTTTTTTTTTTTTTTTAGACTTTATATATAGACTGGCATTTAATGCTTTATGTTGTATCCTTCAATTCATATTTATTAAACTACCTTTATTATTCATTTAACCATACAGAACAGGTAATAGTTATACATAAATAAAACGGGACACTATTTATGCCAAAATGATAAAGATTTCTGAGGCTAAAGGCTAAATGCAGTAAAATAAACAGATATAAAATGCAGTAAAATAAACAGATATATGACTAGGACTTATAGCCATTTTGGCTATATGGTAGCCGCCAAGTTTAATAGAGATACAAACAATATTGATCACCGTTGATCACCTGTCAATCAAACATTAAAAAACAATTATTGTCCCATTACCAAACAATTAGCGTGTTCTTGATATAATCTGCTCTCTGGTCAAACTTGGTGACCCGTGACGTGAATACATTTCAAGTAAGAATGACGGTAAGGTATAAAACCAGACAAGCTCTTTCAGGTCTATCATTCTATCAAGGATATCACTTTATTACACAATGTCTCCAAATTCTTGCACTTATGATATTACTACGGATTTAAAAAGCACGGCGTTGAGCGTTCATAGGTATTGCTTATATATTTAATGAATCTATTTATCTATCATTCATTTATAAAAGAGTTGCTATGAAAAGATTAATAAACACTAGTTAAAGCCAAAACGTTCAAATCTATTTGTGGCTTCGTCGATCTGAAGTTGATCGCATCTGCTTTTGGTATAAATCATTAAATATTCGACATCAAATTTCTTCTTCTTTTCTGTTCAAGATACGAGTAAATAACATCTTTGTACTCTTCTTCTTAAAATATTTCATGGCGTAATTCGATATAATTTTTTCTTTCAGAGTGTAAGGTCAGGAGGAAAACACGAATTCAAAAAGACCCGGAATACAATGCATCAATTCTCCTAATAGAAAGAGAAGAAGGACGTTATCCGAGCATTCCGAACACAAATCTCCATTGTTAGACATTATCCGAGCTGTTGAGAATCTTTCTACTGACTCCACTTTGATAGCCGATGCATCGCGTGCAAGTTGCCTACCAACTGTTGAAGGGAAACATAAAGATCTGAAGTCCATTTCACCGAATACAGTAAGTATTTATTGTAATTAAGCGGCTGTTGCCAATTTTCTACGTACATATACAATTTATAGGCCTTTTCGCGTATGGCAAATTTTGAAAAATGAGATAGGATTTATTTACAGAGCAAGGCTTTATTGGGGTTGCCATAAGCAGATAGCTTGCTTTTCATGCCATCAAGGTGTCATCTAAGGCAAATTTCTCATTTGTGACGTTTACTTTTGAAACACTTATTCGATTTTCGTCAAATGAAGCAAGTAGATATTTGTATTTTATAAGATGTCGCTAAAAATATAGGATGCACTAAGCTTTCCGGTTCGTTTTACAGATGTCTGATGTGTTACAAGGTCAGTACGACAATGAAATAGACTTCGTCACAGTTATAGACTGTAGATACCCGTATGAATACGACGGCGGCCATATTGGTGGAGCAATCAACTTGTATACCAAAGATGCCATTAAAGAGTTTATAAAAGAGAACAAAATAGCACGCGATGAGATGCACGTCTTGATATTCCACTGCGAGTTTTCGTCAGAAAGGGGACCTAAAATGTAAGTATGACCTACACATGTAATTTCTTAGACGTGGAAACAATTATAATCCTCTTATTGTTAAATATATTTACAAATATCAAGTTTAACTTTCAAACGCAATATTACGATTTACCCTTTTTGGTAGTATAGATCAGATATTCAATAAGCAAATAGAACAATGACATTCTTGCCTAAATTTGTCTCATTTAATAGCTTTGATTCTCACTTTTAAAAGTAATGTCGGCCCATAGTTATGACGTAAATAATTTATGATAATTTCAGATTGTATTTTCAAGTATGCAATTCTTCTTTCCAGGTTCAGATTTTTACGAGAACTTGACCGTAAAATGAACACAGAAAACTACCCAAGACTGAATTTCCCAGAAGTATATTTACTAGAAGGTGGATACAAGGCCTTTTACCAGACACATAAAGCACACTGTAAACCACAGGCTTACGTTCCCATGCTACACGAGAATCACGGGAAGGATTTACGTCACCTCCGGGTCAAGTCTAAATCATGGACAGCTGGAGACAAACCACGACCGTCATTTCGAGTGGGAGCTTTGGGAAAGAAACTGTTTTGAATTAAACTGCTTCCCAAGTTACAATATCATTGCATCCCACACACGCGATATTAACAAATCACGATGAGATTCAAAGTTTCACAATGGTATCCCTGTGTCATTTAAGTGTCTAGGTTATACCTATGTGACTGCACCACGTAATGTTCAACATAGTTATTCATTTTTACCCCTTTCTGTTCGCCTTGTTTTCTAGTCTACCTATAATTTATATTAGTTACTTTCATCCTCTTCTTTCGATCTCTGTCTTTCTGGTGAAACACACCATTTGTTAAACCCCTGTTACATATTTAGAGTATTAGTTAATTTATGACGTATATTGATTGAACTTATATTTATTCGATGACTTGTTTTGAATAAATTGTTTAGAAATTTTGAAGTTTGTTACTTTTTCTTATATCGCAACCGTTCTATGTCTGATAAAATTCAATCTTGTTGATGTACAGGGGAAAAAGACGGGTGGATTTCGATTATACAGCTACATACCCCTAGTTATGACGCTTAAGTTGCGAAACCAACAAAAATCCTAAATATGATTTTTTTTTCTTAATGTCTAAATCATATGGTTTGCCTATCGAGTCTTTGACTGACAGCGGCGATCCAGCAATAATTAATCATATGTCAGAACCGAAGCACGCGACCCGTCGGTCGAAACAACTCTATTTTGGGACTTCGTTTAACAAATTTTGAGACAAATCAAAGTGCTGTAAACACTGTAATTGGTCGTCACTGAAAATTTGATAGATCGTTGCATTCTGACTTTAAAAATAGGGTAAAAACAAATAAATACTACTTTCACGACAAGGAGGTTCTATCCTGGTGAACCATATTTCCGTAATTTTTTATTAGAACTGATATTATTTTAACTCGAACACAAGACCCTGATTCGAAGTTTGCTAAAGTCCCGTGAAAATTTCACAGGAAAACAAATTTGTATAGTTGAGATCATTCATCAATGTCTATTTTTCCAGAAATCCCAAATTATATAATACTCCTCTAATATCACGTAAGCTATAAAAGGTCACATCATTATTTCTAGGCAATGTGAGAAACTCAGAGGTGTCAGAGATCTTTTTTCTATAGTTATGTTTTCAAAGGCAGCATGGGTACCGAGAAATAATCAGCTTTTTGTGAAAACTAGAATTTTAAAAATTCTTGTTCGTTATATATTCAGTAGAAATAATTTCCTTCTTAAGTATTCTTTAACCTTTTCCGGCACAATCACTTATTTTAACTTCGTTGTGATTATAAATTTTAGAAGACATTGTTGGAAAAGAAGAAATTGCTTATAATAAGCAATTTCTTCTTACCAACCTTATTTTTTAGCCTGTAGGTTGGTTACTGTTAAAAATACACTCACTTTTAATCGTCGTCTGCAAATTCTTTTAAATTGGTCCAGTGTATAATTTTCAAAAAAATATGAAACGGTTAACCAAGTCTTTTTAGAATGTTATGAACAGATCACCCCTGCAAGCTTTAGAATAAAGTTAAAATATAAAAATCATGGAAATATGATAACTTGCTGGCAGCAGGTTCATGAAATTTAAAACCCGCTCTTTTTTTCGGAGAGAAAAAAAACTACCAAATCCTTAGACGGTGCTGTATATAATCAAAGGGAAACAATTGATACTCTTCTTTGAACAAATTCTTAAGACAGTTTGATAGCATAATAATAAAATTTGCTTTCCATCAGTACTTTCAGTAATTTGATTAACTTATGGCTGGAAAAGAATTACGAGGCAGTATCATCCTTTTTGAAGATGCTTGTTTACACCATGACATGGTTAGTTAGACGCGTTCATCACTAATGGAAAGTCCCTGTAGCATGTTTGAACTATGTGACCGTCCTGATTTCCTCAGTTTACTCCTTTCAATAATTATAAACTTTTAAAATGCAATTATATTTTGCTGTGTTCCAGTCAGCACATGTGTCCAGTTGAGTTAAAGGCAGTTTTGGTAAATTGCAGCGACACAATTTCGAGTTTATGGTTATATAAATTGGTCTACGACCAATTAAAAACAGATAAATGATTCAGAAGATGCCAGATATATCATTTTGAAAATAAACATAATTATGATTGAAAACCATGCTTGATTAAGAAAATCTATACAAAACGAAAAGTGTCGACTCTAATTAGCTACGCATTCTAGCGCGTTTCATCCATCTATCTAGATCTATCTATCTCTTTGAGGATCGCTTGCTATGTCCACTAATCCTCGACAGGAAGTTTCGGCATGAATTTGGTAAAGTCATGGCTAGTTACTTCTTACAAAAAGGTAAAATGGCTGGATGGCGACCTAAATGTCGTAACTACATCTAGAACAAGCTGTTGAAGTCCCCAAACACAAACATACTACAAATAAATGTCGGTCAATGTTGGACTTCAAAGTTCACTTCTGGTCTAAATGAATGATTTGGTTGGTCGGTTGGTTTAATTTGACGGTCGCGTTTCCATAATTATTCCTTTGTGTCGAATCGCTACATATATCGTTGGTCAACATAGGATCATTTGTCTAGGAAAATCACCCTAAATAACAACAACAACAACAAAAATGTAAGCTCCGCATTTTGAAATTTTCGAATTAATAAAAATGAGTGATTTAAAAAAACGTCAACATTTTAACAACTGACAAGGCTACGAGTGTTTTAGTACATCAACCCATTATTAAAAAAGTTGCTAACGACAATCAAGTTTCCGTTGTTAAGACTTCTATAATTAGCTGGCATTGCAGATAGTGGAAAAAAGATCTGCTTGAAACAAGAAATTGATTCCTTTTAAAATCTATTTTCCAAAGTTTTTTTTCTCGAGGGGATCAGACAATTATGACGAAACATTTGAACGTCATAAAGCAACGTCATTTACGAAGATCTCCCTGGATAATGGATCACATAATTATAACAAGACCAAGTAACAAGATCTCCGCCTATATACCAATGGCTGACGATCGACTGTTGGAATATTGTTGTTGTTTATGTCCACAATCATATAGTTATAACAAGATCACAGCCTATATACCAATGGCTGACGTTCGACTGTTGGAATATTGTTGTTGTTTATGTCCACGATCATATAATTACAACAAGATCACTGCCTATATACCAATGGCTGACGATCGACTGTTGGGTCATTGTTGTTGTTTATGTCCACGATCATATAATTACAACAAGATCACCGCCTATATACCAATGGCTGACGATCGACTGTTGGAATATTGTTGTTGTTTTTGTCCACAATCAAATGATGATAACAAGATCACCGCCTATATACCAATGGCTGACGATCGACTGTTGGGATATTGTTGTTGTTTATGTCCACGATCATATACTTTGAACACTTATGCCGTTTGATATCTCAGACCATCTTTTTATGGCCGACTTCAGTGGGCGCTTTTAGCGACCCGTCAACTGAACTGAAGTCTCGTTAGTCATGCCTACTGACCTTTAACCTTGTAGTTTGGAGGATCAAACGAGAAAATTTTGTATAGCAGTATAGCCAGGGAAATAAAACAAAAAAATGTAGATAAGCGACCTAAACGTCGTTATTAAGCAGTTACGGCGTTTGAGTCCGACAATAGCAAATCTTCGATAATAATGTCGTATTTCAACATTTAACGCCGGTCTAAATCGTCAACCCATTGTTTTACAGCAGCGGTTCGTCAACTTTGACCCTTCTCAAAATAAATGAATTAATAAATAGACTAATAAAGAAAAAAAGAAATAAAATATTCTAAATATGAATGCGATCAATCAAGGCTAACCACGACTTTTTTCAAATCATGGATGGATATAAAAGATCAAATAATTGCCGAATCGCTGACTACGCCCACTAATCTCCAACAAGGCAGTTTGTCTGATGTTTCGAGCAGCATTATTTCTCGAAGTAAATGGTGTGTGACTTAAAAAGAAACAAATCGGAGAGGGGGGGGTGCGACCTTAATGGAGTAATTACAGCTTTTAAGTCGCCTAATACATTTTATTTCAATAATGTTGTAGTTCTTGACATTTCACTTCCGATCTTAATGGATTTTTTTTTCATTGGGCCAACGATAATTTGATTGACAACAATGATCCATCAATATTTAATTTTGAGGTCCCACTTGCATTGACCTATTGCTGGCCCCACCCACTTACTGCGTTGGCCCCGCAATTGCTTCAAACAGAAAATCGCACTCCGATTGTAGGGTGCATGTCTTGATATTCCTCTGCGAATTCTCGTCAGAAAGAGGACCTGAAATGTAATTATGAACTTTACATGTATTTTCTTAGACGTGTATGTAACAATTTTCCTCTTTTTGTTAGATATAGTTACAAATATCATTTTAAACTTTCAAACGACTTAATTACGATTTGCCCTTTTTGGTGGTTTATGGTCGTTTTTGGATCAGATATTCAACAAGCAATAAGCGGTTTTTTGATTGATAGCAACGATCCATCTTTGATTTGAAGGTCAAGCCCCATTTAAATTGACCAATCGCTGACCCCACCCACTTACTTTGTTAGCCCCGCCAATTTCTTCAAACAGAAAGTCCCACTCCGATTTTAAGCGGCGTTATTTATTTTAGACAATTTTAGACTTATTCAATTTGATAAGAGTTGCAGGCGACATTGCGAATTGTGTTGAAAGTGCAAAATAGGGTAGAAAACATAGTGAGAAAAGCAGAAGTTGCTTGTTACCAGTTATTGATAACACATCAATCTGTATCTATCAGTTACCCAGACTGCTTTGATTTTACAGACATAGAAAGGTGTTGACAATACCAATGAAATATCTCACAAACTAAACTGAGCAGATTTTATACAGAAAGTAAATATTGATACAGGGCAATCGCTATTCGTTACAACTCGGCAAATCCGCTACCTACATCTAAGATCGGAGACTTCAGACAAGTTTTGAACGGTGATATGTAACCTGTATAGCTACATTGAAATAAAGACTTTCTACCTTGAAACATTAGCTCAATTTATAATTGTGCAGTTAAATTGAATGGCTATTCCAATCATCCTGTTAGATCAAATCATAGATGGATAGACGGGATCAAATAACTAACGAATCGCTGTCTACGCCCATTGATCTGCGACATGGCAGTTTGTCTGATGTTTCAAAAGCATTATGTCGCGAATTATATGGTGGGCGACATGTTCTTAAATGGAGTAACTATAGATTTTATGTCGCCTAATATAGCTTATTCTAATAATGTTGTAGTTCTTGACATTTCACTCCCGATCTAATTGGATTTTTTATTTGACAAACGATATTTTAATTGACAGCAATATCCGTCAATTATTTTAAAGGTCTGGTCCCACTAAAATTGGCCAGTCGCTGGCCCAACCCACTTACTACGTTGGCCACGCCATGGCTTCCGACAGGAAGACCCAATCCGATTTTTAACGGCGTTATTTTGCAAAGTTTATGGCCAGTTGTATGTAATAATAAAGTCAAATGGTTTGTTTAAGACTTAACCGTCATAACTTAACTTGAACGAGCTGTAGTTACGACGTTTAAGTCGCAAAACCAATGAAAAATGTGTTAGCGAGGATATCTTAATTACCCACTTCCGGTCTATATGAAATATTTAATTAATTTGATTGAATTTCTGTTGCCAGTGGCTATCCGTCAATTGGCCAATCGCCAAAGCTTTATTGAGGTTGCCATAAGCAGATTGCTTGCTTTTCATGCCGTCAAGGTGCCATCTAAAGCAAATTGCTCATTTGTGACGTTTACTTTTGAAACACTTTTTCTACCTTTTCGTCAAATAAAGCAAGTAGATATTTGTATTTTCTAAGATGTCGCTAAAAATATAAGATGCTCTAAGCTTTCCGGTTTGTTTTACAGATGTCCGATGTGTTACAAGGCCAGTACGACAATGAAATAGACTGCGTCACAGTTATAGACTGTAGATACCCGTATGAATACGACGGCGGCCATATTGATGGAGCAATAAACTTGTACACCAAATATGCCATTCAAAAGTATATAAACGAGACAAAAATGGCGCGCGATGAGGTGCACGTCTTGATATTCCACTGCGAGTTTTCGTCAGAAAGAGGACCAAAAATGTAAGTACTTTTGATACTTTTCCCTCTGATTATATCATGTAAAACTATGTAAATATGACCTACACATGTGTTTTCTTAGACGTGGAAATAATTTTAATCCTCATAATCCGCAATATTACGATTTACCCTTTTTAGTGTTTTGAATTTGTTGCTAGATCAGATATTCAATAAGCATATGAAACAATGACATTCTCGTCTAAATTTGTCTCATTTATTTGACTTGTCTCTCACTTTTAGAAAATAATGTCGGCCAATAGTTATACCGTAAATAATGTTAATATCAGTTCGTATTTTCACGTAAATATGCACATTTTTCTTTCCAGGCTCCGATTTCTACGAGAACTTGACCGTAAGATGAACATAGAAAACTACCCAAGACTGAATTTCCCAGAAGTATATTTACTAGAAGGTGGATACAAGGTCTTTTACCAGACACATAAAGCACACTGTAAACCACAAGCTTACGTACCAATGCTACACGAGAATCACGGAAAGGATTTACGTCACTTCCGGGTAAAGTCTAAATCATGGACAGCTGGAGACAAACCATGACCGTCATTTCGAGTGGGAGCTTTGGGAAAGAAACTATTTTGAATTAAACATCTGCCCAATTTACAATATTACCGCATCGTCCCCCACACGCGATATTTACAAATCACGATGAGTTCCAGAATTTCACAATGGTGTTAATTAAGTGACTTAAACTTATCCCTATGTACGTGCGCCACTTGATGTTCTTCATAGCTTTTCTATTTTTATCCTTTCCTGTCAGTCTGTGTTGTTGACTAGTCTATCTATAACTTATATTTATAACTTTCATCCTCTTCTTTCGATCTTTGTCTTTCTCGTGAAGCACATCATTTGCTTGATCTCTGTTTCTTATTAAAATTAAAAGCATTTTTTTAAATTATGATGTATATGCATTGAACTTATATTCATCCGTTGACTTGTTTTGACATTCAAATATCAATGTCTAACTGCCCAATTAGACATTAGACATTCGATTAGACATTCGACCAAACCCGTTTTTGAATGTCTAACTGCCCAATTAGACATTAGACATTCGATTAGACATTCGACCAAACCCGGTTTTGAATGTCTAATTGCCCAATTAGACATTAGACTTTCGATTAGACATTCGACCAAACCCGTTTTTGATGGTCTAATTGCCCAATTAGACATTAGACATTCGATTAGACATTCGACCAAACCATTTTGAATGTCTAACTTCCCAATTAGACATTAGACATTCGATTAGACATTCGACCATACCCGTTTTTGAATGTCTAACTGTCCAATTAGACATTGGACATTCGATTAGACATTCGACCAAACCCGTTTTTGAATGTCTAACTGTCCAATTAGATATTAGACATTCGATTAGACATTCGACCAAACCCGTTTTTGAATGTCTAATTGCCCAATTAGACATTAGACATTCGACCAAACCCGTTTTTGAATGTCTAATTGCCCAATTAGACATTAGACATTCGATTAGACATTCGACCAAACCCGTTTTTGAATGTCTAACTGTCCAATTAGACATTAGACATTCGATTAGTCATTCGACCAAACCCGTTTTTGAATGTCTAACTGTCCAATTAGACATTAGACATTCGATTAGACATTCGACCAAACCCGTTTTTGAATGTCTAACTGCCCAATTAGACATTAGACATTCGATTAGACATTCGTCCAAACCCGTTTTTGAATGTCTTACTGCCCAATTAGACATTAGACATTCGATTAGACATTCGACCAAACCCGTTTTTGAATGTCTAACTGCCCAATTAGACATTAGACATTCGATTAGACATTCGACCAAACCCGGTTTTGAATGTCTAACTGCCCAATTAGACATTAGACATTCGATTAGACATTCGATCAAACCCGTTTTTGAATGTCTAACTGCCCAATTAGACATTAGACTTTCGATTAGACATTCGTCCAAACCCGTTTTTTAATGTCTAACTGCCCAATTAGACATTAGACATTCGATTAGACATTCGACCAAACCCGTTTTTGAATGTCTAACTGTCCAATTAGACATTAGACATTCGATTAGACATTCGACCAAACCCGTTTTTGAATGTCTAATTGTCCAATTAGACATTAGACATTCGATTAGACATTCGACCAAACCCGTTTTTGAATGTCTAATTGCCCAATTAGACATTAGACATTCGATAAGACATTCGACCAAACCCGTTTTTGAATGTCTAACTGTCCAATTAGACATTAGACATTCGATTAGACATTCGACCAAACCCGTTTTTGAATGTCTAATTGCCCAATTAGACATTAGACATTCGATTAGACATTCGACCAAACCCGTTTTTGAATGTCTAACTGTCCAATTAGACATTAGACATTCGATTAGTCATTCGACTTAACCCGTTTTTGAATGTCTAACTGCCCAATTAGACATTAGACATTCGATTAGACATTCGTCCAAACCCGTTTTTGAATGTCTTACTGCCCAATTAGACATTAGACATTCGATTAGACATTCGACCAAACCCGGTTTTGAATGTCTAACTGCCCAATTAGACATTAGACATTCGATTAGACATTCGACCAAACCCGTTTTTGAATGTCTAACTGCCCAATTAGACATTAGACATTCGATTAGATATTAGATCAAACCCGTTTTTGAATGTCTAACTGCCCAATTAGACATTAGACTTTCGATTAGACATTCGACCAAACCCGTTTTTTAATGTCTAACTGCCCAATTAGACATTAGACATTCGATTAGACATTCGACCAAACCCGTTTTTGAATGTCTTATTGCCCAATTAGACATTAGACATTCGATTAGACATTCGACCAAACCCGTTTTTGAATGCTAAATGTCCAATTAGACATTCGATTAGACATTCGACCAAACCCGTTTTTGAATGTCTAACTGCCCAATTAGACTTAAGACATTCGATTAGACATTCGACCAAACCCGTTTTTGAATGTCTAACTGCCCAATTAGACATTAGACATTCGATTAGACATTCGACCAAACCCGTGTTTGAATGTCTAACTGCCCAATTAGACATTAGACATTCGATTAGACATTCGACCAACCCGTTTTTGACTGTCTATTTGCCCAATTAGACATTAGACATTCGATTAGACATTCGACCAAACCCGTTTTTGAATGTCTAACTGCCCAATTAGACATTAGACATTCGATTAGACATTCGACCAAACCCGTTTTTGAATGTCTTACTGTCCAATTAGACATTAGACATTCGATTAGACATTCGACCAAACCCGTTTCTGAATGTCTAACTGCCCAATTAGACATTAGACATTCGATTAGACATTCGACCAAACCCGTTTCTGAATGTCTAACTGCCCAATTAGACATTAGACATTCGATTAGACATTCGACCAAACCCGTTTTTGAATGTCTAACTGCCCAATTAGACATTAGACATTCGATTAGACATTCGACCAAACCCGTTTTTGAATGTCTAACTGCCCAATTAGACATTAGACATTCGATTAGACATTCGACCAAACCCGTTATTAGACATTCGACCAAACCCGGTTTTGAATGTCTAACTGCCCAATTAGACATTAGACATTCGACCAAACCCGTTTTTAAATGTCTAACTGCCCAATTAGACATTAGACATTCGATTAGACATTCGACCAGACCCGTTTTTTAATGTCTAACTGCCCAATTAGACATTAGACATTCGATTAGACATTCGACCAAACCCGTTTTTGAATGTCTAACTGTCCAATTAGACATTAGACATTCGATTAGACATTCGACCAAACCCGTTTTTAATGTCTAACTGCCCAATTAGACATTAGACATTCGATTAGACATTCGACCAAACCCGTTTTTGAATGTCTAACTGCCCAATTAGACATTAGACATTCGATTAGACATTCGACCAAACCCGTTTTTGAATGTCTAACTGCCCAATTAGACATTAGACATTCGATTAGACATTCGACCAAACCCGTTTTTGAATGTCTAACTGTCCAATTAGACATTAGACATTCGATTAGACATTCGACCAAACCCGTTTTTGAATGTCTAACTGTCCAATTAGACATTAGACATTCGATTAGACATTCGACCAAACCCGTTTTTGAATGTCTAATTGCCCAATTAGACATTAGACATTCGATTAGACATTCGACCAAACCCGGTTTTGAATGTCTAATTGCCCAATTAGACATTAGACATTCGATTAGACATTCGACCAAACCCGTTTTTGAATGTCTAACTGCCCAATTAGACATTAGACATTCGATTAGACATTCGACCAAACCCGTTTTTGAATGTCTAACTACCAAATTAGACATAAGACACTCGGTTAGACTTTCGACAAAACTAGGTTTTGGATGTCTAACTGCCCAATTAGACATTAGACATTTGATTAGACATTGGACCAAACCCATTTTTGAATGTCTTACTGTCGAATTAGACATTAGACATTCAATTAGACATTTGACCAAACCCGTATTTGAATTTCTACCTGCCCAAGAAGACATTAGACATTCGATTAGACATTCGACCAAACCCGGATTTGACAGAAAATTAGTAAAGGATTCACCGTTCTACTTAATGATTTTCTACCATCAGCTGGTCATATGTACATGTACATAAATATTCTAATACGACCATTGCGTTAATTGTGTGGTTTTTCGCTTTGATCAGTGGACAAAATATAAATTATATATTGTGAAATTAAAAAAAGAAAAAACTATTTGTGAACAGAACTGTCTGAAAAAGAAGAATGTACATTTTGGGGGTTGTTGTTGTCGTTGTTGTTGTTTTTAAACGGGTTTCTTGATTTTTCATGAAAAAATTGACATCCGATATAATGTTGACTTTATTTGATTACTCGTATTTTTTCACTCTAGGATAACATGATAAATAGTCGAAAGACTCTTAGTATACCATCTTAGTCTTTCCTCATTCAAGATCTTACCACGGACTTTGAAACACACACACACACACAAAAAAAAACGGAAATTTGTTGAAAGTATATCTGAAATATATTATTCAACTTGGCTTTTCTTATCTCACGCCGTAAAAGTACATTGAGTTAATAGGTAAAGTTTACAGGGCTTACAGTCTATAAAGACACTTTATGGATATTTAGTCTACTTAGAACACGGGCAATCACGTGACAAAACCGCGCCATTTGAGTATCCAAGCTCAGCATCCGAAAGAAATGCGCATCAGACTTGGATCCACATCAAGGTATGTAAAAGTTCATTGTATCAAGGTTGTAATGAGATGTTCTCGAAAATTCATTTCTTTGTTAATTGGGTTTGATTTACTGCGAACAATCTTGACTGGGTAAATTTTACTCTATTCGCCGCTAATAGATCTACCAACACTGGGGTTACTTCGCCAAATTCTGAGATCATTACACGGAATCTTTTTCTAACTAACTCCTTACATAGTTATCTACTGAAAAACAAAGTGGTTACCAAACAGAGTGTTTAGATATTTACAGGTTTCACGACAATTGGGTCGAAATTGCTTGCTCCTACTACAGGGCAGGCTGGCTAGCCTTTTACATTGTCTGATTTCAGATTAGTTAGTAACTGGAGAGGGCTAGATAGACAAGCTTGAGTCTGCCTTATATGTACTGTTAAAAGGCAACATCTAAAAAAAATTTAGGAAGAAAGAGAAGCTATGATAACTGTAGAATGTAGGAACATATATTTTTATGTACATACTAAAGTACATTTACACTGGCTTTAATGAAATGATGCCTAATTTGTCATTGTTATAAAAAAAAACATAACAGCATTTTGGATTATCATATTGACTGTTAATTGGTAAGACTCATTTAAGTCTTCATATTTCACATGTGCATAGCTTGTGACAAAACCGTTTTATTTGTACCAAGTTCAAGAACGTTTTTTCACAGTCGACTTTGTGTAAAATTAAAAGTTTAATTTGTATCTCTTTGCAATAGCGATTGATATAGCCTTCATATTTCACATTTGCTTTGCTTGTGACTAGGGCTGTAACGATACAGAAAGTGACGAATACGAATACAGATCACGACACAGGGTCATGAATATGAATATTTATTCATGAATACACCTTTTTTTTCTTGGCACAAACATATTTATTTCTGTATTTCTTTTGAGTAAAGAAGGAAACATAAACTTATGCCTATCTGTGATCCTATTGATATTGATTCATAAAACAAAAATAAAACAAATTGTCAATTGCCAACAGCAAATTCTGACGTGAGTGGGAGCTAAAGAAGGGAAAAGTGAGATTATCTTTAATAAATGCTGGTCAATGACTCATTATATCATACTACCAATAATAGACTTACTGATTGGATAAATAAATGATTAAGGCCTACATTTAAAATATACTGTGGCAAAAATCAGATATCTTTTTTTTGGAGGGGGGGGGGTAGTGGGGAGAACTAGGTAAAGAGAAAAGAAATAGAATAGCTTAGATTTCATTTCCCTTTGGAACTCCTACAGAAATATGCTTTTTTGTTTCAAATTATATTAACTTCACTGGTTGTCATACTTTCAACCATTCTTAAGTAAGACTACTGATTCACACTTTTTTTGTGCATTTATAAGTCATCTAATTTTTTTCAACATTTATAAACAGAGGTGTTAGGCATAATCAAGCCTAACAAAGGGTTGGAGTCAAGATCCATCATTGTTTGATGTTGGATCATTTCAGAACTATCAATGTTCCCTTATGGCTTTCACCTATTTGTACTTTTAAATTGTATATTTTAAATTATGTTGTAAACTTCTATCTGTTACAAAGTTATCAATTTATATGAAAATTATATTCACCAGAAAGTAACGAATTATAATGAAAAGAGGAATAATCAATTTTTAGCCAACATTCAAGGTATATCGGACATGCAGCCATAGCTTACCTTTAAAAATTTGTAAAGGGAGGTAATTTATACTTTGCATAAATGAAGTCAGTGGTCTTTGCTCGGAGAGATTATATCATTCAATTTTTTTGAAAATCTGCACTTAATGGTCAATTAGTGAGTTATGCAATGACCCTTATGATGCAAAGTAGCAAACAGGCCTTTTGTCATTTTTGTAACTTAACCCTTTGACTAGTGAATATCTATTTATATCTTGCTGTTAAGTGTGGATGTCCTGTGATTGGAGTACTCTCCATACTGATCTAGTAATTGTGAATCCATATCTATTTACCATTTCCTAAAGGACAGGTCATCCAGCTATACATGATGTCATGTTTTAGTTGTCATCAACCCTTGTCATGCTGTAATATCAAAAGCTGAAAGCACTGATAGAACTTGTTGTTCAAAATTCAATATTTCTTTTAGAAATCAACTTCATAAACAACTCTGGCAGGGAGAGTACATGCAGGAGGTGTAGACTTAAGATCAGACTGCACTTATTTGCAGGCTTATCTTTCTCCACAGCTCCTGCCAAAACCGGAATATAGAAGATTGTTTAAATCGACATTAATCAATTACTTTTGGTTTGTTCAAAATGGATTTAACTGATGTTGCTAAATATTCAATCAACCAGGACTTTATATTGAAATGTGTCTCCTTATTCAAAATAATGTATGGGGGTTCGATTCCCTCCCCAGACATTATAAATGGCTGGTGCATAAAGGGACAAATTCTCTGGTGGTCCCACATGATTTTGAATTTAAACAACAACAACAACAACAACAACAAAATACAACCCCAGATACTTTATTGAATAAAATAAACCATTGGAAATCAAGATGATGAACGAAAGTGACTGTTACTGGTCTAATTGCAATGAAAAATAATTGGCACCAGGAAGATAAATTTGATGATTAATAAAGATACCAAGGTCTAATCATTCAACAAGGTCAAGGTCATTTGTCAAGGTCAAACATCTTCAAAAACTTACTTATAAAACTTAACATTTACAATTACTTGAAGCTTATTTAAGATTCACTGTTCATATTTGGCATGATGATGGAAATGGGTGAATGGGAAATTCTTTTTCAAATGCTTTGTCATTCTTTATAAATAACCTTACTGAAGTACTGTAAAACCAAAGGGCTGAAAGCACTGATAGAACTTGTTCAAAAACCATTATTTCTTTTGGAAACCAATCTCATAAACAGCTCTGACAGGCAAAGTACAAGCAATGACAGGAAAAGTACAAGCAGAAAGTGTAGACCAAGATCAGAATGCACTTATGTGCAGGCTGTTCTTTGTCTACACCACTTGCCAAAACTGTTGTATTCCGGAATAAGCATGACAAGGGTTAAAACTATTCAATTTGTCCATTTACATTCCATGCTGTAGGCAGGCTGAGGCTAATCTTGGCCAAATTTGTGTCTGCCTATCTGTATGTCTGTATATTTTTTTAACTTTAATTCTGTAAGATGGTTTTGGGGGGAAAATTTCACAGAATATTTGTCATCAAAATTTTCGGGTTATACATTTTTTACTGGATCACAGAAAACTAGCTTGTTAACTTCTCTTACTTGTCCTGCTGAATCTGGTTAACTCAGTTGATAACACCCTATGCTCATAATGCTGGGGTGGGAGTTTGAACCGTATTTCAGCAAGTATTCTTTCTGACATATGACAAACGTTAGCATGACATGAATCGATTATCTTCAACCAATGGGTGAGTGATAAGTAGTGCCTCTAGCATGAGGTGACTCAGATTGAATTGCATGGTTGTTTAGGAGACACCTTGTGAGAATTGACAAAAATCCATGTTTGATTCATCAGTGAACGTAAATATAACTGAAATATTGTTTGACCCATTTCGTTACAGTGAAGCTTTTTTGAAGCTCCTTCCCCCCCCCCCAAGAAACAAGTGAAAAAACATTCTATGAAATGAAGAAATTGCATGTATCAAGTAATGTCTTCATTTTAAATCAAATTTCTCTGTCCATAAAGTTGATCATTCTAAAATTCTACAAGCTTCAAATTGTCATCTGCAACTCCTTTGAATTTGGATTTGTCTAAAATTTTGCTATTAAGTAATGGGTTAATTGGTGTTAAACTTCATGCAATCAATTTTACTTATCTTGACATGATGATGGATTTAGATGCAATTTTCATAATATGTTTATCATCAATTTGCCTTTTGCAAACGGAACAGTTTTAGATCACCTGAAATCAACATCTTCAAGGTGAGCTTTTGTGATCAAGTCTTGTCCGGCGTGCAACATGTTTAGTCTGTCAACATCTTGTGTGTACTCTAGAGGCCAAATTTTTAGGTCAAATGCGGTGATTTTTGTCAGAATATTTGTCTCCATGAATTCCCGGTCAAGTCTTGGTCCAATGGGATAATACATCAGGTCAAATCTTAGAAAATACCCTGTGTTCACCCTAGAGGCCACTTTTTCAAATCAAAATTTGAATGTCTTAATATTTGGTCAGAATATTTGGTTATAAAATCTTGGACCGCCGTCATAACATTGTCTGTAACCACTTTAACCGCCACGATTTGTAATTGTACTTAAGAAAGCATTAATTTCCATTCCAAATGATATGACTACATTTTGGAAGTTTTTACTGTCGATAATAAGAACCTGCGATCGTTCTGAGGCTTTGCCTTTTTATACGCTGCCGGAGGCGGTCGTATATTGGCGTCATCTTCTCTGTCAGTCTGTACGTACGTACATAAGTCCGCTTTTCTCGTGAGCGCAAGTCCTCCTAAGTTTCTGGACGGATATTTATGAAACTTGGTCAATGTTATCACCTTAATTGGTAGATGTGCATAAAGATGTGCATGGTTCATTGATTTTTGCCTCAGTTATCCCCCCTTTAAACTTAGTCTCTGTGGCTTATTGAAATTGCAGCCTTGTGAATGCAACTCCTCCTAAGTTTTTAGCTGGATATAAATGAAACTTGTGCATGAAGTAAGGATTTTATGGTTAATTGATTTTTGCCTCAGTTATGCCCCCTTAAAGCTTAGTCTCTCGGGCTTATTGAAATTGTAGCCGCCGTCATAGCGCAGTTGGTAGCGCGTCGGACTGTCAATCTAGAGGTCCCGGGTTCGATCCCCGAAGGCGGCACTCATCCTTTCTGACTATTTGTCTCTCACCAATGGGTCGATAATCGTAGACCTATGTGGGATAGCAGCTGGAGGCTAGGAAGGGATTTAATGGTAGTACTTGTGTGAGAAATACCAGGATTCCATTGTTAGGTGCTCCAGCCGCTGCGATATAACTGAAAGATTGTTGAAAGCGGCATAAAACTCCATTCAAACAAAAACAAACAAATTATTGAAATTGTAGCTTTGTGAATGCAACTCCTCCTAAGTTTCTGACTGGATCTTTTTTAAACTTTGTCAATGTAATCACCTTAATTGGTAGATGTGCATGAAGTAAGGGTTTTATGGTTCATTGATTTTTGCCTCAGTAATGCCACCTTAAAACTTAGTCTCCTGGGCTTATTGAAATTGCAGCCTTGTGAATGCAACTCCTCCCAAGTTTCTGACTGGATCTAAATGAAACTTGGTGGATGTTTTCACTTTAATTGGTAGATGTGCATGAATTATGGATGTCATGGTTAATTGATTTTTGCCCCCGTTAACTTTAGTCTCTAGGGCTTACTGAAATTGTAGCCTTGTGAATGCTGCTCCTCCTAACTTCTTGTCTTGATTTAATTGAAACTTGGTCAATGTTATCACCTTAATTCATGAAGAAAGGATTTTATGGTTCATTGATTTTTGCCTCAGTTATGCCCCCTTTTAACTTAAGTCTTTTGGGCTTATTGAAATTGCAGCCTTGTGAATGCAACTCCTCCTAAGTTTCTGGCTGGATCTAAATGAAACTTGGTGGATGTTATCACCTTAATTCGTAGATGTGCATGAAGTAAGGATTTTATGATTCATGAATTTTCCCCATGAACTATTCCCCCTTAAAACATAGTATTTTGACTCAGTTATGCCCCGTTTAAACTTAGGTCTCTGGGGCATATTGAAATTGTAGCTTTGTGAATGCACCTTCTCCTAACTTTTTGTCTTGATTTAAATGAAATTTTGTCAATGTCATCGCCATAAATTGTAGGTGTACATGGATCAAGGATTTTATGGTTCATTGTTTTTTGCGAGAGTAATGCCCCTTGACACTTAGTCTCTGGGCCCATTCAATCAATCAATCATAACAAACAGTTTGAACTTGACATTTTAGAAAGGTAGTCTGCAAATGTTTTGAATTTGGTTTTGTCAAAATATATAATGTCTACAATTATTTTTCGTGAAACAGCAGCAAAGTGGCGGCGTATATTGTGACTATGGCACTCTTGTTCATATTATATTCTCAAAATAATCTTTTAACACAATAAAGCCCACAAATATTATCCTATTTCCTTAAAACTTTCACAGGATGATTGTAGGGTCATAATGAAGGTTCCTTTGAAAATGGTGCAGATCCGTCTGAAAAAATGGTGAAAGGGGCCTTATGTATTTTTCCTCAAAATGTTCTCGTTTATGCGAAAACTTCCACAAATATTATCCGATTTACTTGAAACTTTCACAGAATAATTGTAGGGTCATGAGGAGGGTTCCTTTTGAAAATGGGGCTGCTCCGTCAGAAAACACTGGAAAATGGGCCTTATGGATTTTGCTCAAACTATTCTTGTTAACACAATAAAGTCCACAAATATTATCCAATGTACTAGAAACGTTCAAAGGTTGATTATAGTGTCATAAGGAAGGTTCCTTTAGAAAATATAGAATAATAACTTCACTTCTTAGTCTCTTTCATTCCATGGACCCCCTATCACAGTGTTAAAATGGGTTTGCAGTGTATTTGTTTAAGGAAATAACTTCACAAATATTATTAAATTCTTCTTGAAACTTACACAGAATGATTCTATGGTTTAAAGTAAGGTTCTAAGTGAAGATTGAAATGAAAACACAGGGAAAGGAGCCCTTAGTATTATCGCGAAAAACAATTTGAAGAGGAGAAAGGTGCTAGGTTATTGTCACTTTACACATTTTCCTTCAATCAATAAAATTCCTGAAATATTATTAAAATGATAAAAGATTAATAGTGAGTAGAGCGTAACATCCTTTTTTGGCCTCTTGTTTTTAAACATGTCAAGGCTTCTCTCTGAACCCCAAAAAACGAAAATGGCCTCACTTGCAAAGTAGCAATCTGTCTGTTAGTCTGCAAAACTAAACAAAAATTCTTAAAATTGTCATTTACCTCAAGCCTTTTCAAGATACAATGTGTCATGTTGACAGTTCTCAATAATATTCATATATTTTCAGACATGCCTAACAAAAGAAAAAACAAGAACAGAGAGAAAAGAACAATTGAAAACTTAGAGTTAAGACAGATAAGGTTACAAATTCAATATAAAAGAAAACAGGGCAGTCCAAGTGTTTGTTTTTATGAAAAAATTGAGTGTGATAAGTTTCATCTGACAGAGAAAAATGATGTAAATAAAATAAAACCTACTGACTTTGATACCAAAACAGATTCACATCAATGTCAAGATAATGAAGATTTCAACCAACAACTTCACATAAATGACAGCCAAAGCTATAAGACTGAAAAGTCTCCTGGTGTAATTTCTACAACTGACAACAGAACATTGAAAAAAAAAATGTTTACTTTCAAGACAGCTTTATTGATCATTTGTATAATGATCAATCGATATCAACAGAAATTAAACAGAATGAAGATATGCGCCTGGTTGGCAAGGAGAGAAATGAGCAAATTGGAAGTCATTATGATGTATTATTTAGCGGAGGTACATCTGCCAATGAATCAGGACTTGAGAGAAATACAAATAATATTGTTCACTCTATAGAAGAAGGTACCAAACTTTCTGCAAAAATGGAAAGTAGTGAAGCTGATTTTGAAAATAACAGGAATAAACAGCTCAGTGCTAAGAAAAAGAAGACAAAGAAAAAACACAAGGAAACAAAATCAACAGTGTTATTGTCAGTTGAAGATAATAAGTCATATCTTGAGGAAGACAATCTACAAACAGGAGGTTTGGTCGAATGTCTAATCGAATGTCTAATGTCTAATTGGGCAATTAGACATTCAAAAACGGGTTTGGTCGAATGTCTAATCGAATGTCTAATGTCTAATTGGGCAGTTAGACATTCAAAAACGGGTTTGGTCGAATGTCTAATCGAATGTCTAATGTCTAATTGGGCAGTTAGACATTCAAAAACGGGTTTGGTCGAATGTCTAATCGAATGTCTAATGTCTAATTGGGCAGTTAGACATTCAAAAACGGGTTTGGTCGAATGTCTAATCGAATGTCTTATGTCTAATTGGGCAATTAGACATTCAAAAACGGGTTTGGTCGAATGTCTAATCGAATGTCTAATGTCTAATTGGGCAGTTAGACATTCAAAAACGGGTTTGGTCGAATGTCTAATCGAATGTCTAATGTCTAAATGGGCAATTAGACATTCAAAAACGGGTTTGGTCGAATGTCTAATCGAATGTCTAATGTCTAATTGGGCAGTTAGACATTCAAAAACGGGTTTGGTCGAATGTCTAATCGAATGTCTAATGTCTAATTGGGCAGTTAGACATTCAAAAACGGGTTTGGTCGAATGTCTAATCGAATGTCTAATGTCTAATTGGGCAATTAGACATTCAAAAACGGGTTTGGTCGAATGTCTAATCGAATGTCTAATGTCTAATTGGGCAGTTAGACATTCAAAAACGGGTTTGGTCGAATGTCTAATCGAATGTCTAATGTCTAATTGGGCAATTAGACATTCAAAAACGGGTTTGGTCGAATGTCTAATCGAATGTCTAATGTCTAATTGGGCAGTTAGACATTCAAAAACGGGTTTGGTCGAATGTCTAATCGAATGTCTAATGTCTAATTGGGCAGTTAGACATTCAAAAACGGGTTTGGTCGAATGTCTTATCGAATGTCTAATGTCTAATTGGGCAATTAGACATTCAAAAACGGGTTTGGTCGAATGTCTAATCGAATGTCTAATGTCTAATTGGGCAGTTAGACATTCAAAAACGGGTTTGGTCGAATGTCTAATCGAATGTCTAATGTCTAATTGGGCAGTTAGACATTCAAAAACGGGTTTGGTCGAATGTCTAATCGAATGTCTAATGTCTAATTGGGCAATTAGACATTCAAAAACGGGTTTGGTCGAATGTCTAATCGAATGTCTAATGTCTAATTGGGCAGTTAGACATTCGAAAACGGGTTTGGTCGAATGTCTAATCGAATGTCTAATGTCTAATTGGGCAGTTAGACATTCAAAAACGGGTTTGGTCGAATGTCTAATCGAATGTCTAATGTCTAATTGGGCAGTTAGACATTCAAAAACGGGTTTGGTCGAATGTCTAATCGAATGTCTAATGTCTAATTGGGCAGTTAGACATTCAAAAACGGGTTTGGTCGAATGTCTAATCGAATGTCTAATGTCTAATTGGGCAGTTAGACATTCAAAAACGGGTTTGGTCGAATGTCTAATCGAATGTCTAATGTCTAATTGGGCAGTTAGACATTCGAAAACGGGTTTGGTCGAATGTCTAATCGAATGTCTAATGTCTAATTGGGCAGTTAGACATTCAAAAACGGGTTTGGTCGAATGTCTAATCGAATGTCTAATGTCTAATTGGGCAGTTAGACATTCAAAAACGGGTTTGGTCGAATGTCTAATCGAATGTCTAATGTCTAATTGGGCAGTTAGACATTCAAAAACGGGTTTGGTCGAATGTCTAATCGAATGTCTAATGTCTAATTGGGCAGTTAGACATTCAAAACGGGTTTGGTCGAATGTCTAATCGAATGTCTAATGTCTAATTGGGCAATTAGACATTCAAAAACGGGTTTGGTCGAATGTCTAATCGAATGTCTAATGTCTAATTGGGCAGTTAGACATTCAAAAACGGGTTTGGTCGAATGTCTAATCGAATGTCTAATGTCTAATTGGGCAGTTAGACATTCAAAAACGGGTTTGGTCGAATGTCTAATCGAATGTCTAATGTCTAATTGGGCAGTTAGACATTCAAAAACGGGTTTGGTCGAATGTCTAATCGAATGTCTAATGTCTAATTGGGCAGTTAGACATTCAAAAACGGGTTTGGTCGAATGTCTAATCGAATGTCTAATGTCTAATTGGGCAGTTAGACATTCAAAAACGGGTTTGGTCGAATGTCTAATCGAATGTCTAATGTCTAATTGGGCAGTTAGACATTCAAAAACGGGTTTGGTCGAATGTCTAATCGAATGTCTAATGTCTAATTGGGCAGTTAGACATTCAAAAACGGGTTTGGTCGAATGTCTAATCGAATGTCTAATGTCTAATTGGGCAGTTAGACATTCAAAAACGGGTTTGGTCGAATGTCTAATCGAATGTCTAATGTCTAATTGGGCAGTTAGACATTCAAAAACGGGTTTGGTCGAATGTCTAATCGAATGTCTAATGTCTAATTGGACAGTTAGACATTCAAAAACGGGTTTGGTCGAATGTCTAATCGAATGTCTAATGTCTAATTGGGCAGTTAGACATTCAAAAACGGGTTTGGTCGAATGTCTAATCGAATGTCTAATGTCTAATTGGGCAGTTAGACATTCAAAAACGGGTTTGGTCGAATGTCTAATCGAATGTCTAATGTCTAATTGGGCAGTTAGACATTCGAAAACGGGTTTGGTCGAATGTCTAATCGAATGTCTAATGTCTAATTGGGCAGTTAGACATTCAAAAACGGGTTTGGTCGAATGTCTATTCGAATGTCTAATGTCTAATTGGGCAGTTAGACATTCAAAAACGGGTTTGGTCGAATGTCTAATCGAATGTCTAATGTCTAATTGGGCAATTAAACATTCAAAAACGGGTTTGGTCGAATGTCTAATCGAATGTCTAATGTCTAATTGGGCAGTTAGACATTCAAAAACGGGTTTGGTCGAATGTCTAATCGAATGTCTAATGTCTAATTGGGCAGTTAGACATTGATATTTGAATGTCTAATTTCCCAGTTAGACATTCGGTCGAATGTCTAATGTCTAATGTCTAATGTCCTGCCAACTTCACACACTTAAAATTTACACGTATGTTTGTTACTTCTTCTTTACGGCGTAACCGCTTTATGTCCGATAAAGTTCAATGCTGTTAATGTAAAGAAAAATAAAAGACACAGGTGGTTATTGGTTATACAGCTGCACACCCCTAGCTTAACCCTTGTCATGCTGATACCGAAATATTCCAGCTTTGACAGGAGGCATAGACATAGACCAGCCTGCACATAAACGCAGTCTGATCTTAGTTTACACCACCTGTTTGTCCTCTTTTTGCCAGAATTGTCAATAAGATCGTTTTCCAAACTAAATATTGACCCTGACAACAATACCTACAGTGTCTTTAGATTTTCATTTACTTCTTAACAAGGTTTTTATTCAGCAAAACAAGGAATAAATCGCGAAACCAACAAGAATGCTCAACATAAATAGCAATTTAAGTTAAATTAAATTTTCTCTTAATGTCTAAATAATTTGGTTGGTCAATCGAGTTTTTGACTGACAGCGGCGATCAATCAATTAATAACGGTAATGACAAAACCGGGTCACGTGACACGTCGGTCAAAAAACTCCATCCGGGAACTTCGTTCAACAAAATTCTGAGGAAAAACAGATAAATGATTCAGCATATGTCAGAGATATTATTTTAAAATAAACATTATTATCAAGGACGATCATGCTTGACTAAAACCCTTTCCTATTCAATCCCTGTTTTCTACGTTTTTTCAAGTTAATATATAATTGGGAAAACATTGTAGCAAAAGAGGAAATTGTTTATAACGAGCAATTTCTTCTTTTTCCACAACAATATCTACCCTACTGAATGGTTGTTAGCCTGAGATTGCGTAAGCAATCTGAGGCTAAAGTTACAATGCTAAAAATTCAAACCCATGCAGAGTTTAATGAGAAAAAATAATGTAAAAACATCTACCGCAATCAATATGTGATCCTCTGTCGCATGAAAGGTAGATCGGATCTGACCATAGATTAATACGCCCGATTGAGGCGAGAAGGACGAAGGCGAGATATGACTCATTGAAAGCTCTCGGCTTGATGTACAGTACTTTCGTGTAAGTGTTCTGAATTTGGCAAAATTATCAAACCTGGACGAGTGAATGGAAAAAAAGAAAGGAGATATATAATATATTGGAAATTATTAAACATATATAATCATATCATATTGTTAAGAAAAAATAAGGTGTTTGTTTCATACCAAAATAATATTACTTATTCTAGAGTAACAATCTTAAAACGGTCCGGTTAGACGAAGTAGCTGTATAAAGCTGATAAGCGAAGCTGTCGGTTTTACACATGATTGGAATGTTTTGTTTAACAAATTAATTGGTCATTCAAAGGATCATATTCGCATTGTCTGAAAACAATTTGGTCGTGCTCGGACTTTGTGTCTATATATTTTTACCTCCGACTTCTACCCAAAAGGTTTCAACGTCTACATACCGCTTTTGAGAGGTGTACATAATCATGTTAACCTGGTAAACGACCACCCGCCCTCTCTCGCTCTCTTTATCTGGAGATAATAAAGGGCATATTTACATAACGAAATCGGTCTGTGTGGTAGAATACTCACATCGCACCCAAGAGCCTCCTAGGTCGAACCTGGCTACACGCTCCATTCCCCCATCTCTCTCACTCTCTAGCTCTCTCTCGCTGAAAGTCAACGAGATTTTGTCATGATGTGGTGTCCGTCCGTCAACTTTTACTTTAAAAATCTTCTCAGAAAGTACTTAACATAATACAACCAAACTCAACCAAAATTCACAGGAAGGATCCTTGTGTGGCCTTTATCAGATCCCTTCAAAGCATTTTGATCGGGTGAAAAGTATGTAACGATATATACATGCAAATACCCAAAAGGGATGAAAATTATTGCTGGCAGATTGTGTCCCCTAGCGCACGAATTGGCAGATCTTCACATAATCGAAAGTAGATTTGGGTAGAAAGTGGCACCTCCGATAATCCGACCATCAAACTTTTTCTGCCCAGATTATATATCTCCTGTATACATATCTCAGGCTTTCAGCGCTTTGATTTTTCAAATTGAATCCACCTTAATTTTTCGTCTGTAAATCCTTTGATTTTGGACAGGTTTTAAAAACTGGTTAAACAGGAAAGGGTGAGAAAATCTACAAAGAGCGAACAGTGTTGACCCTGTTTATTTAATTTATTTCCCTGATAGGCCTACACAGTCTAGAGCGTTACAACCATCTATCTAGATCGATCTATCTCTTGGCGGATCGCTGGCATCTGATCTCCAACAGGAAGTTCCGGTGTTAATTTGTCAAAGTTATGGCCAGTAACTTGTTACAAAAGGGTAAAATGGCTGGTTGACGACCTTGTACATGTAATTATTCCTTCCAGTCAAATAGCCATGATTATCTTTAAAAGCCTTAGGATAGCCTCATTAAATAACACAACAGCAACAAAATTATATTTTGAAATTTTCTGATTCACAAACAGGCAAGTAATGTCAACATCTTAACAACTGACGAAGTTGCAAGTGTTTTTGTTCATTAACCCGGCCATTACCAGAGGATACAATTTTAGATTGGCCTAATTTTCAAAAGAATGTTGCTGACGACAAAAAAATTTTCGTTGATGAAAATTCTAATACATGTATTAGAAAGCATTGTGGGTAATAAAGAAACTGCTTGACACAAGCGATTTCTTCATTTTCCGCTATGTTTTCCAAAGTTGCTTTTTCCCTTTTCCCAGACAATTATGACGTTATCGGGTTGTTTTGTAACGTCATAATGCAACGTCATTGAAGGAGGTCCTCCTGGATAAAGGATCAAATACCGGTATAACAAGATAGCTACCAGTGACTGGCGATCGACTTTTGGGTAGGGGATATAGGATAAAAAAAATCTAAGTCAAAAAGGGGCATAATTCTAACTAAACATATATCTAGAGTAACTTCACTATGCATGGGTTGCTCTTTTGATAGTTAAGATATATTCCCGGTTTCAAATAAAGGACTTCCGTAATACCAGATATATTAAGAAATGCCAAAGCCTAAAAATGGATCGGGAGATTGTATCATGACTTATTGCTGATATTGGGTCAACCGATGATCTTAATGAAATACGGTCATAAACCTATTCTCACATGAGAAAATTTTAGAGTTGTCCAAATTGAAAGAAGATGCAGACGACAATATTATAGGTTTGTTGAATTCTAAAATTCTTTGTCTTTTGGGATAGAAAACATCATTGACATTGAAGAACTTTTTTGAAACAAGCAATTTCTACTGTGTCCACAATGTTATCAAAAGGGTTTTTCTTGGGGGTGTTGTGTGGGAATGGCTTAATACATGTACGTGTATGTTAAGTTAAATCACTTTGAAACTAACAGAATTGCAAACAGGTCCTAAATCATTCCGAGGGCTGTTGCACAGCTTTGAAATTATCTTTATATGTTTAATATCTTTATTATCTTAGTTATTATTATTTCTCTGTCGAAATATCTATGGCGCATAAAGACCAGTAATTAAGGAATTCTCAAGCCGCCCACTGAGTTGCAACAATTCAATCAATATCAATGTTAAACGGCATTAATTTGCAAAGATTATGGCAGGCAACATGTAACAAAAAGGTAAAATGGCTGATTCTCTACCTAAACGTCGTAACTGTCGAATAAGCCGTAGTTACGATGCTTAGGTCGCCAAACCAAAATATTTCACATAAATTTAGGCCGAAGTTGGGTCTAAAAGTTTACTTCCGGTTTGATGAACGATGTGATTGGTCGGTTGATTCTTTGATTGACAGTCGGTCTTATTGAAGGATTTGATTGGTCGATTGATTCATTGATTGACAGCCGGGATTCGTCTAGTGTACAGGAGGCGTGAATTGATCCATAGAGTTAATCTTGAGCTCATAGTCATTCACAAAAATGTGGTAATTTCACCAGGAAAGTTGAGAGAAAAAGACAGAGAATAAAGAGACAGACGGGCGGAAATCAAACAGACGCATCCAGCGACTTGAGCATCTGGCTTTCGACCTCTCGAACGCTTTACTTAGATAGCCGGACTGCTTTCATGAAACCTCTACGATCAAGGTAACTGCGAATGACTTAAAGTCGTAGCCTCTTTACCTGCTCAACTTTTACTGTCGGTTTAGTTTTGGCCAATTGTCCAAAAGAGTCTTATCATAGTATACCATGTCGCCGTCATAGCGCAGTCGGTAGCGCATCAGACTCCCAATCTTCATTTATGGGATGTCATGGGTTCGAATCCCGGCGGCATGGGATGTCATTGGTTCGATCCCCGGCGGCGGCACATATCCTTTCCGACATTTGTCTCTCACCAATGGTTGGATTATCTAAACCTAAGTGGAATAGCAGCTGGATGCTAGGCAAGGATGTAGTGGTAGCACTGGTGTGAGAAATACCATCAGGAATCCATTGTTAGGTGCTCGGGCCGCCGGGATACGACTGAAATACTGTTAAAAGTGGCGTTAAACCCCATTCAATCAATCAATCGAATCCCGACGGCGGCACATATTCTTTCCGACATTTGTCTCTCACCATAGGGTGGATAATCGTAAACCTAAGTGGGATAGCAGCTGGAGGCTAGGAAAGGTAGTGTCATGGTAGTACTGGTGTGAGAAATACCAGGAATATATAGTTAGGTGCTCCAGCCGCCGCAATATGACTGAAATACTGTGAAACCCCATTCAATCCTAATATACCATTCTTACATTCATTAATCTATTTGCAATCATGAGCAGTATATACTCTATATATAGCCAGTGGCGTATAAGAGATGGCATATATTGCCTAGACGGTTGTTAATATTAATCAATTTTAGAATGTTTCAATTTTCGGGGTAGAAAACATTGTATAGAATGAAGAAATTGCTTGTCACAAGCAATTTCTTTATTTTTCATAATGTTTTCGCAATAGTTTTTCTTTAGCGTTGTCACAAAGCGTCATTATGTGGGAATGGGTTAACAAAAATAGTGGCCAATGTTAGAGCTCAAAACTAACTGGTCTAAACGAATGATTTCATTTGTCGACTGTTTATTTGGTTTACGAATGCGGTTGCTCAATTTTAGAATGCTCTTGAAAGATAACAAAGCAGCTATCTTTTAACAAAAGCTGGCTAACACAATTTCGTTCAAAGTTCCTAATAATTTTTACCCCTTTCCAGTGTGTAAATTCGGGATTTTACGTGGCTGTGATTTTATACTTGAGAAAACATCGTGGAAAAAGAAGGAATTGCTTGTAACAAGCAATTTCTCCTTTTTGCACAATATTTTCTACCACATAGGATGGTTTTGTTTCATATTGCGTCCAATTTTCATTGTTGTCTGCATCTTCTTCAATTTGGACCAGTCTAAATTTAAAAAAAATCTAGAAAGGTTTAAAGGGTAAAAACGAGCAACAACCATATTCCTTCTATTCCACCAGCGACAAAACTTTGGTTAGGTCCAAAGTCAACTCCGTTACAGACAGTATTTCGATTTCAGATTTTCAGATAATTACGTTTACTTGTAAAATCATATAAGGTAGAAAACACTGTTTTGAAACTTGCAAGTATTCCCGACTTCTAATTATGCAGATTCTAACAAGTGACATATTGACAGCGATACCAAGTTACTGACGACATAACTAATTGATTACAAAATTTTCAATTTAATGAAAGGTTGTTTGAAAAGAAGAAAGTGCCTTTTAGTTTATTTCAGGTCGAAGGGCTATGAAAACCTGTGAATTGACCAATCGCTGGCCCCGCCCACTTACTCATTTGGTCCCGCCCATGGACTCCAACAAGAAGACCCGTTTCGATATTTCACGGCGTTATTTTACAAAAATTCATAGCCATCAGCATGTAACAAAAAAGAAAAATTGTTGGCGACTGAAACGTCGTAACTACAGCTTGAATAAGCTGTAGTTACTATGCTTAAGTCGCCAAACCAATAAAAATGTTTAACAAAAATGGCGGTCAACTATTGGAGTTGTATGTTCTGGTCCGGGCTGAATAAATGATTTGTTTGGTCTGTTCATTTCTTGATTGACAGACGCGGTTGGTCAATCGGCTCTAAAACCCTTAGACTGAATTCAGATTAGTCTGGATAGTACTGATGAGATTCTGATGACTAGCTGCGCTTGTACTTTTGGGGATTTAATTTTTGTTTCGAGCATTGAGACTCCCTCTTTAATGAATACATAAGATTAATCTTCACTAAAAGCTGAATCGATATTTTTTTATCTTTTTTTTTTTTATATATATATATATATAAACATCTGCTACTGATTCAGATTTTTCCTTTCTTGGAACACTGGAAATTCTCTCTGTAGATTCTTCTCTGTAGAGAATTATTTACTTGTTGGGTTCATGTTTGTTTTCGTCGTCATTCTTATTTTACTTTTTACCGGTGTTATCACGGAAAACTGCTATTTTGGCGATTTATGATATAATTCAATTATAGTTCATTAGGCGAAACTTCTAGTCTAAAGTGTAAGGCTGAAGGTATCCAGTACATTGTTGTTACAGCCAATCAAAACGGTTATGTCAATGGCGCTGTATGACGACTTGACTGGCGAGCCTGTCCTAATCTGACGATACAAGGACAGGTAAATACTAATGTAAACATCGCATTGATTCGTCTCTAGCTCCTATCTTGGTAGAAATCTTTCGGTGACGCTGATTGGCTCCGTTGTTTTATGCAGGTGCGTGTTGAATGGATCTAATGAGATGTATATGTAAGAAAGGAATATTGAAAAAGGATGGACATTTCTTATGTTTTACGAGCTCTTGAGGCTACGACGTAATGACGGTCTTCCAGTGTCCATTCTTATTTTTTATTCCTTTAATTTTTTTAATTCTTTTTCCTTCTGTACGTTCGGTTTGATAAACCAATGATATAATTCGCGTGTCCTACAGTTGACGGCGACCTTTCTACCACGTAGAAAAATCTCATGAAATCGAAAGACACAAAATTAATCATCAAAACCATCAAACATGATAAAATTGTAGACGGTACCACATAAATCAGTTTTTGAATACGTTTAGGAAAATAAACGTAACTAATTAAAGGGGGGGTTCTGTGCATTTTATCTCTCCTTTTGCACATTAACTCCTTTCCCAAACAATCTTTATTCAGTTTTGTAATTTTTTCAAACTTTATTGATATCGTCACCTGAAAACTCTTTAAATTCAACAAGTTTGAACTTATGTTGCAATGTCATGGGTTAAGCTGTATCACAAATGGTAATTTCCTTGGCAGAGAATTTTTTTTTAAATCCAGTCGAAAACAATATAAGAAAAGGAGGAAACTGGCGGTCTCACATTATTCCAAATCCATCACTTTTACTTGAATTGTAATCCTAGAAGTTATCGCTTGAACATATTATTAGAAGATTTCCGTACACCCAAAAGAAGAAGAAAGAAGAAACGGTTGATTAACGATTTGATTATAATCGAGATGTCAAAATTGTATCGATTTTCAATTAAAGAGGTCGCGGTTAAACATCATGTATATTCTGCAAAGCGTAGCCACACACGACTCTACCTTTTATCTCCTAGAACTGATAGGACCTTACAATTTTAAAGCCTTTGATCTTAAAAGCATAATACACAAAGAAGTTTTTTCGATAATAAAGATTTGTTCATATCTTCTGCCTTTAAATTCTGCATGCCTTTATTTTGTCTTGGATTAAGAATTATATGAATTATGATTCAATCAGTAACCACAGTCCGGTCCGTCTCAATGCCGTGCATAAAAATGGAAAACATAGTGAAAAAGGAAAAATGTACTCTCACCAAAAGTGCTCCAATATCGGAGAGCAGCGCAGATGGGACAGGTTTACCAGTCTATATGACGACTTCCCGCGGTATTTGGAACAACACTTGTTAATGTTAATCATCACAAAGAAACAGAGTTGACACTTTCCAGCGTTTGTTGAGAAATAAACTAGTCCTTTACGTATAACAGAAATTCCCACCTTGATTTAAATTTGTGAGTGTAATTTTATCACGATCGTTTGAGCAGATAAAGATATGCTTAATTTTCGCTTGTGACAACGTGGGTGGGGTAAGGTGATAGTCGTCGAGCCCGTAAGCCATTCCATTCCGTTCGTACCTAAGATGTGAATATTATACCAAACCAAATCTTGTTGTATAAGTAGTAGATATAGATTCGAATAACCAAAGGACCCAGCTTATATGACTACCCTGGGTTTTGTTCCTATGTTATCTATCTATTTATACTGCCAAACTCCCCTTTCGGGTATTACTGGCAGGTGATACACTCACAATCCAGATGTTTTTCATGTGAGAGGCAGTGGATGAATCCCACTTCTACCCACTTTTACAGCTGGGTAGACTGGGGCTGGCTTTTAAGTGTCTTGCCGTGAACACACCCTGGTGATGTTTGGGCTCGATCCCGTGACCTTCAGATCACGAGTCAAGCACTCATACCACTCGGCCATCAAGGCAGTTATTGGACTAGTCTTGTACATACTGGTCATCCAGTTTTCTCAAAGATCAGTCAACAATAATCTTGCTACAATGTTGTATCCCAGGATTCTCCCAGGTCCCTTGTGGCTCATATTCTTTAGACCTATAAAGGGAACTCTTTGAATTGGCCATGTTGATTCAACTGATGATCAAATCTTGTGTGGTATTGGTGGTCACAAGCAAGAGCATTGAGATCATAAAATTTTAACTTGTCCTGAACATTGAGAAAATGAAGTATTACAATAATGTATTAAAATCTCTTAAATTCCACTCATCCAGCACATTAACCCTTGTCATGCTGAATATTCCGGTTTTGGCAGGAGCTGTAGACCAAGATCAGCCTGCACATAAGTGCAGTCTGATCTTAGTCTACACCTCCTGCTTGTACTTTCTCTGCCAGACTTGTTTATGAAGTTGATTTCTAAAAGAAGTATTGGTTTTTGAAAAACAAGTTCCATCAGTGTTTTCAGCCCTTTGATTTTACAACAATTCAGTAAGGTTATGTATCCAGCATGACAAGGGTTAAGACTAAGAAGAAAAATTTGGGCAGGACGAGCAGATAACTTCAAGCTCTGTCTGGGGAGCATCCATCAATCTTGGTTCAGCCATCAATACATTCAGTACGAGTACTTGTGTATTCTCCAGAAAATAGAGGTAAAGGGGGATTGATCTTAGTTGGAAGAACCTGTTTCCGAGTAGTTTTAATCTACAATCTAAACCGATCTGTCAAAATTTGATAAACAACTTTAACTTAATTACAGTAAAACCAAGGTAGTTTGTAGCGCAAGGGACTGACATTATATACAAACTAAATATAGTGCTCAGGGCTCTGCAGACTCCCAGAATTTGGGGAGAAGTCACTTCTCACTAGTCTGAGAATTTGGAGAAGTTTTTCAAAATGGGGAGAAGTGGTGAGACTTTCAGGAGAAGTGGATCGCGTTAAAAATTAAGTTTTTGTGCGTATTCCTCATTTCTATCAGAAAATGAAATAGCTTTACAACCAAGAGGTTGCATTTTATATTATGCACTATGCAATAAACAGAAAATACTGCTTATCCTTTCAGTCCTCAATAAAGATCTTATTCCTTTGAACAAATACTTTTGTATTTTTCTTTTTTTAGGTTTGAGAATTCAAGAGTTTGATTCTAATTTCTTTTTTTTTTTAATATTTCATAATAGATTCATATATGATAAAACAGGTCAACTAATAAAAAAATGCAGATGGTGTATAGGCGGTCTGAATAAAATGAGTAGTGTTCCTATTTGAAGCAGAAAATGAGAAAAGATTTTATTGTAACATCATGTATTTAATCAAACCATTACCAGAAGAAAAGATTCAGACTGGTACAAATTGAAAGAAGCTAAATAAGACATTCACAGTGAGCTTAAATAAGAAAGAAGGTGCCAAAGAAGGTAGAAACATGTAGGGAAAGGATAAATTGCTTGCTGCAATCATTTCCTCCTTTTTCCACAGTTTTCCATAAAAACATTTCAAGATGTCAAAATGGGGGATTGTGTGGTAATGAGTTAAAGTCTATCCAGTGTCCACTTTACCCGATAACATATAAATGGATAAAAATTGTCATTAATTGGTCAAAAAAGGTCCTCTGTGATTAAGTCAGTTATAGTGTGTAAAGGGTAAGGGTTACTGCTCAGTACACAAAACCAGACTCTGTACATGCAGTGATTTAAAGTTAACACGGGATAATTTGCTCCATTTTATAGGATTACATGTTATTTAAAGGAATTATTACACACACAAGTAAGTGAAATTTAGTTTTGGATAGAATGTATCATAACAAGAAAACTCAGGAAAAGATCGTAGCAGCCTTTGAATTTGTTTGCCATAATTTTCTTCACTTGTTACAATTAAAGCAGATAACTCAAAATGAAGGATGAATTTACTCTACGTAGATTTTTCGGCAAAATTATTTTTCATCAAGATTTCAAATTTTTAACAAAATTTTGATTCTGGTAAATGGCACGGCGTCCGTAAATGTCGGCCATTTTTCTCATTATGTGAAGGAAGCAACAAATCTTGTAGACTGATGATAACTTAATTTACAGAAATAATTAAAACTTAAGAAGGGAAAGGATTTTAAATAAAGATTTCTGGTGCCGATAGTATACAAAGCATTGCCGAGACCAATCAGCGTAGGTGTGAATGAAGCAAGCATGTTGACTATTAGCTGCCAGAGCATACCCCTTTTTCTGATAATCTGCTGGCCTCGCGACTATCGATACACGCTTGAATAAGGATCAAAGGACTTCCGACCGACAGTTGTATAATTGCACACTGTCCCCTACTTTTATAGCCACTGGGCAAGATTTGGTTATCACCTATCGTATCCAGGCGACTTCCCCAAAATTCCAGGCGACTTCGCTTTGATCAGCAAATCAGGCGAAGTTTTATGAAACCAGGCGACTTTTTCGCCTGAGTCGCCCACTCTGCAGAGCCCTGGTACTTACCAAAGGGAGAGCAGGTGATCAGATGTCCGAGATACTTGGACTCCGACATAGTTTTGTTCTGTCCCTCCTTTTCTAGGGATAATTTGCAGATAATTGAGCAAAAATGGAAATTGAATTTTACTCATCTTTTCATTATATTATCACCATTTCCAATGGGCATTTTGTTTGAAAACAGGGCAATATTATACATGTATCATTCGTTTCTACCTCCATCAGAGTAATTTCCCTTTGTAATTGGATCAAATCATTAAGTGCACCCTATCACAAAATTATGAAATTAAAGACTGATGGTTTTGAATAAAGCAAGTGCAGATTTAAATAAAATGGTTAGAACATCTAATTGATAAAAAAGTTTTTGATATTTATAGAAGTGAGGCATTTTAAAGGAAAGTTTTAACAATAACTATGGGAACCCTTCAGCTGATTAATTCCCGATATTAAACAGCAAACAAGCAATTTCTTCTTTTTCCACAATTTTTTCTACCCTGCAGAATGATTAGTTTTCAAATAAAATTGACTTTGAATTATTGTCAGCAAAACCCTTGGATTTGGACAGGTCTAAAATTTTGAAAAACAGGAAAGGGTTAAATAAAGGTAAATGATGATCTATAAGTACAAATCAGAAGGTGAGAAAATCATGATAAGTTGTGTTTTTTGAAAGTTTGTTAGTCCAAGATGGGATTAAGCACTCGTAAGAATGAAACTTAAGAGATTGTGCTAAAATCGTACTTTCGGACTTGAGATAAGCTATGAACTGCAAACCGTTAAAAGAACTAAAAAGAGTTTTTAAACTAAGATAAAGAAGGAAAAATATCGGGGACAGCAGAAAGAATACATACACATACCTACAGCCAGTGACGTTCTAATTAGCAAGGTTTTGTATTGGCAATTCACTAAAAAATTTTGAGAATAGTTAAACTTCTATTATGACCACTCATGGGACTCTTTGAAAGTAATTGTATTAGCAGGATGGTATTAATTCTAAGGTTCTTAGTTAAATCCAACAACAGCCTCCTCCCCAAGTTTAATTAATCATTGTCTTTGCATACTTTGAGCCTTTCCATCTTGTGCTTTTGCGATTTTCCAGGTTACCTTTCTTTTGCCAAAAGTTAAGGTACAGCATAACCCTTATTTGTATATTGGATAATTTCTGTGATATTTTTTTTTAATTGAAAAAAACCCTCACTTTTATCAAGTTTGGAGCATTCTAAATAGCTTATTTACCAAGGCTAAGACTCTTAAGAATGAAGTAAACAAACCATAAACAACTGCCCATATTAACTTTCCTTTCAGTTTTTCAACTCTAGTTAAATCCTGTGACAAACACCAAAAATTTATTTATTTAAGATGTTAATTCTAACCGTGATTGACCATTTGAAATCTTTCAATCATATCTGATTCCAAACTATAATTTGATAATCTTATTGTTGATGTATACACACCCAATTATGTTTACACTTGTCATGCAAGAATTTTGGATGCTTCAGAGTGCCCATTCACATACTGCAATATGTAATTCACGTACAACTACGTCGGTTCACGTACAAATATTACTCGAAGACGTGCATGAACATACATAAAAATAAATTAACGTAGAAACAAAAATGCCATTACGTGTGTGTGCATTTGAAATTATTAGCATATAAAACGAGAAACCCTAGGTGCGTATTTTTCCGAAAAAAAACCCAAAAACTGCAAGCAAAGTAGAACAAAACCCATCGGGATGGAGTGTTTTCCCTTTCATGCGACAGGAACCAGCTGGTTTGTTTTCATATAGATAATTGGGAAACCAGCAGTTGAACAGTTTGTATAATTTGGATCCTGATGGCCTCACCAGTTTGTTTTGAAGTAGGCCCAAAGTTGCGCTATTTTTCAAACTAAACGCAAGATATTCACCTGTTTTGGGCAAGATTGACAAGAACTCATAATATAGAATCTGATTTTGAAATCAGTTTCGCTCGTAAGTTCTGTTGTACATGTAAGTTTGGCGGGACAAAATGGAGCCATTTATTTAACATAGTTTTGTTTTGGCTACGTAAGTTGCTGTCTGCAAAATGTCGTAACAAAACCTATTCTATTTCTCATCAAATGATGACTTTTAGACACTTATAAGACCATTTGATATTTTCTGAACCAGAATCGTTTTGATACCAGACTTTGATCTAAAAATGAGCTGACATGCCTGGTACGGCCTGCTCCAAGATGACATTCCCATCCATGTAATTAACTTGTTAGATTTGTTTAGCCATTGCTCTCTTATCCCATTCAACCTGTCCAAAATCCAATAAATAAGAAAAAGTGAATTGTCAAAAACCAGGTTTTCAAAGAAAGTTTATTATCTTTCCCTCTAAATTTATCTGAAACTTGCACATGATGTGTGGTTCTTCTTTACTGAGTAATAACAAACTATATAACTAAAACATTGTTTGTCATTTGGTAAAGGGTTCAGATTCGTATTGTGTACCCTTAAATCTGAAAGTAAAAGGTACACTGTACCCCCAGATTTTTCTTTGTACCCCCATTTCAAAACCTAAGGGTTACATGTACCTCCAAAATAAAAACCCAGTGAGCATGCTGTGCTTTAAGGTGTGAAGTTACAGGTCGCTGTAAGTTAGGTTTGGTGCATTTCTTAGAGTTGGTATTGACATTGGTGATGGTAATTGTGAATAGTGGGATGCCCGTTTTACAGTGGTTTGCAACCATTGAAACAAACAGCAAAAAATCTGTTCTGTCAAAAATCGGTCGTATAAACAGGATGCCCATATTTCAGAGTTGGTTGTATGGAGGGGCTTTACTGTATGTGAAAAGTGCCCCAACAAGGCAGAGCATGATACAGCTTAATTGTATGCTACATAAAGGATGGAAACAAGCAATAATAAATTAATTGTAGATGCTCTGTTTTATAATGCTGTTTATATATATATATTTCATACTGTATTTTACATCCAAATCTGATTTGATAGGAACCTCATATGAGCTGATCATTGACTTATAATATTTAAGCATTACTTTCTGTGTATAACTGGAACTGAATAAAATATGTCTATGTAAAGGCTTATAAGTAGGGTACATAGCCCTCTTTCACCAGCCTAAATTGCAGCTGTGGGAGCATTTATGTCCTACAGATGTTTGACTATACTTAACCCATTACCAGGCTTAAGACTGGTCCAAATTGTAAAAAAGTTGCAGATGGCAGTGTGAAGTTATGAAATTTAAAAATATTTGTCTAACTTGGTAGAAAAAGACCTTGGAAATGAAGAAATTTCATCATTTTCCACATTGTTTTCCTAAGCTTTAATTTTCGGGGCAGGGTTGTGTGGGGATATGTTTATAACCTTTTTACTTTTATTATCTTTTCTCATACAGGAAATGAACTGAAGGAAGTAAGAAAAAGAACAATGGATTCAGATACAAGGAGTCCAGATGGAAATTTGGTTGATATTTTGGCAGTCCTTGAATCAAAGACACCGGGAAACAGAGAGAGGCTTGAAACTTATCAAAAATTTACAAGGTATAGAAAAACTAGATATTTTTTTATGATTATATGCTTCCGCCCTCATGGTAGACATCCCCTCTGAGTTCGCCCAAGAATTTTAATACTCGTCAATAATGGGATGCCATGGATTCGATCCCTGGTGGCAGCACATATCGTTTCCAACATTTGTTTCTCACCAATGGGTAGATAATTGTAAACCTAAGTGATATAGCAGCTGGAGGCTAGGAAAGGATGTGGTAGTACTGGTGTGAGAAATACCAAGAATCCATTGTTAGGTGCTCCAGCCGCTGTGATATGACTGAAATACTGTTAAAAGTTACGTTAAACCCCATTCAATCAATCGTTGAATTTGCACGAATTTCTTGACTGATTGGTTGAGGTTTTCTAATTTAAGGATCATTAACTCTAAAACTATTTCTACAATGATCCTCGAATTAGAGGAAAGCAAATTTAAGAATTATCCACAACAGTGTTGATACAGTGCTCATATTTGTCATGATGATAGATCTCATCAACACACATCTACAGATACCAAGGTCGAGGTCATGTTTCAAAGTCATGGTCACTTATCAAGATAGCATTTTAGAGAAAAGGCTGTTTCAGGGGCTTGGCGATTCACAATTGCATCTTGTTGTATTGAAATTGTTTAAACCATTGCCTTATAATTCAGCATTTCGATGGACTGTAGAGCAACCATGGAAAACAGTAAAGCAGAAATTGACAAATTGCTGGCCCTACCTACCGAGCTGTGACAGAATCTTCTACTTTTGCAAAATTATTCAATAAAAACTACATGATTGCAGGGTGCCCATTCACGTACTGCAGTACGTAATTCACGTACAATTACGTCTGTTCACGTACAAATCTTTCACCAAGACGTGCATGAACGTACAGAAAAATAAATGAACGTAGAAACAAAAATGCCATTATGTGTGTGTGCATTGAATAATTATTAGCATACAAAACGAGACTCTACGTTCGTATTTTTCCCTAAAAACCCAAAAAATTGCAAGCAAAGTAGATCAAAATTGCATCGGACGCAAGTGATTTCCTTTTCATTCAACGAGAACTATCGTGTCCAGGGGTGTGGAATTCCCATGCCCGACTTGTCCGACCTGGACTTTTCTTCCTGCGGACAAGTAAATTCTTTTAGGCTACTTGTCCATGGACAAGTAAATATCAGGGCAAATCTTGGAATAGTACCCAATAGTCTTAATAGATATTAGAGATTGATAAGCATAATATTTTATACCCCCCACAACGAAGTTATGGGGGGGTATACTGGAATCAGGTTGTCCGTCCGTCCGTCTGTCCGTATGTCCGTCCGTCCGTGGACATAATTTTGTGTCCTCTTCTCCTCCCACATTTTTTGACCAATTTTGCTGAAATTTTATCAGGTTGTTTCCTATCATATGAAGTTGTGCACCTGCAATTTTCATCTTGATCCAGTCCTTAGTTTCAGAGTTATGCCATTTTGAACTTTTTAATGGGGGGGGGGGAGTAATTTTGTGTCCTTTCTCCTCCCACATTTTTTGACCAATTTTGCTGAAATTTTATCAGGTTGTTTCCTATCATATGAAGTTGTGCACCTGCAATTTTCATCTTGATCCAGTCCTTAGTTTCAGAGTTATGCCATTTTGAACTTTTTAATGGGGGGGGGGGAGTAATTTTGTGTCCTCTTCTCCTCCCACATTTTTTGACCAATTTTGCTGAAATTTTATCAGGCTGTTTACTATCATATGAAGTTGTGCACCTGCAATTTTCATCTTGATCCAGTCCTTAGTTTAAGAGTTATGCCATTTTGAACTTTTTAATGGGGGGGGGGAGTAATTTTGTGTCCTCTTCTCCTCCCACATTTTTTGACCAATTTTGCTGAAATTTTATCAGGTTGTTTACTATCATATGAAGTTGTGCACCTGCAATTTTCATCTTGATCCAGTCGTTAGTTTCAGAGTTATGCCATTTTGAACTTTTTAAGGGGGGGGGGGTAATTTTGTGTCCTCTTCTCCTCCCACATTTTTTGACCAATTTTGCTGAAATTTTATCAGGTTGTTTCCTATCATATGAAGTTGTGCACCTGCAATTTTCATCTTGATCCAGTCGTTAGTTTCAGAGTTATGCCATTTTGAACTTTTTAAATGGGGGGGGGGAGAGTAGTCAAAATTTAAAATTGCAAAACTCAGTAACCATAAGGGGAGTTACCAAATTTGGTAAGTAACATCATCATGTTGACCTTTACAAAATATCGAACGGTTTATTTCATTAGGTCAAATTTGACCCCGTCCCCCGGGGGTCAAAAATTTAACATAGGCTCATATTGACTTTACGTGGATATAATTTTGTGTCATCATCTCCTCACACAGTTTTCTTTAACATAGGCTCATATTGACCAACCTTTCCTAATCAGTCAACTCTAGCAACAAACACAAAATCAGAAAGAGGTGGAGGGTTGGCAATGTTCATCCACCATGATATGCATGTGATTAAACAGCTTCAAATCCCACTCCATTATAGAAAAGCCTTTTTAGCGGTGTGGGGGGTATTCTCGTCAGCCCTTGAGGGCGACAGCTCTAGTTTTATCTAAGGGTAGAAACATTGTCTTGATGAAGAAAATGCTGAGTTCAGCATTTTCTTCTGTAAAAACAATGTTTTTCCAAAATTTATCTACTCTCTAATTTTTGGACAAGACCATTCTGACCCCGGACAAGTAGAAAATAGCATTTTACTTGTCCAGGGACAAGTGGATAAACCCTGTATTTCCACACCCCTGGTGTCTTTCCGGCCTATTTTCTATATAGGGAACAGGGGAACCAGCAGCTGTAAAATGACATATAATGCGGATCTTGATGGCCTGACCAGTTTGTTTTGAAATAAGTCCAACGTTTCACTTTTTTCGAACAAAACACAAGATATTTACGTGTTTTTGGCGAGAATATGACAATAATTCGTACTATAAAACTTGATTTTGAAATGAGTTTCTCTGGTGAGTTCCGTTGTATGTGTAAGTTGGGTGAGACAAAATGGAGCCGCTTATTTAACGTTTTAGTTTTGTTTTATCTACGTAATTTGCTGTCTGCAAAAAGTCACAACAAAACCTATTCTATTTCTCCGCAAATGGTGGCTTTTGGACAGTAGTAGGCCAGTTGATATTTTCTGTACCAGAATTGTTTCAATACCACAGTTTACAATAAGCTGACATGCCTGGTACGGTCGGCTCCAAAATGCCTTCCCCACCCACGCAATTAACCTGTTAGAGTTGTTTAGCCATCGCTCTCATATCCCATTCAGCCATTCCAAAATCCAGTAAACAAGAAAAAGTGAATTGTCAAAAATCAGCTTTACTATCCTTCGCTCTAAATTTATATGAAACTGGCAGGTGACTTGTGGCACTTATTTACTGATTATTAACAAAGTAGATGTAACTATAACATTGTCATTTGGTAAAGGGTTAAGTTTAGTATGGTGTACCCTTAACTCTGAAAATAAAGGGTACACTGTACCCTCAAATTTTTCTTTGTACCCCCATTTCAAAACCTAAGGGGTACATGTACCCCTAAAATGAAAACCCACTGGGCATGCTTGATTGGTTGGCTTCTTGCAAGCCATTTCTTAATTTTTCCACAATGTTTTCTGAATTGTTTTTCTACAAGCACCATTGTGTGGTGATGGGCTGAATGAATTATGTTTTATTTCAGTCTATTCAAAGAAAATCAGATTAGTTTCTTTGATATGGACGTGGTGAAGAATATAGACCGTGTACTGGCTGTGATAAAACAAGATCTACTACTACCAAACGCTCCTGATGTTAGTCAGAGTGCATTACATGTCCTTGGTGTGTGTGTTCATGATTCCGAGATTGTCAGGTTGGCATGCTTTATGATATTTTTATGTTGCTTTAACCAATTACTAGAAAGCAAAATTTTAGAATGGTACAATTTGAAAGAAGTTGCAGATGTCAAGTTATAAGTTCGAAATTTTTGATCTTTTTTTAACTTTCTGGCTACAAAACATTGTGTAAAATAAGGAAATTGCGTGTTGCAAGCCATTTCTTCATTTAACGCAATATTTTCCAAATTGTTTGGCTCAAAATATCATTGTGTTGATATGGGTTAACCACATTCCCACACAATTATACTTTTTATATGGCAAAAATGATAATTAGGAAAACATTGTGTAAAATGAAAGAAATTGCTTGCAGAAAGTAGTTCTTTATTTTGCATGTTTCCTACCCGATTGTTGAAAAAAGAAAATAAAATCATTAATTTTAAATTATTGACTGCAATTCCTTTCATTTTGGACTGGTCTAAAATTTGACGTCTGGTAATGGGTTAACCCTTTCCTGTTTTTCAAATTTTAGACCTGCCCAAATTCGACGTATCTGCAGACAAAAATATAAAAACGATTTTAGTTTAGAAATAGTCATTCAGGTAAAAAAAACACAGATTGAACAGGAAAGGGTTAAGAGAATGGCACAGTAATAGATTACATTTTGAGGTCGGATGCATAGATTGGTACTTTGTTATAATTTATACTTCCCTATATATTCATATGGATTTCAAAATTATTTTGCAAACAAGTTATCCGTTGAGATTTACCTCTTGAAATCAATTTCAATAGGTTCAAGTTTTTCAGGTGTAATGAGTTCAAGAAAGAAACTTTGTTTTCAAGATGACTTGACTTGACATATACTTGAAAATTACAGATCCATATCAACAAAGGATTGTGAGACCATTCTGGACAATTTAGTTGAGTGTATATATAAAACCAGTGAGAAAGGGACATGTACCAGAGCTTTGTGGTGTATAGGTAAACAGAATTTGGATGTGGAAGCAGTAAGAAAAAAGGTAGATAAAGAGTATAGTAGATTTACAGGTAGAGGAAGGAATTGAAGGAATTTACATTGAATACTTTAATATTCTAGTAATACTGACATAAACCCTGTGTTATGGGTACCCTTTGGATTAATCTTGTTGAGATAGATCAGATAAGTACCCACAACTTAGGGGTTTGTTGAGAAAATAGAATTTGAATGGCGTTACCTCTATCTTTATAGATTTTGGAATCACTTTGAGATAACCCATTGTTGATTAAGGAATCACTGATATAACCCATGGTTGATTGAGGAATCACTTTAATTTAACTCATTACTAGATGATAAATATTAGACTGGTTTAAATTGAAGACAACAATTCTAAGTAGGTGAAATTTCAACAAGTTTTACTGGGTTGAAAACATGGTGGAAAAGGGGAGATTTTTTTCTTAATGTCTGTTGGGTGGCGTCAGCTATTTACATTTTTATATGCCCGAAGGGTCGTATTATGTTATGGCCCCAGTCGTCTGTCTGTCTGTCTGTCTGTTAGCAATTTTTTGTGTGCGCAACTCCTCCTAAACTATCAATGGGAATGAACTGAAACTTGGCACAATTACTCACCATGATGTCTAGTTTTGCATAAGACCTTCGAAATTCAAATTGCTCCAGTCATTCTAGAGTTATCTTGAATTATCTGCCTTTGAATTGAATGAAAATCACTGTTATTGTGTGCGCAACTCCTCCTAAACTATCAATGGGAATGAGCTGAAACTTTGCACAGTTAATCCCTATGATATCTAGTTGTGCATAAGACTATTGAAATTAGAATCACTCCAGTTGTTCTTGAGTTATCTTGAATTATCTGCCCTTGTATTGAATGAAAATCACTGTATTTCTTGTAAGCACAACTTCTCCTACATTCTGAATGAGAATGAACTGAAACTTGCTACAATGACTTTGTGTGATGTCTACTTGTCCTTAGGACTAGAATTTGTTTGAAATGTCAAGTTGTTCCTGAATTATCTGTCCTTGACTTAACAAAATAGCTTCAATTTATTTCTAATTTTGCGCAAAACTCTTACAATTTACATAGAATTTAACAGAAACTGGCCACAATGTATTTCTATGATTTTTTACCATCCATATGTCCGTCCGTCCGTCCGTCTGTCCGTCCATCTGCTAGCAATTTTTGTGTGCGCAACTCCTCCTAAACTATCACTGGGAATGCGCTGAAACTTTGCACTGTTACTCCCTATGATGTCTAGTTGTGCATAAGACTTTGAAAATTCAAATCTTTCCAGTCATTTTTGAGTTATCTTGAATGATCTGCCCTTGAACAAAAAACCCTTAATGTCTTGTATGCACATCTTATCCTACATTTTTCATGTCAATGGTTTTAAATTTAACAATGGTTTTGAAAGCTGTCATGTTTCTCAAGAGTATACAATATCATTCAGGTAACAAGATTTTTCTATTGATAAAATGCATGAGCTATCATTCAACCTAACATAGCTGACAAAGCAAGGTTACTGACAAGCCCCTTCGGGCGTATAAGTGCCGCTCTGTGAAGCTCTTGTTACACTCTAGAAACAACAGTTTTGACTTAATCTTTATAAAACTTTGTCAGAATAGTTGTTAGGGTCATAAAGATGAATTCTTTTTATGGGAAACTTTATAAAATTTGTCATAATAGTTGTTAGGGTCATAAAGATGAATTCTTTTCATGGGAAGGTTGTTTGGAAACAGGGGAAAATGGACACCTTGGTAAGACTGAAGAGGCCTCAGTTTTGGGAAAATCTTCACAAAACTGTGTCAGAATAATTTTTAGGTCATAAGGATGAATCCTATTGAAAATAGAAAGGTTCTATTTGGAAACACAGGAAAGTGGCCTTAGAAACACTATTTTTTTTTTCACTTTAAAGGCCACAGTCTTTGCTCAACCTTCATGAAACTTGACCAGAATAATTGTTGGATCCTAAGGATGAACCCTATTTATTATGGGAAGGACTCATTCGAAAACACAGGAAAAGGAGCCTAAGTAACTTATTATTTTGTTTACAATCTGGAGGCTACTGTTTTGGCCCAATGTTCATGAAATTTGATATAATTATTTTGCTCCAATTGCTCTTCTTTTAACCCATTCCAACTCAAGCCCTCATTTTTACGCCCCACAAGTAAAACGCTTTGGAAAAAATTGTGGACAATGAAGAAATGAAGAACAAGCAATTTCTTCATTATCCACAATGTTTTCTATCCCAAAAGACGAAAAAATTATAATTCCATCAACTTGAAATTGTCGTCTGCAGCTTCTTTGAATTTGGACCAGTCTAAAATTTTCTTGTGTTGGAATGGGTTAAAACAAAAAAAGTTAAATTAGATGATTCAGGTGAGCGAACTAGGACTAACATGGTCCTCTTGCTTGTTAACCCATTATCAAATAACAAAAGTTTTGAGAGTGCTCCAAATGGAAAGAAGCTGCAAGTGACATTTGGAATATAGCAAATTTATGAATTTTCTATCAGATAGACTCGAAAATTTTGTGGTAGAAGAAGGGATGCTTGTTAACAGCATTTTCTTCTATTTCCAAATTTGCTGGTACAATTTATTTTTCTTAGCCCAAGTGTGGGATTGTATGGAAGTGAGGTAACTGAAAAACAGGGAGGCCTTAAAACTGTTAAGATTTTCTAATGGACAATATTTTTGAGTGATCTTGTTTTAAATATATTTAATATATATTTTTTATTAATTATTTTTTCTCAGGTGAAAGATATTGTAGAAGCAGTGGAAAGTGCCATTGAAAAGTTTGGAAATGTGTCTGTGACAGTTGAACATGAAAGTGTCAACACAATTGCAAGGTAATAGTTGATAATTAGAAGCAGCTATCATCTAAGATCTAGTTATTCAAATGATTTATTTATTCTCAAATCTTAAGACTGGTCCAAATCAAAAGAAGGTGCAGACGAGAGTCCAAAGTGTGTTATAATCAGTAAAATTCTTCTGAGGCGTAAGAATTAAGGATTGTGTAGTAATGAGTTAATCAGTTGCAGTCCAACTCTGAGAGGGCGCGATTTTATATTGTGGACCAAGTTTGTCATAACAGGCTACAACTTTGCATCACAACATCTGAACAGCCTTCTTTATCTTATTTGATGGGGGTCATAATGTGGCAAAATGACCCCCTGTTTTGAAAGTCAAGGGAAAACCCTGCTGAACTATCAATAATACAGTGATTTATCTACCTCTGCGTCATGCGTAATTTACGCAAAAAAAATCAGCATGACGCACGATAAATATTGCCGAGCGTATTTCTGACGCACGTATTCCTGGCCCGAGTTTATAAGTCTCAAGGTACCTGAATTTACAAGCGCAAGGTTTTCGCATTAAAACCTTTGATCGTATCTGGAGACAGTAGAGCCGGCTTTATTAAAATCGACAGTGGTACCAGTCTACGGAGACTGGTAACCAGTAATGATTTTGTATGGTGGTCACCGATTGGTTTAATAGTACCTCATAATCCAATTATCGATCGCGATTAATACATTTTCGGTGCGAGTTTCAAACTGGCGTCCGAAAGGAAAAAACGATTAATCGACCCGAAACAAAGAACACTTTTCGGGGTTCTCGGGCTAGATTACGAAAATCAAAATGGATAAAAACAATAATATAGAAATGCCCATTTAGTAGTGACAACGAAAACTGGAATGACAAATGGTTGAAGTGTTACAGCCGGCTGATGTCAAAGGTGGAGAGTAATTAGATGAAAAACATTTACTCAACTCTTAACTTGCCAGATTTATATTTTGCTTAAAAAGGGCATTTTTTTACATTTCAACAAGTCTTGTACAAGTTTATGCCACAATAGTTAAGTAGAAAACTGTCTGCAGATAGTGTAGGCTAAGATCAGACTGTTCATTTGTGCACTCTGTTCTCAGTCTATACTATCTGACAAAGCTTTGTGTACAGCAAGGATGTGAGCTGAACAGTATTAGAAGGGTTGTATCTTTAGAAATCTTAGTACTTGCTTACTGCTATCTATAATTGATAGTAATATGAGTATAGGCAGTTTGTCAACCTTTTAGTTATTGTAATACAAAGCCTACCATAATATCAAACCTTTCTCTGAGCCTGTTGTATGTTGCATTTTGTTTTGCTGTCAGCCTGAGATGATCCATATAAATTAAATGAAAAATATCTGTTTTGAATTCAAGGGTTTGAATATTGTTGAGGATTAAATGAAGATAAAACAACAAACAATTTATATTAGTTTATTACATTCATTCACATCAATAACTAAGCATAAATACTAAAAGCTAAACTTGAAAGCATACAGTAGAACCTCGTTAATTCGAATGTCAATGGTTCGTAGGTATGTGTTCGTTCGTATACTTTACGCGGTCCCGATCTTTTTCCTTCTTTAGCTTTGTTAGAAAACTCTGTCTAATTCGAACGTCAGCGGTTCGTAGTTCGTAGGCTATTTCAAGTTCCTGAAAGATGATTATAGCAGAAACTCGAATGTTTAATTCGTAGGTGTGATAAACTAATTGTCACCAATCACCACTTACCTTGATTTTCACACATGCTGATCTATATGACAAATAGTGTGTTATCATGTACCTTTAGTTAAAAGGGGCTGTTTGGTTGTAAGGTGGGTTATTAATCTAATAAAGATTCCCGTAATTATCGCCGAAAATTAACTTTAAATTGACACACACCCATTAGTATAAGTGTTATAGGTCAGTTAGAAATTCTAACCACTTTATTTTATCTTGTGATTGCTTTCTTACAATCATGGTTCCTTAATTTTATGATTTGATGATAGAATACTCAGAGTGATTTGATCCAATGTATTGTACAGGGAAATCACTCTGATGGAGTCTACTATTTGATAAAAGCACTGAGTTTAAAAAATGACAAAAATTAACACAGTCATAAAAGCATAAAAAATACAAGATGAGTAGTTTTTAATTCATGATTTCTTCAATTAATATCTGCGAGTCTTGTTTAGAAAAATAACCAATTTAGAATCAATTCCTAAATGGGGGACAGAACAAGAGCATGTCTGATTCCGTGTATCTCAAACAGGCGACCTCTTGCCCTCCGTTTTGTTCGTACTACGCTTAATCCGTATAAATTTCCCCGGTCCCTTGCGCTACGAACTAACGAGGTTTTACTGTATTTCTATAAGTTCGATATTTTTGATTCACTGTTTTTAAATTTGACTCAGAGTTTCAAGATCAGTGAGTCAGATTGACTCAGTGACCTAGAAAGGTAGATTAATCACTGATAATATCCTTTCTAACACTTACAAGTTTACTAAAACGCAGACTGGTCCAATTAGAGACAGGGATATAAAATATTGCAGGTCTTAGGTCCAGGACCTACCAGAGTTAGCTTTATTCCAATGACAAAATGTTTTATCTGTGACATTGAGCCATATGGGGGTATTAATCACATTTATTGATAGTCTGTTTGATTTTGCTTTTACACTGTACTTTTTGCTATGTCACATTTCAGAATTGCAGAGCAGTGCCCTAAAGAGATGGAAAGGGAAAGTGGGATTTGGGGTAAATTGTTGCTACCCATGATTGTAAACTCCGCCATAAAGGTTCGAGAGCGTGGCTTAGTTGTTTTAGAGGCAACAGTGGGCCTGATGAAAACCCACAGAAAAGAGATTCTTACTGGTGTTATGCCTGTTGTTAAATCGGTGGGTACTGTCAAAGGTCTAGATAAGAGGGGGAAACAGCATTCTAAAACCCTTATTTCTCAACTAAATCCTATGTCGTAGGTACCCATTTGAATCTTCTCGTCGAGACGATTCAAATGGGTACCTACAACATAGAATTTATTGCAGTATTGGTGACATATCTAAATCTTAGATACGAATTACACCCACTATCTGTAGCTCTGTACTGTGCAGTGTTTTAGGAAGCCAATACAAGATTGCCTAATTGAACATTTTGTAGTTGACAAAGCTTGGCCTGGATTAATACAGGTTTTGTAGACTTCATGTCTAATTTCATTCACTAAAAACTTGATAGATCATTGATACTGAGAAAATCTTTACTCCTGGAGGTCAAGAGATCAACAATTTTTTCTGTAAATTCCTTAAATCTGTTGTAACAAGAAATTTTCCCTTAATCTCAATAGTTTCTTTCAATTAAACCTTTGATTTTCAATTTTTACACTTGTTTAAATTTTTTTCCTTAAATTCCTAAAGCTTTCGGACAGTTTAACCCTTTACCAGATGAAAGTGCTAATTGAAAGAAATTGCAGAAAACAATTCAAAGCTTATGTAAATAGAATAATAGGTGCCAGGGTAGGGTAGGGTAGAAAATTATTTTTTCTATCAGTGTTTTCAACAAAAATATTTTCTCAGTGCATAGAAATGAGTCATATGTGGTAATGGGTTAAACTAATTTATATACAAGTTGCAGGCCTAAAATACTCACTTGATTATACCCCCACCTACGAGTGGGGTGTGCTGGTTTCACCTTGTCTGTCTGTCTGTCCGTCCGTAGACAGTTTCATCAAAAGTTAAGGTCACAATTTAACTTTGAAAACTGTTTCTGTGCTGTAACTCATAAGCCCTGTGACCTAGGACCATGAAAATTTTTACACATGTTGTCCCTATCTTTTTTGAGTAATGAAGGTCAAAGGTCAACTGTTTTACTTAAGGGACAAAATGCTGGTGGTTGTATTAGTCCGCTTTGCAACAATTCTAGTTCAGCTATTAATGCATAGCTGCAAAGATTACCAGTTTTATAGTAAATGCCATTGCTATTAAAGAATTCCTGAACCCAGTCCCACACGATCCTTCTGTTTTATATTCCTTAAGAAAAGACTTCGGAATACATTTTTGAAAACGCAGAAATGTGTTAGATTCCCACATTGTTTTCTACCAAGAAAGACAAAAGTTTTCACAATATTCCTCATCTTGAAATTGTCTAAAACTTCTTTCAATTTGGACCTTTCTAAAACCTTGTCATCTGGTAGTGGGTTAAATATATTCAGAAATGTGTAGATTCCAGTCTTGGTTAGAATAGCAGATATTATCTTAACCCTTTCCACCTTTTTCGAAATTTTAGATTGGCCGAATTTTGAAAAAATGAGACACCAATGAAATGTGTCATTTGAAAAGGGACCATCCCATGTGGTAGAAAATAATGTAACAAGCAATTTCTTCTTTTTCCACAATATTTCTGAAATCTAAAACCACATTAAGAGGCTGTACTTGAAAGGGTTAAAGGTGTTGAGGGTTGCATTTTTTGCGAGTCATATCTGCACTGCTGGACACATGCTTGTGAGGCATTCAAAGTCCAAACCTAGTACTGTAGATAGTTTGGAAGTACATGAACAAGTGAACTTTGCAGTGATATAACTTGAAAATTGTTAAAAATGCCATCAACTATTCCATTTAATCCCACAATTTCACTCCCTCAAGATAATTGAAAAATAGTATGGAATAGTTAAGAAATTGCTTGTTACAATCAAATTTCTTTTATGATCACTATGTTTTCTTCTCCTAAAGACAAGGAATTTTTAAATAAAAACATAAAATTGCCTCTTCAATTTCTTTCAATTGTACCAGTCTAAAGTTTTTTATTGTCTGGTAATGGGTTATACCAATTTTAAAGATAAAAATATTTGTTTCAGAAAGTCTTGCCAGAGTTAAAGAAGTTGTTTAGTAATAAGCATGAGCAGTTTGTTATGAAATGCTGGGGGAGCATCGTACAGGTTTTTGGAGAGGTAATTATTACTGTGCTTTGGACGTTTTCATGCATGCTAGTTTAAAAACATGGGAGTAGATTTGATCTAGTAGCAACGAAATGGACTCTAGTGTCAGGGATCCCTGGTCCAATCTCCCACTTCTCAAGTTATTTGGATGACTTTAAACGAAGGTCTTTGTACACTTTTAATGCCCCAAACATGTAATCACACTGTATGAATACATTAGTGTGATTACGGTAAGTTTTTGGGTTTATAACTTAATGAAAACAAAAAAATATTTGCTTCATATTTATGATTTAATACCATCAAGCTAAAGAAAGCAAATATTTTACTAGTGAGTATAATTTTATGGATTACCTTTGGTTTTGTTTTGTGCTCAAATTTTTGTTCATGGGGGTATGAAAGAAAAATTCAGCCAGTCAGAATGCTTAAATCTGATAGGCGCAACTAAAATTCAATTATTATTTCCTGGAAAAATATTTGTATGAACAACCCAGGCTTGAAAGGAACACACAAGTGATGTACACCGATTTTGTCTATGATTATGCACAAACAGGAGTGTTCTGGGTTCTGCATTACAAGGGTCTTTATTTAGAAAAATGCCATTGTTAACCCTTGTCCTACAGAATTTTTTTTCTCTTTCCACTATTTTTTGAAACTTTGACATACTAAGATCAGTCTTGTATTCAAAGATTTCACTCACTGCAACATCAATAAGCAGGTACTGTTGGTTAAGATCAGACTGCATGTCTGTGCAGGCTGATCTTAGTCTATACACCTGCCAAAGCCATTATCATAGCAGGAATATTCCGGGATTAGCATGACAAGGGTTAAAAGTTTTGTCCAAGGTCATTTCTTCCCTGTCTAATCAGGTTTTATACTATAAGCACATTTTCCATGTTAGAGTTGGGGGTTCACAAATGAAAACAGACAGTTCTAGGCTGTATGTCATAAATTCACAGTACTTATGGAATTCAAGTTCAGATAATGCTCTTATGCAAGGAGTGGAATTTGTCCTATGATGAAGTTAATCTATTTTAAGCAATAACCATTTTTATGCTCCCGCATCAATAGATCGGGGGCATATTGTTTTAACAGTGTTCATCTGTCTGTCTGTCCGTCTGTCTGCAAAACTTAACCTGCCAACAACATTTTCCTATAACTTCAACCCTGATTAAGTTACAATGCTAATATTTGGTATGTAGATAGGTCTCAACAAGGCGCAACTGAGGAAGGTCATTTCATCAAGGTCAAGGTAAAAATTTTAACCCTTTTCCCTAAAACAAAGAAAAAAAAAATCACCTGTTTCTAAAGAATTCCTGTTTCGGGGGCATAGTGTTTCACAAACACATATTGTTGATGCCTTCAAATACAGAACCTTTCGAAAATATTGTGGATGATGAAGAAATTGGTTGTTACAAACAATTTCTTCATTATCCATGTTTTCTACCCAAAAATGAAAGATGTTTTGAATTTCATTAACTTTGAATTATCTTCTGCAACTTACTTCAATTTGGACCAATCTAAAATATTGGCTACTGGTACGGGTGAGTGTCTAGGTTAGGACTTACAGAATGTATACCATTTTGCAGGAATTACACCATGGTTCTTACATCAATCATATACTGCCAGTAGTAGAGATGGGTTTTAAAAGTTCCTCAGCTGAAGTGAAGATAGCAGCTTTCAATGCATGGCAACAGCTTATTGATAACTTTGCTTCCAATCCAAGTAAGTATCAGTTGATCACGGTTCTGTTGATATTAGTCATTTAAGTAGATTACATAAACTTCAGACTGATTCAAATCCAAAGAATACGCATACTACTATTTGAAAACAAGTATATTTTGGGTTAGAAAAAAATAACCCATTACCACACAATGACGTTTTCTGACGCCCTGAAGAAATGCAATAATGAAAAACTTCTTTCTAAGAATTAATTTCTCTTTTAATCACAATGTTTTCCACTTTATTTTGCACTTACTTTCCAATTAAAGGGCAATTTGAAATGACGTCTGCAACTTCTTCCAATTAGGACCAGTCTACGATTTTGTCATTTGGCAATGGGTTCAATGACACAATTCTAGACTTGTCCAAAACCTGTTGACCACAACTTATTTAAAAACAGGTGGCTTATAGGGTAAAAACCAGGTGTGAAAAGGAGAGAAATTGCCGGTTTCAAGCAATTTCTATTTATCTCAGAATATTTTCAAAGCTATTTTTCATTTACTGTATCAAAATGTGGAGGGATAGTTCTGAGAGATGTGGACAGTTGTGGGCTTGATTCTGAGCTGTGTCACAGGTCAGGTTGCTATGTCCTTTGGCAAGGTATTTATGACCCTAATCTAATATTGGTGATAACTAGGAAGCGCATGATTAACTCTTTCCCCAATTTTGAAATTTTAGACTGGTTCTAATCGAATGAGGTTGCAGAAGACAATAAAAACTGGATGCAATTTGAAATGAAACCATCCTATGTGGTAGTAAATATTGTAGAAAAAGAAGAAAAAGCTTGTTTCAAGCAATTTCTTCTTTTTCCACAATATTTTCTAAAAAATTTTCTTATAAAATCACAGCGGTTTAAAATCCCAAGTTATTATAGGAAAGCGTAACATGAAATTTGTTGTTATTTGAATGAACTCATGTCTTGCTGAGCCCGGAATATTCCTTCTTTTGCAGGAGGTATTAGACAAAGACCATTTTGCTCAAATGTGCAGTCTGATCTTAGTCTGCTCCACCTGCTTATCAGTGTAAGGCGAAGCTGTTTTAAGATTAAATATTTACCAGTGTTTCCAGCGATTTGATTTTAATGAGATTCAGTAAAGGATTTATAGTTCAGCATGACAAGGATTAAAAAATGGTCAAAACATTTAATTGTAAAAAAGTCAAATTCTCGGAAAAGTTGTAAGGAGTGCTTGGTTAAAGCAATCAATTTGTTCTTTTCCTATAATAATCCTCTTGATTATATCTTGCAATAATGCCTAGGTAGTGAAGACTGGTAAATGTACAAAAAATGGTCAAAGACTAAAAAGAAAATTTTAGTCCATTACCTATTGAAATGACTGCTCAAAATTCAAGAGGTTTCAGACAATAATTTGATGTTTAGAATTTGAGAAATAAGTGATGAATGGAATAGAAATATTGTTAGGAATGGAGAGAAATTTTCCCTTTTGTCACAATGATCTCTCTATATATTGCTATAGCTTGCAAAATTGCAGGATTATGTAAGACAAAGACCATTCATACTAAGAAAACAAGGCCAAAGTTTCCACCAAATAATCCAAATGTGACAATTTGTCTTTTCTTTGGACAATGTATTTGGATCACATTTTCGAAAAGACCTTCAAATATTAAAGCTACTGTAAATTTTATTTTTATGCCCCCGCATCGATAAGATCGGGGGCATATTGTTTTACCGGTGTCTGTCTGTCTGTCCATCTGTCTGCAAAACTTAACCTGCCAACTAAACATTTTCCTATAACTTCAACCCTGATTAAGTTACAATGCTAAAATTTGGTATGGAGATAGGTCTCAACAAGGCGCAACTGGGGAAGGTCATTTCATCAAGGTCAAGGTCAAAATTTTAACCCTTTACCCGTTTCTAAAGAATTCCCGTTTTGGGGGCATAGTGTTTAACAAACACATCTTGTTTTGTGTGTGTGTCTGTCCAGTGATAGAATTAGTACTATCAGACCTGATATTTGATTTGCACAATAATTATTGTGCATAGTTGATGAATCACAGCTATCTATGTGAAAATTCAGTTAGATTATTCATTTAGACCTGAAGTGAACTTTGACTTATGTTAAGCCTTTTGTTTGATTGATAAAGTAATCACAACTACGGCTTACTCAAGCTGTAGTCGCGATGTTTTGGTCGCAAACCAGAGATTTGCCATTAATTATATATGGCTGAACACATATTCAAATATATTATCCCTTTCATGTTAACTCCCTGGTTTTTACATCCCTGTAATTTTATAATTGAGTAAACATTGTAACAAGCAATTTCATCTTTTTCCACAATATTTTACACCCTACTATATGGTTAGTTTTCGAATCAAATCCACTCAATAATTTCGTCTGCAAATCCTTTGAATTCAGACAGGTCTAAAATTTTGCAAAACAGGAAAGGGTTAAGTCATTCATTACCTCACTCAGACTGCCTGATTGGAGTTCATTAGTCAGGGCTAGGAATCTGTCAATACCTATATGTATACCCCATCTACAAATTTTTCAGATGTGTTGAGTGATCCAAAAAGAGTCAAACTGATTATGCAAGTATTCAAGTTAAACAATGCCAAACAGGAGAACATTGCTCAAGCCAAACTGAAGGTGTGGTGGCATTACATTTGGATGCTGGGCAGCAAAATTAATACTAATTTTGATATGGTGAGTTTGGACAGTGTTGTATAAATGATTAAATGAGACTCGTTGCATGGATCTCCTAGGGTCCTACAAAACAGATAATTGAAAAAGATTTAGAAGAGGTTAATGATGAATGACGATTCTAGATTTAGAAAATTTACAGTGTGAAGAAATTGACCAATTGCTGGTCCGGCCGACTCACTCCATAGGCCAAGCTCATTGACTCTGACAGTAAGTTCCACTTCGATTTTAAGCCTCTTGATTTTGCAAAATTTATAGCCAGTAGCAGGGTTTTCATTAATAACCGATTGCCGATCTAAAACATCAGTTGAAATCAACTTTTGATCGGTTGTTTTCGCCGGAATTTAGAAATGTCAGTCACGTTTTTTTTACAAAATAAAACTTTAATGCCATAGAAGTTTTACCGCGACATCTGTGAGATTTTACCCCACCACCGGTTTATTTACCACAAAACCCGTCTAATTTGCGTATCCATGTTAAGAGGCCTATCATTGGATACTTTAAACCAGTCATCCAATCATATACAACGATACGAAATTGATTTCACATGTTGGTAAACATGGACGCCAAACTAAAAAGAAAAAGTCTCTACTGAAGACAATCGTGGTTTCTTCGACTTTGCATTAAAAAAGACGATGATTTCGATAAGAGTGATTTGACATATAATAATTTATGAGCTTTTAAGCGTATAGTTTTGCGTTTTATTGTAATTTGGGTCAATTAATGCGTCTTATAGACGGTGACCGGTCAACTTGAACCATCGGAAAGTCGGCCCAACGTACAGTAAAACCTCGGTAGTTCGTAGCGCAAGGGACCGGGAAAATTTGTACGAATTAAGCGTAGTACGAACAAAACGGAGGGCAAGAGGTCGGCTGTTTGAGTTACACAGAATCCGACATGGTCCGATCTGTCCCCTATTTAGGAATTGATTCTAAATTGGTTATTTTTTTCTAAACAAGACCCGCAGATATTAAATGAGGAAAACATAAAGTAAAAATTACCCCTCTTGTATTTTTATGCTTTACCTCTGTATTAATTCTTGGCTTTTTTTAAACACAGTGTTTGTATAAAATGGTGGCCTCTATCAGAGTGATTTCCCTTTACAATACATTGGAACAAATCACTCTGAGTATTCTATAATTGAATCATAAGATTAAGGACCAATGATTGTGAAGAAAGCAACCGCAGAATAAAATAAAGTGGTTAGAATTTTTAAATGGCCAATTACACTGATACTAATGGGGCTGCGTCAAATTTTCGGCTATGACCACGGAATCTTTATTCGATTAATTACCCCCCTTACAAACCAATCAGCCCATTTTAACTTAAGGTACACGATGACACATTACTTGTCATATAGATCAGCAGGTGTGAAAATCAAGGTAAGTGATGATTGGTGTCAATTAGTTTATCACACCTACGAATTAAACATAGGAGTTTGTGCTATAATCATACTTTCGGGACTTGAAATGACCTACGAACTACGAACCACTGACGTTCGAATTAGGCAGAGTTTTCTAACAAAGCTAAAGAAGGAAAAAGATCGGGACTGAGTAAAGTATACGAACTAACACATACCTACGAACCAGTGACGTTCGGATTAACGAGGTTTTACTGTATATCTTGGCCCCAATTTTACATCGTGTAAAATCAATTTGATATTGATTATTTATTAAGTTTGATTATTGCAAATACAAAAATATTAAAAATTGTTCTTTTGTGAGGAAACTTAAGTATGCATCAGCGGCAGATTTAATAATAAATTGAAATTTAACAGTCATTCAAATTGCTCATATTCAAGCAATAATTCGATATAATAATGATAAAAACAAAAAATAATGTATTTTGAAAAAAATAAAGATAAACATGGTAAGGTTATACTGTCTCATTTGTACAAAACTAAAACATACTCTAAGAATTATGATATATAAGAAAATCTGCAATGTAAAACACTAAGGAGAGCTCTCCAAATGGATTGAGAAATACCTTAATTCTTTTTCGGCCGGGGGGGCTTCAAGGGGGCTACCTTGACCCCCGGCCAATCTGTTGGTTTCCAAATTATATCTATTGTCCCAATACTTATTGAAAACCCTGCAGTAGCATGTAACAAGAGTAAAATGGTAGGTTGGCAACCTAATCGTCACAACTTTAGCTTGATTTTACAATATCTTAGTTCCCAAAGCCAAGAAAAATGTTTCAAACAAATGGTGGCCAATGTCAGAGTTCAAATCTCAACCCCAGGCTGAATGAATGATTTGATTGGTTGATTGATTCCTTGATTGACACCAATGATTACCTCTTGTAAGCCTACACAGTTTGATTAAGGTTGATATTTGTCATACCTACCAGGAGGTCCCTTTATGCTTTACCGGTTATATATATATGGATTTCATAACGACTTAGAAAACTAGTTCCCATTAACCCATTCTCACACAATTCCCTTTCTTAACCAGGGGTCGACACTAACATTGTCCCGGGATCCCGAGGATCCCTAAAAATTGGAAGGGACCCCAGCAATCTCAGGCTAGGGATTCCTTCAGGATCCTTTAATAGTTCTCCAGTACAATAGATTTTAATGTATCAACTATTGCTCCTGATTTTTTTGTTGCTTGTTTTTGTAGAAACACATTGTGGATGATGAAGAAATTGCTTGTAACAAGCAATTTCTTCATTTTCCACAATGTTTTCCAAAGCTTTTTTCTCAAGTTGGGCTTAGAAGGGCAGGATTGTGTGTGAATGAGATAATGTATATCAAGGAGGGATCCCTGATTATCTGGAGGAAACCCTGAAGTAATACGTAGGGGTTCCTGTGGGATCCCACTGAAGCAAAGTTAGTGTCAACCGCTGTTAATCCTTAATAAAAATGTTCGGAAAAGTCTTATGGAAATTGATTGGTCAATACTTAGTTTGATTGACAGTGGTAATCCATTTATTTGGCTCCCAAAACAATTTTGAGGGAATTAATCTCGGAAAACTCAGCTACCTTCATAAGTTGCTTGTTGTGAATTGTAATGAAGTATGAATTTCATGTTGACTCCCTGCAAATTGTTTATTTTTCAGACTTGAAAAGTTGCAAACTTCAGGGTTATCTCTGGCATGAAAAAAAATGTTGCCATCACTTTCACCAAATTAAAAAAACTTTAGGCAAAGTGGAGGAAGAAATGAGTACAAATGAAACAAAAAAAAATGTCTTTCAGCTTTTAAGAATGTGAAAATCTTAATATTTCTGTCAAATTTTACAATCATGCACTGTTTCTATCAACTGTTCATTGATTATCCTTCTCATTATTCTTCATATTATGCTGATTCAGTGTTTTAGCATGGAATTGCTGTAGTGGTGCTGAAATTAGAAAGTGACTGAAACTATCAGCAGAAATATATGAAAAATGACCAAATTGATTAAGGATTGGCAATTTGTATTCATTGGGAAAAGACAAAAGGTGGCAAACTCTCAATCATAAGATTCCAGGTGTCATCCCCAATTGTAGCAAATATTCTTTAACCCTTTCCTGTACAATCACTGGTTTTTACGTCCTTGTGATTTTATACTTGAGAAAACATTGTGGGAAAAGAAGAAATTGCTTGTAAAAAGCAATTTCTTCTTTTTCCACAATATTTTCTACCCTACTGAATGGTTATTCTCCAAATTAAATCCGCTCTAAATTTTCGTCTGCAACACCTTTGAATTTGGACAGGTCTAAAAATATCTAAAACAGGAAAGGGTCAAGACATTTGTCTCCCACCAATGGGTGGAGGATCATAAACCTAAGTTTGATAAGGCTCAGAAAGAATTTAGTGGTAGTACTGGTGTTAGAAATACCAGGAATTCATGGTTAGGTGCTCTAGCAGCAGCAATATGACTGAAATGCTGTCAAAAGTGGTGTTAAACCTCATTCAAACAAACGGATAGTTTGCCCTTTGGTTAGAGGCAAATGTCCCATCACCATTTAGAAATAAATTAAGCATGTCTCATGGCTTGTCAAATGTCAAAAATACTATAGTAAAGCTAGGTTAGCATGCACTTTGCTGACTGATCTGTATGTGGTCTTCTCATGTCAGTAATACCCCCCAAAACTATGGGGGGTATATAGGAGTCAGCTTGTGGGTCGGTCCGTCTGTGTCTGTCTAGCTTTTTTCGTGTCCGCTCAATTTTTCGCCATTGGACGGATTTGATTCAAACTTCACTGATATAATCAGAATCAAGCAGAGATGTGCACATTCCATTTTGGTTACGATCCATTGATTTTTGAAGGAGTTATGGCCCTTTGGTGAAAAATAATGTCTGCTCAATTTGCGACCATGTCTAATTCCATTAGGAACAGTAGAGTTGTTTTGCACCTTTTCATGCTAAATAAAATCCTGTTCAACATCGCATCGACATCAAAGGGCTGAAAACACTTCAGTGTGTTGAAAATTAATCCTTGTATTGCTTCTGGCTTGTAAGGAAAGAACAAAATTTGTACACAAAGATCCAACTGCACTTAAGACTTTTAGGCTGATCATTGTCTGTACTTTCTGCTCCCTCCAAAAGGAGTTATCTAGGTTCAGCATGACAAGAGTTAACAAATTCCAGCACAATCCCTCCTTATTATGTGTCTAAAGAAACAAGCTTTGGGAAACATTGTGGAAATTGGTGAAAGGCAAAATGAAAATGGAAAAACAGAAACATTTTGGAAAATGGTGAATGGCAAAATGAATTAACCCATTACCAGATGTTGAAATTTGAGACTGGCCCAAATTGAAAGGAGTTGCAGAAGACAATTTAAAGTTTGTGAAATTCAATTTTTTTCATCTTCAAGGGTAGAAAACTTTGTTATAAATGAAGAAATTGCTTACATTTCACACAATGTTTTCTCAAACGCCATAATGTGAGAATTGGTTAAACTTCATTTAACTAAAATTTCTGTCTGCAACTTCTTTCAACTTTGAATAGTCTAAAGTTTTGTCACCTTGAAATTGGTTTAATTTATAGCATTTTCTTTTCAACAGGTAGCAGTACCTTTGTTACATTTCTGTCTGGGTGGATCAAAAGGTCAGGAACATGGAGGATCCACTACACCTAGTAAGTTGTCTAGAAAACAAACGGTGCATTATTTATTAGCAAGGACTTTATTTTCAATTTTGTGATGTATTTGAATTTCTTGCCAATTCATTATTCTTCCTATAACTTTTTCCCAGGGTTTGTCACAGAATATTAAAAAGACAGAAAAATATAGTAGGATAACTTCCCTTGATAGTTGGCAGATTGCTTGCTGCAGATTTAACTTGATTATCACAGTTCAACCAAGGTATTAAAGAAATTTTATAAAAAATATTGTCAAGTTCAACCAAGGTATTAAAGAAATTTTATAAAAAATATTGTCTGATAACACTGAGAAGATGATACCAACATGCTTCTACCATGACAAATAATGTTATGACAGTCTAAGGTAACACTTAACACTTTTCTGTTTTTTAAAAGTTTAAGAATTGTCCTATTCAAAGGTTCTGCAGAATAAGATTGAATTTAGATTTGGCTGGAAAAAAAAACATTCAGTAGGATAGAAAATATTGTGGAAAAAGAAGAAATTGCTCCTGACTAGCAATTTCTACTTTTTCTACAATACTTTCTCAATTATAAATTCACAGGGATGTTAAAACCAGTGTCTGAAAAACCTTTGAATATGGACAGGTCTAAAATTCTGCAAAACAGGAAAGGGTTAAGATGGCCATGTGAGCATCAGGTCTCGAATGTTTTCTTTCAAGGATTATTACCCAATGGAACCAGCCCAAAGACACCACAGATGAATTTGACGACCAGTAGTTCTCAGTTACCAGTGTTTCAGACATTACAGCTTGCTGGATGTGAAGTCTTGGCACATTTCCTTGGGTCAACACAAAAGAACTTATTTTTGATAGAACATGACTTCAAATTAGGTAACTAATCGCAACTTAATAAAACAAAGCTAGGTAAAGTCTGTGGCTATGAACAACAAAATAGTTCAAATTTTGTCATGCGAGGATTTAACATTTACATAAAGTCTCATCAATGGACAAATTTGCTCGAAATTTGGAAGAGCAGATGCTTGCTTTGATTGAATGTTGTGGCCCTGTGTGGTTCTGGTTAGGGTGGCAGACTTAAAATCTTAGAGAAATCCAGGGTTGCAGATTCAAATCTGACCATGCCACTGGTCATGTTGGTAAGTCCTTGAGCAAGACATTTCCGAATCCAAGTCTAGTACTGATGATACACAGGACGGACATAAATCAATGAACTTTGTCATTAAGTAACAGAGACAGTGTTTAAAGCAGTGTTAAACCCCACACAAACTAATTGGATTGAATTTTGTTGTTTTACCTTTTAAGTGAACTATAGTTAGATGCTCTAGCTGCTGTGATATAGCGTTTTGATTTTAAAAAAAAATAATCCATACCTCCATGTACAAAATTTTGAGCACTAGGCTATTTTGTATGCTTACGCACAAATTTTTTTCCATTAAAATGTATCAAAATTTTTAAAATATTTGCTTTTTTACTTGATGTCATTTAATTATAAGAAATGAATAGAATATTTTTTGATTTCATCACATTTACCTACGAATCAGCTTCCCCTCCATTGTGACAAGCAAGTTCTTCATTTTGTACAATGTTATGAAAAGCCTTTTTACTTTAGGGGGTCCAAATGCATCATTGTATTGGAATGGGTGAAGAGTTTATATGTATCCTTTGAAAATACATAAACTTATAGAATGTACATGTCAAATTATTTAGAGAAATCACGATTTTCTTATCATCCCTGGGAAATGAAATAGATATTTAGAATCTTTATAATTGACCAATTGTCAGTCAAGGATTATATTGACCAATCAAATTATTCACTCAGCACAGTATTGACATTTAAATTCCGACATTTGCTGCCATTTGTGTGAAACATTTTGGTTGTTTTGTTACTTCAATGTCGTAACTACAGATTATTCAAGCTGTAGTTACAACGTTTAGGTCGCCAACCAACGATTTTACTTTATTGTTACTGACCATTATTTTTGCAAAATAACAGTTTAAATTCAAAGTGGGACTTCCTGCCAATCGGTGTGGCTAATAGAGTAAGTGGGTTGGGCCAGCTAATGGTCAATTGTTATCCTACCCCTGATTTTGCAGATAACCAATTTTCTTTGTTATTTATTTGTAGACCAACTGTGCCATGACGTCGTAACTGGACCAACTTTCTTCATAAAGCAATCTAATTTATTCATCACAACCACAACAGAATTATTTATAAGCCTTGGTAAAGACTTGCCAGGTAAGTTTGGAGAATTGAATGTTGTTAATGATAATCCACTATTAGCTATCCTGATTGGTGATTCGGAACAAAATCTCTGGGTTATGTCATTGTATCGTGCTCATACATAAACCTTTGTCATAGAGAATAAATTTTGAAACTTGCAGTAGTGTAGGCAAAAGATCTTCAATTGATCAATAGATTTGATTCAAATTTCACATGTGTACTCAGTATTGAGCAAACGTGCATGTTTTATTCTAGTTATGACCCATTTAATTTTTGTCGCGCCCGCTTGCAGTGAGCGAGACATAATTGTCACTACGACGAGTCGGTGTATGTGCGTTAGTCTGTCCGAATTTGTCCAAACAATTACTCCTACATTTGTGGATCAATTTCAAAATAACTTGGCACAATTATTCTCCATCATGAGTAGATGTGCCATTTGAAAGAATTTTTGGGATAGTTCTAATGTCAAGGTCACAGCTCAAGGTCAAACACTAAAATTGTGATTGTCAAGAGCATTTCTCCTACAATTATGGATGGATTTCAAAATAAATTGGCACAATTATTTTCCATCATGAGTAGATGTGCCATTTGAAAGAATTTTTTGGATTGCTTTAGTGTCAAGGTCAAAGTTCAAGGTCAAGCACTAAAATTGATGATCAAGGTCAAGTTGATGGTCAAAACTTTGCTGGCTGGACAGCAGTTGTCCTGGGACAACCAACTTGTCTTGCAGTTTTGGCCCATGTTCAAAGTGATGAAAAGTTTTTCTGTGACATGGAGCTGTGGGTGGGTGTGTAATATTAACCCTGTCCTGTTTTGCAAAAATTTAGACTGGTCCGGTTATGAAAGAAGTTACAGAAGACTGTTAAAAGTTGGCGCAATTTTGAAAGTAACTAGCCTACAGGTTAGAAAATATTGTGGGAAAAGAAGAAATTGCTTATTACATGCAATTTCTTCTTTTCCCACAATGTTTTCCCGAGTACAAAATCACAGGGACGTAAAAACAAGGGAATGTACAGGAAAGGGTTAACCACTCTCAGTGATAGCTTCTTGGTTTAGACCGCCCCAAATTCAAAGAAGCTGCAGACATTAATTTAGAGTGTATGGAATTTAGGAATTTTTTGTGTTTCAGGGTAGAAAACATTGTGGGAAATGAAGACATTGCTTTTACTAGCAATTTCTTCTTTTCCCCCCATTGTTTTCTAAAGTTTTTGATTTGAGGGTCGTAAAATTCAGGACTGTGTGAGAGTGGTTGAAGCCTGGCATTTCTAAAACTCATTATCACAAGGCAAGATCTACGACTTGAAAGGAGTTGCAGACGACAAATCAAAGTTAATGATTTTTTTAATTTATTCAACTTTCTGTGTAGAAAACAATGTGTATGATGAAGTAATTGCTTGGTTAAAAAAAAATCTTCATTTTACACAATATTTTCTTAATTACTTTTCTTGAGGTGTGTCAAAAAGCATCATTTTCGGGAATGGGTTAATAGAAAATAATTCTTTGTAAGTGATAGTCTACCGTGTTAATCAACACATAATTACCCTTTGTGACACCCTGAAGAAACATGGTCAGAGGTCTAGATAAGAGAGGGTAACAGCATTCTACATCATTATATCTCAACAAAACCTTATGTTGTGGGTACTCATTTGAATCGTCACATAGAGATAATTTAAATGAGTACATACAACATAGGGTTTATGGCAGTATTGCTGAAATATTTAAATAAAAAATATGAATAAAGCAAAAATATGAATCAATGTTTTCTATTCAGAACATAGAAAAAAACTTAAATTTCATAATAGATTATTGAAAAATAAATGCATATATGATAGCAAATATCCTTAAAAAAGGAGAAATAACTGTTAATCTTTTGTTCATCACCTGAAAACAAAGCTGGAGGATTGTCTGTTGATGGGTTAGTTTACTGAAATTCTTCCATTTTCAGAAAGTTTGTTATTTCACATCTGGGATTCCCTGATTGTCCACTTGAAGTCAGCCATAGAGGGTAATATCAAGTTGGATATTAGAGACACATTGAGCACTTTACTTACAAGATTCCAAGTTGTTGTCCTGAGTAGAGTGTTATCTAGTCAAATTATTCTAGTAAGTTATCAAATACAGTCAGTCTTGCCAAGCAATCACCTTGACAAAGTAACTTCTTTCATTAACCGATTACCAGACAGTAAAATTTTAGACTGGCCAAAATTAAAAGACGCTGCAAGTGACAATTTAAAGTCTATGAAATTTTGGATTGTTTCAACTCCGGGTAAAAAACAAAGTGGAAAATGAATAAATTGCTTGCAACAAGCAATTTTTTCAATTTCCACAATGTTTTCCAAAGCTTTTTTGTCCAGCCGGCTAGTGGTGAGGGAGACCTAGTTGTCACTATGACAAGTTGGTGTATGTGTTAGTACGTTTGTTAGTTAGTTTGTCCGAATTTGTCCAGACAATTGCTCCTACATTTATGGAAGGATTTCAAAATAACTTGGCACAAGTATTCTCCAAAATGAGTAGATGTGCCATTTGAAAGAATATTTGGGATAGTTCTAATGTCAAGGTCATGGCTCAAGGTCAAACACTGAAATGTAGTTTGTCCGGACAAGTACTCCTACATTTATGGATGAATTTAAAAATTACCTGGCACAAGTATTCTTCATCATGAGTAGATGTGCCATTTGAAATAATTTTGGGGATAGTTCTAATGTCAAGGTCATGGCTCAAGATCAAACACTAAATTTGTGATTATCAAGAGCTTTTCTCCTACAATTATTGATGGATTTCAAAATAAATTGCCACAATTATTCTCCATGAGTAGATGTGTCATTTGAAAGAATATTTTGGATAACTTCAAGGTCAAAGTTCAAATCAAACATTAAAATTGTGCTTGTCTGGAGCATGATGCCTACAAAACTTTGCTTGCTCAACAGCAGTTGGCCTGGGACAACCATCTAGTTCCATGGGGTCACGTTATAGACTGTTAATTGGTTAAGCCAAAATTTACCTTTCAAAAGGAAAAGGCAGTGACCATAGCGCAGTTGGTAGAGCATCAGACTCTCTGGGAAGGTCTCTTTGGGAAGGTTCCATTGATCAGGAGGCTTAATGAGAATTTGTTTACACTTTAGGGGCCAAAATTTTGACTCAATCTTCATGAAACTTAGTCAGTATGATTGTTATGTCGTAAGGCACAACCAATGGTGTGAGTAATAACAGGAATCCATCGTTAGGTGGATCATTTGCTGCAATATGACTGAAATACTGTTAAAAGTGATGTTAAACCCTATTCAAACATTAAACATAACATAAGGCACAATACTGTTGAAAATGATTGCATTGGAGAAATGAGGAAAATGTCCTTAATGACCAATTCTTGGTTTAATTTTGGTTTCCACTGCATGGTCCACAATTTTGGCTGTAGCTAGATGAATTTTGGTCAGAATGAAAAGGTCCAAAAGATTGAGCCTCTTGTAAATGGGAAGTTTCTATAATTGGAAAACACAGGTAAAGGGGCACTAATGACAATTTCTTTGTTTACACTCTAGATGCCACAATTTTAGCTCAAACTTGTTGAAACATGGTCAGAATGATTGAAAAGACAAAAGAATGACATGGTAAAAGGGGCCTAAATAACAGGTTCTATGTTTTTATTTTTGGCCGCAGTTTTGGCTTTGTCTTGATGAAACTTAGTCAGAATGATAACAATATGTCAAAAATACTGTTAACCCATTCCAACACAACAAATTTTACGACTGCTCCAAATTTTACGACTGCTGCAGATGACAATTTCAAGTTGATGGAATTTTATTTTTTTTTTCGTCTTTTTGGATAGAACACATATTGTGTATAATGAAGAAATTGCTAGGTACAAGCAATTTCTTCATTTTCCACAATTTTTTCCAAAGCTTTTTTCTTAAGGGGCGTAAAAAAAAGGATTGTGCAGGAATGGGATATAAGGATATATATAGTATTAAAGCCATTGAGTATACAAGTAATCTGTAAGTTTTGAAGCTTAGTTATACAATCTAGCAAAATTATTTGGATCAGGTTTCTATGTTCCTTTGAGAATAGAATCACACTATAATATGGTACTAGGTTTTGAACAAATGCTCTTATGTACACATTTAGGCTTTTAGCCTGTTACCACACCATCCCTGTATTTTATGCCTTCAAGAGATTACATGTAAAAAATTGTGACACAAGAAATTGCTTGTTTCAAGAAATTTTTCCTCTTTGTTCAATGTTTTATACCCTACAATATTTCAGTTTCGATTGAATTGCACTTTGATGTGTCATCTGTAATCTCTTAATTTTGACCAGTCCAAAATTTTGTCATCTGGTAATGGATTGACAACAGATGTGGGCAATAAAGGACAATGATTGCATAATTATTTTTTATACTCTCCAACCTTCATAGTAGAGAGAGGCATTGGTTTTCCCTGTGTGGCTGTCAGTCTGTCCATTTATCCTCTGATAGACATTTTCCTTTCTGTGCTCTAGAATTCTAAAACTATTTGATCTACAACCATACAATTTCATGTTTGTTGCCAATGATCCAAGGAATTACCCTGTAATTTTGGTCAGGTAGGTCAAAGATCAAAGTCGCAATTGAACTTTGATTGAAAAACTTTATTATGCGCTATCTTTGAGCCATTTGACCAAGGACTTTGTACAAATGTTATTCGTGGCCACAGGAAGTGCTCTATTTCTTTAGGTAACGTAGTTAAAGGTCAAGTAAGCTACTTGAGTGATGAAAATGCTGGTTGGGTATTTAAGGACGCTTTGTGACAAGTCTAATTTTTAGCTCCACTGGCTTAAAGCCAGAGAGCTATTATCATGGCGTTGTGTCCATGTGCATCCGTCCGTAAACTTTTCCTTTGAAAATCTTCTCAGAAAGTACAGAACAGATTTCAACCAAATTTCACAGAAATGATCCTTGGATGAACCTCTATCAGATTCTTTCAAAGAATTTTGGTAAGATGAACAACATGGCTTTTAATTTGCGGGGTTAATTTCCATAAATGATGAAAGTTTTGAAAATCTTCTTCTGAAAAACTGGTGGATGGATTTCAATCTAATTTCAAAGAAATGATCCTATGGTGAACCTCTATCAGATTTCTTCAAAGAATTTTGATTGGATGAAAAATATGACTTTAATGGGAGGGGCTGATTTCCATATATGGTAAAAGATTTGAAAATCTTCTTAGAACTTAGTGGATGGATTTCAATTAAATTTCAAAGAAATGATCCTGTGGTAAACCTCTATCAGATTCCTTCAAAGAATTTTGATCGGATGAAAAACATGGCTTTAATGGGAGGGGCTGATTTCCAGATATGGTAAAAGCTTTGAAATTCATATCAGAAACCAGTGGATTGATTACAATCAAATTTCTCAAAAAAATGATCCTTTGGTGACCTTTTATCATATTTAAAAAATAAAAAATTATTGGATGAAAAATATGGCTTTAATGGGCGTTTTTTTTTTTTACATTTTCGGTAAAATCTTTGAAATTTTTCTCCTCATAAACCAGAGGATGGATTTCAACCAAATTTGACTGAATGGATCTTTGAGTGACCTTTTATTAGATTTTAAAAAAGAATTTTGATTGGATGAAAAATATGGCTTTAATGGGCAGGGTTAATTTCCTTATATGGTATAAACTGAAAATTTTGGTTGATCAATTTCAACCAAATTTCACAGGAATGATAACCAGATGACTGTTTGTCAGATTCCTTCAAATTATTTTGATTGGTTGAAAAACATGGCTATTACGGTAGTGGGTTATGTCCATATATGGTATACTGTGAAAATTTTGCATAATGAATTTTACATGACTTGACTTGACTTTTCTAAAAACAATGAAAAGTTTGAAATGGTTCTCTAGAACTATTTGAAAGATTTCAATGATTTAGATTTATTTTCTTTATATTCAGTTATATAAATTCATGAAAAATTTTTCTTTATCAGTACATTCATGCCTGTGCAATACTGGCTCTCAAGCGCCTCTAGTTTTGCATCCACCATAAAATTTTGAATGCATATAGAGTTACCCCTGTCCATGTGTGGTAGGGTGGATATGTGTGTCCGATTCTTGTCCAGAGCTACATTTATTGATGGATTTCAAAAAAAAAACTTAGCAAAGTTGTGCCCTTGATGAGTAGTAATGTCATAGTTCTGTTGGATACTCCTAAGGTCAAGGTCACAACTGAAGGTCATATGACAAGCATGTAATTTGGGACATCAGTTTCTGTGACACATTATTAGTTGTTTCTTTTGTTTTACAGAAAATGTTCCAAAGTATCTGTCAGCTGCCAGGGAAAATTCTCAGTTCTTCAGCATACAGCATAGGTGGAAATGAAATGATCAGTGTAAGTAATTAACCCATTCCCACTCAATCCCTCCTTTTTACGCATCCCAAGAATAAAGCCTTGGAAAACATTGTGGAAAATGAAGAAATTGCTTGTATCAAGCAATTTCTTCATTATCCACAATGTTTTCTATCCAAAAAGATGAACAAATTTCAGATTTCATCAACTTGAAATTGTCGTCTGTAGCTTCTTTCAATTTGGACCAGTCTAGAATTTTGCTGTGTGGGAATGGGTTAAAGGATAAATAGGGTTTGAACTTCTTTAAGATCAGTTTGATACAGAGGTTTCCTGCAATAATAAACAAATTCATTTTCAATCCTGATTCAAGACCTCAAGGAATTAAATTTGGAGAACATCATGAAAAATAGAAAAATTACATGTTTCAAACAATTTCTCCTATATTAACAGTATTTTCAACGACCTGAATTTTCAATTTATCTAAAAGTATTTTTAACTTCAACAAATACAGTATTATTCACTTAGAACTGTGTTTAATTCACTGGGCTGTATAACGCTGGTTGTACCAATCTTTTGCTGATATGCAAATAACTTACAGATAGCTGCAGGTGCGGATAAGAAATCAACTTAAATATTAAAAAGTACTATATTACAAAATTTGTCACCTGTAACATATAATATAAATGTAACATTATTGGTTGGCAACCAAACTGTAGTATCTACAGCTTGAGAAAGCTTTAATTGATGATTACATTTTAATCCAAGATTGATTCATTCTAGGGTACACCTGCTCTTTTCCTTGCTGGCTTGTTACTGACTCCCAATCTTTTACAAGCCTGTTCCGGGGAGGAGAATTACCACTCACTGTTTAAAACTATAGTCACTAGTGGTGTGAGTAATGCATCAGGAGCTCTGGGATTCCTACAGTCTGTGCTGGGGTTAATAAAGAGTAATGGGCAGTGTGTAGAGGACCGGGAGATGATGTGGCGATTGTGGAGTGCGACTGTGATTCCATTACTGGAACATATCTCTCTGGTATGTCGGGCAATGTTTTTTATTTTCTTTATCTTCCATAAAAGCATTATTTGGGCTATGTACGTTGCATTTTTATGCCCCGGACCAAAAGATCTGTGCAGATTGTCTGTCCTTGAGTCTGTCTGCTAAACCTAACCAAAAAATCTTAAAATTCAAAATTAATTTAAGCCTATTTAAGATACAATGCTGATGATTGTATCTTATGAATACACATCTGCAGATACTAAGGTCAATATCAAGGTCAAGGCCATTTGTGAAGGTCAAACTTCTGAAAATCTTATTAAAAACTTAACATTATAAGGCTGTTATGTGGCATTGTGTTTCACAAGCATATCTTGTTCCTGAATCATTGCCCTTTGTTAAGAATCTGTCTTATTTTAGCCACTCTTTAGCTACTGAATAGATTTTGTTAAAATTTCACTTATATTCTCAGTATCAACCAAAAATGTATATATTCTATTTTGGTTACTGTTCATTTACTTCATTAAGAGGATTAACCTTTTTATGCCCCCCGCATCAATTAGATTGGGAGCATATTTTTTTAACGTGTCCGTCCGTCTGTCTGCAAAACTTAACCTGCCAACATTTTCCTATAACTTCAACCCTGATTAAATTACAATGCTAATATTTGGTATGTAGATAAGTCTCAACAAGATGCACCTGGGGAAGGTCATTTCATTAAGATCAAGGTAAAAATTTTAACCCTTTTCCCTATAACAAAGGGAAAAAAAATAAAAATCACTCGTTTCTAAAGAATTCCTGTCTCAGGGGCATAGTGTTTCACAAACACATCTTATTTCTATCAGCCTTTGTAGACAAAAGGCTTTATTCGAGTGACAAAAAGATTTTTCTGTGACAAGGAGACTTAGGGGGGTATTAATCAAATTTTAATTTTGATACAATATCAATACCACATACCTTTTCAATCTGGCAGAATTCTTTTATAGCCTGCTAAATGACTGGCTGTGGGCGCACTTTAAGACCCCACTCATTCAAATGATACATTATGATTAGAAAATGAATACTTATAGTCTTGGGCAAAAAAGTAAAAAGAAAAAAGGCTTAGATAACATTGCCATTTGTTGAATTTCCAGACCAATGAGGTAAACCAGGGTGATTCTCTAGAGCCCAACTTTGACTGTTGTGTACAAGCCCTGGTATTTCCAGTGGAACTAAACTTGTCAGCCCTACCACAGGTATGTTTTCGGGACTAAACCTTTTTTATCACAGAATCTTAGACTGGTCCAGTAGATAACAGGCAGTGTAAAATGAAAAAAAAAAAATGAAAAAAAAGAAAGGGGGGAATTGGAAAGAGGAATTTGCAACTATCTCTTTATTTCTTACTGCTCAAATGGCCTTTGGGCCACCATATATCCAACAAGCTATGAAACTAATAGGTAGATTTCTACAAAATTTTGCAGGAAAACTTCTTTGAATTAGAAGACTTCATCACTTAGAGAATTTTTGTCTGTTAAATATTTGTTTTATTAGTTCACCTGAGCATGACATGCTAAAGGTGAACTTTTGTGGTTGCGTTTTCTATAATTGATTGTTATAGTTTTTTGACTTGTTTTCAATAATTAGTTTTGTTCCCAAAATGACCTTAGTTGTAGACAGGCTCTAAAAAAGATTCATTCATTCTTTTATGGTTGTGTGATGTCTGTTATCAACATTTACCTTAAAGACACTCTAGAGGCCAGAGTGTTGGCTCATTAAAGCTGAAAATTGTCTAGAATGTATGGAACGCCACAGCTGTCTGATGTTATGAGCAACAATGTGGGCATGTCCACCTTCTACCGTACTTTGTCAAAATACAGCGTCATCATGTCCAGCTATGATGTTGACTTGTCTAAACATGGTGTTATTTTGTTAAAAAGTACCGTTATTGAATTAAAATGTGGTGTTGACTTGTGTAAGCATCATGTTATTTTGTCACAATGCATCTTTTTTCTGTTCAAATGTGGTCCAGTTGTTGTCTTGTTATGTCGAAAAAGTAGTGATATTATGTCTTTATGTGGAACTGAGTTTTCTTATCCATGTCTCATCATGTCAACAAGTATTATTGATATTTCTAAGTTTGACGTTGATGTATCAAAAAGCTTTTTAACCTTATTATGTCCATTAGGTGTGTTATTATTTCCGTCGTAGGTGTCGCTTTGTTTCAATTCTGTCTTATCATGCATAAAAGAAGTTTTATTTTGTAAATATTTGAAGCTTATTGTCTATACATCATGTTATTATATAAAACAGAAGAGTTAACATGTCTAAATATCGAGTTGATTCATTTAAAGATAGTCTAATTATATCAAAAGTAGTGCTGAAATGTAGATAGTCTGATTATATCAAAAGTAGTGCTGAAATGTCTATGATTTGTCTTATTATGTTAAAATGTAACATTATCCTGTTAGATTCGAGGTTGAATTGTCGACTGATCCCAACATCATGTCAAAAAAAAATGTTATTTTGTTAAAAAATGTTAGTAAGTTGATCCAACAACGTCTTATTATGTCAAATAGTATTGTTATAGTTTTCATATTTCATGCTGACTTGTCTACATATTGTCTTGTTTTGTCAAGAAACAGTTTTGTTAGCCTGGATGTGATGTCTAACAATGTCATGATATGTCAAAAAGAAGAAATTTCGTGTCTAAACGAGGCATTTCATTGCCACAACATTACCTTATTATTTAAAAAGAGGATTTACAAATCTTAAATAAAATCTTGACATGTTCATTGCCACAACATTACCTTATTATTTAAAAAGAGGATTTACAAATCTTAAATAAAATCTTGACATGTCACACCTTAATCCTATTATGTGAAAATATAGTCTTATCATGTTCACATACCAACTTGACTTGCTAAAACACTGCCATAACATGTTCTAAAGTATCTTTATTATGTTCTTATGCGATGTTTACTTGTCTACATATTATCTTATAATATCAAAAAGTGGCATTGCTTTGTCCAAATATTATGTTGATCTGTCTAAACACTGTCTTATCATGCCAAAAGATAGTTTTATGATATATCACATGATAGTATATGAACAAATTAACATATCAGGGAACATGATGAAACTGCCTTTTTACAAACAAATACAATACTTTTCACAAGCCATCAACATGTTCAGACATGATAACACCACTAATTTCAGATAATAACTCTATCTAAAGACAAATCAACTTTGATTTGAATATAGTAATATATAACTCTTTGACATAATACGGCACTGTTTTGTATGGCCAATATCAAACATGGACAAAACCAAACTACCTACGTCAAATTAGGCCATTGTTTACACAAGCCACCACCGCATATGACCATAACCACTCTAGCTTCTGACATGATAATGTAAGGTTTAGTCAAGTCAATATGACATTTGGACAAAGCCTAACTACTCTTTGATATAACTATGCAAAGTTTTGACACCTTAACACCATATTGAAGATGAAAGTATATTTTTGGACATAGAGATTCAATGCTTACACAAATTAATATTACATATAAACATGCCAGCACTACTTTTTGACGTTACTAGAGTGTGTTGAAGTAAGACATCATACAAATAGACACAATGGAACTGCTTTTTGACACGAATAGACAATCTTTTGACAAGTCAACAAGGTAATTGGACATGATGACATGACTGTACACATAATAAGACTATTTTTAAGCAAGTCAACACCACATTTGAACATGATAGCATACCTTTTTGACATAACAAATAAATGCTTGATTAGTTAAGCGCCACATTTCGACCAAATTACACAGCCTTTTGATATAACAAGACATTGTATAAACAAGCCAATGCCTCATTTGGACACCAATACACTACATTTGGACATGGTAAGGCATACTTCGGCTAGACAGCACCACGTTTTGGCAGAACAACAGCATTGGTAGATATGTTTATGCACAGTATGGATAAGTCAGCAACCCATTTGAGCATGGTAAAATTTCCTTTACTCATAATAAGACAAATAGTAGGAATGTCCTTGTTATTACTCATAGCATCAGACAGCTGTGACTTTCCATAAGAATGTTTGTCTTGATGAAAACTTAGACAAGTTGGAAATTAATTAATTGGGTTAAGGACTAGGTCACTATGTTAATTCTTAGTAAAGCCTTACAGACACTCTAGAGGCCTCAATTTGTGCTCAATCAACCTGTAAATTGGTCAAAGTATTTTTCTTGATTATATCTCGAATAAGTTAAGAATCTGATCACTTTTGAGTAAAAAACTAGGGCACTAGGTCAGTTCTTGGAAAATATTTGTAGACACTGTGGAGGCCACAATTATATCTCAATCAACTTGGGAATTGATCAGAATGTTTGTCAAAATGAAATTTTTGACAAGATTGAAATTGTGTTACTTGGGGTCAAAAACTGGGTCATGAAGCCATTTCTCAGAAAAAACCTTGTAGACACTTAGAGGCAACAGTTTTAGATCAGTCAGCTTAAAAATTGGTCAGAAAAGCTTTCTTAATTAATGACTGGTTCGAAATTGGGTCACTATTGGTCAAAAACTTGTCATTAGATCAAGTCTTAGGAAAAAAAAAAAAAAACAAGACAAATTTGCAGACACGCTAGAATCCACAATTTGTGCTTGCTTAACCTGAAGATTCTTAAAAATGTTTTATGTGTTGTAATTTTGAACCAGTTTGAAATTGGGTCACTTGATAGAAAAAAGGCCAATTCTTTGAAAAACCTGGACACTCTAAAGGTCTAATTATTCATTTAACCTGAAAATTGGTCAGAAGATATGCCTTTGTAAACTCTTGGACAACTTGAGTTGTGGATTAAAAATAGGTCATAAGGTCAATTTGTCACAAACATTGTAGACACTAAACAGGCCACAATATGTGCTCATTGTCATATTTTTCATTGTCTTTAAATCTTAGACACATTTGAAATTGGGTTACTTAACCCATGCCACCGTCATAGCACAGTTGGTAGTGCAACAGACTGTCAATCTAGAGGTCCCGGGTTCGATCCCAGACGGCGGCACTCATCCTTTCCGACTATTTGTCTCCCACCAATGGGTAAATAATGGTAGACCTATGTGGGATAGCAGCTGTAGGCTGGGAGAGGATGTAATGGTAGTACTGGTGTGAGAAATTAAAGGAATCCATTGTTAGGTGCTCCAGCCGCCGCGATATAACTGAAAGAGTGTTGAAAGCGGCATAAAACCCCATTCAAACAAACAAAAAGTTACTTAACCCTTTCCTGGACAAACTCGTGATTTTACGTCACTGTGATTTTATACTTGAGGAAACATTGTGAAAAAAGGAAAAATTGCTTGTAAGTAGCAATTTCTCCTTTCCCCACAATATTTTCTATCACATAGGATGGTCAGATTTCAAATTTCATGCATTATTCATTGTCATCTGCAACCACTTTCAAATTAGACCAGTCTAAGATGTCATAAAACAAGAAAGGGTTAAGGTAAACAACTAAAGACCGGTCTTAAATCTTTCATCTGGTAAAGCAGAATATGTTCTTTACAGCCTACCGTGAAGTCGTTAGTCAAAACTTGGTCAGAGTTGTATCGGACTGTTGACAGGCTTGCTGCGTTGGTGGTCAATGCTAATGCTAATGTGATCTGTGAAGAAGTTTGTCAAAGGATAGCTCAGTGTAATACAGAAAATAAACTGGTGAGTAGAAATCTAAAGTGAATCTTTTTGTTACCTAAATATTTAAGTTCTTTTTTTATGCCTTGCCATGTCATGACAACAGGTGTATACAGTTACCTCTGTACAAGTGTGAGTGGGTGCTTAACCCTTTCCCGTTTTTGGAAATTTTAGACTAGTCCAAATTGAAAGAGGTTGCAGATGACAATGAAAACCGGATGCCATTCGAAATAAAACCATGCTATGTGGTAGAAAATATTGTGGAAAAAGGAGAAATTGCTTGTTACAAGCAATTTCTTCTTTTTCCACAATGTTTTCTCGAGTATAGAATCAAAGGAACATAAAATCCCGTATTTGAACAGGAAAGGGTTAAGTGTGTGTCCAATACTTGTCCAGAGCATATCTGCTACATTAATTCATTTCCACGCAATAAAATTTTAGACCAGTCCAAATTCAAAGAAGTCGCAGACCAAAATTTTAAGTTGATGAAATCTTTCAAACTTCTTTTGGGGGGTGGGGGGATGGAAAACGTTTTGGAGAATGAAGAAATTGCTTGTAACAAGCAATTTCTTCATTTTCCACAATGTTTTCTAATGTTTCATATTGAGGAGGCGTTTAGGTTTTCCAATATTTCATATTGAGGGGGTGTAAAAGCATCACTGTTTGGTAATGGGTTAATTGATGGAGCGCGTCGGACTGTCAATCTAGAGGTCCCGGATTATATCCCTGACGGGGCACTCAGCCCTTCCAACTATTTGTCTCTCACCAATGGGTCGATAATCGTAGACCTGTGTAGGATAGCAGCTTGAGGCAAGGAAAGGATGTAATGGTAGTACTGGTGTGAGAAATACCAGGATTCCATTGTTAGGTGCTCCGGCCGCCAGATATAACTGAAAGATTGTTGAAAGCGGCGTAAAACCCCATTCAATCAATCAATCAATAATTGATGGATTTCAAAATAACTTGGCACAGTTTTTTCCCTTGAAGAGTACTTGTGTCAGGCATGGAGTTCTGTTGGATACTCCTGAGTTCAAGGTTACAACTGAAGGTCACTTGCTATGTAAACTTGGCTATTTTTGGAGAAAACATGGAGAATATTACAGCTTTGGAGTTGGGTAAAACTTCTGACATTTCTTGATATCTCTGCCATTGATCAATCTAGGCTGACAATCAAATAACCAGTTGACCAATGAAATCATTCATTTATACCAGAAATGAGTTTTGAACTGCCACTTTGGCTGCCATTTTTGTGAACCTCTTTTGTTGGATTTGAGACTTAAATGTTGTAATTACAGCTTATTGAAGCTATATTTACAACATTTAGGTCACCAACCAACTATTCTACTTAATTATAACGTGCTACTGGCCATAAAGCTTGCAAAATAACAAGCCTTAAATTCAAAGTGGGACTTCCTGTCAGAGTGGATGGGTATGGCAGGAATTGGTCAAATACTGAAGATATCTATGTGATATATATAATAATCATTGAAAGAGCAGCAAAAACTACCAATGAGGAATACCTGTCAGTATATTTTGTGCAAATTATGTCACTTTTTTATACTCCCCTAAAGTTTTTCACCTTTTGGTTGGTTGGTTGGTCTGTAGCGTTTTCCTTGGAGGTCCAATTTCTCAGCAACTACTGCATGGATTTGATTCAAACTTTACAGATATGCTCAGTTTCAAGCAGAGATGTGCATAATGTATTTTGGTTGCAACCCATTTACTGTCAACAGACTTATGGCCCTTTGATGAAAAATGTTGTCCACTAGTTTCTATCCAACTATTGCATGTATTTGATTCAAACTTCACAGACTTGGTTAAAGTAGAAATGTTCTTATTGCTATTTGGTTGAGGTCCATTTACATTAAACAGTTGTAGCATTTTGATGAAAATATTGTTTGCTCATTTTCTCAAAATTGCTAAATGGATTTGACGCAAATTTCACATGTACACTCAGTATCAACCAAAGGTGTACATGTTCCATTTTGGTTACACCCATTGACTTTCAAGGAGGTATGGCCCATTGTTGACAAAAAATACTGTTCCAATAACAAAATGTTTTTTTCTATGACATGGAGCCGTTGAGGGGTATTAATACATTCAGTGATGATTTAGATTTACTTATTTTTTCTCTTTTTTTAGCTCGGCTGTTTTCGGAGAAAACCCGAGGTATTGCTATAGCCTTGGTGTCGTTGTTGTCGTCGCCATGCAAAAACTTTGAAATTTTGTGATATCTCTGGTTCTAATAAAGGCATTCACTTGAAACTTGGCACACTTGTTCACTATCAAAACAGCAACCTATACTACCAAGAGGGATAACTCTAGATGCATTTTTTCCACTGTCCAGTACCCAATAGCCGAGCGTAGGCACCCGTAGGGGGTGCTCTTGTTTTTATATACACTTTCAAGCACCCTCTGGTCCAGTCTCTGTTAGTGTTATTGTTATCTGCATAAAAAATTCCTCATTCATAAAATTTTTGACCTACCTTCTGTTTTGTACCCCCCCCCCCCAATTCTCTCTAACAACAATCTTTGAAATGCTTGTTACAATATTTTCTACAAAGAAAGACAAATTACATTTTTTGTCTGCAACTCCTTTCAATATGGACCTGTCTAGAATTTTGTTGTCTGGTAATGGCTTGAATAATTATATTTTGTCATAATTTTTATCTGTGATTGCAGGAAGCAGAGAGAACAGATTTACAGATCCAGATTTGTCATGTTGTAGTTTCTTGTTTGGACTTCTCCTCCCTGGGAACACAGACAACATTCAATATAGGTGAGATAATCAAGACTTGTATGGGCTGCTGCTCGCTGATTAACCCATTCCCACTCAATGATGCTTTTAGACGCCTCGGAGAAAAAAAGTTTGCTTAATGATTGAATGGTGTCCTCAGACATATACAAGAAGCATTATGTTGGTTTAAGACCAGTGTTTATTCTACGCAAGGGAGGGGGGGGGATTCCCCCAATTTTTTTCAAAGATCCCCCAAATTTTCAAATCTGATGGGGGATTTATTTCTGTCAAAGAAAGAGCATGAAATACCATGAATTTCTCAATTGTATAGATTTTTTTTCGCTGAAATCCACCTCATTTATGAAATATAGATGAATTTTGAGTTTGTTTCTCCAACTGCTTTTGGTGAAAAAAAACAGTTGGATGCAGATATATTCACAGAAAAATAATTCCACAGCCGATACTTCCATGGCATATGTCAGAACACTCTCTAACCCATTCCCAAACAACAGTTTTAGACTTGTCCAAAATGAAAGAGGTTGCTGGCAAGAAAACAAAGTTGAAAAATTAAAGGCCATATGAGGTTGAAAACATTATGAGAAAGAAGAAATTGCTTGTTACAAAGAATTTCTTCTTTCCCTCAATGTTTTCTAAGACTTTACTTCTTCAACGTGTGAAAATGTAGGATTAAGTTGTAATGTGTCAAACCTAAAACTGTTGTATAGTATTTACTTTAGCATCTATCCGCCGTCATAGCGCAGTTGGTAGCGCATCAGACTCCTAATCTTCAATCACAGGATGTCTGGTTTATCCTTTCCAACATTTGTCTCTCACCAATGGGAGGATAATCGTAAACCTAAGTGGGATAGCAGCTGGAAGCTAGGAAAGGATGTAGTGGTAGTACTGGTGTGAGAAATACCAGGAATCCATTGTTAGGTGCCCCAGTATCTGCAATATGACTGAAATACTGATAAAAGTAGTGTTAAACCCCATTCAATCAATCAATGCATTGCATTTATTTTTGAGATCATGCCAACAAACTCCATTTTCCACACAGCAAAACTTTTGACTGATCGAAATGTATGGATGGACTTGGCTCAATTGTTCTCCATCATAAGAAATCTGCCATTTAAAACAAATCCTTGCTCCAAGGTCAAGGTCATAATTTAAGGTTTGATCCCTGGCTGTGGTGAATATCCTTACTGCCATTAGTCTCCAACCAATAGGTGAATAATCATAAATCTAAGTTGGATGAGCAGTTGGAGTCTCGGAAAGGATGTAGTGGTAGTGCTGGTGTGAGAAATACCAGGAATCTTCTGTTAGGTGCTCCAGCTGCAGCCACTGAAATACTATTAACAGTGGCATTAAACTCTATTCAATCAATTACAATTAAAGGTCAAGTATTTGGCAGGGTTAACGGCTTTTAGTTTTACTGACAAGTTATTTTTCTTTGTACATATAAAAGCACGATTGACTGGTTATGGGTTCAATGACAGAAGTAGATGAATGTAGGATAAAAAAAAATTTTTAGAAAAAGTGTGTTGTTACATTCTACAGTGTTCATACAGATCTGGAAAAGTCATGGAAAACGGGATGTCTGAAAAAATCATGGAATTTTGATAATATTGGTTTTATCATGGAAAAATCAGGGAATTTTGTCCAAAATCATGGAAAATATGAAAACTATCATGGAATTCATCTAAGACAACGTAGAATTTAAAAAAATTAAATGAAAAGTGTTTTAAAAAGAAGGATTTTGCCTTAATTACTGGCAATAATCACTCTTGGAATGAAAAGTCTTGGTAAAAATAGTCCATATTGATTTCTCAAAAGGTGTAAATACTTTAATGGTTATGCTTTAGTCTACTGGAATAGCCTTTCCTAATCATAGAAAAATCATGGAAATATCATGGAATTTTTTTGAAGAGGGTTTTATGAACCCTGTTCTTTAATTATGTTATAATTCCTTTAAGCCACAGCTTACAGCCCCAAGAAGCCCATGAAGAGAAGTCTGAAACCTCTTGGAAATATCCATTCTCTTGTGTCGCTACTTTGTCTTCTACAAAAATGTGTGTTAGAGATAGTTGGGGAACTGGACCAAAAGGTAGTTTGTCATGCTGCGGGTACCCTTAAGCCCTCTTCAAAATAATTCCTACTTTATTTACATAGAAGAAATATATTCAGAAAAGATTGTTGATTATATAATAACCAATTTCTCTTTTCCTAAATTTTCTACGCTAAAAGACACTTATTTCACATTTTATATTGTTTGAAGTTGAGTGTTTTCACTTCACTATTTATGAAAAAGCCAAGATGATAAGTACTAAAGTCAATGTTTCAGAGACTCCTAAACTTTTAGCAAGGAACTTTATAGCATCATCTGTTGAGTCTTCCTTATCCAAATTTATTAACCCTTTCCTGTTTTTCCAAATTTTAGACTAGTCCAATTTGAAAGAATTTCCAGATGACAGTTAAAAGTGAAAGTAATGTGAAAAGTAACCAATCTACAGGTTAGAAAATATTGTGGAAAAAGAAGAAATTGCTTGTTAAAAGCAATTTCTTCTTTTCCCACAATGTTTCCTCAAGTATAAAATCACAGGGACGTAAAAACCAGTGATTATACAGGAAAGGGTTAACCTATTATCAAACAATGGTGCTTTAAGATGCCCTGAAAAAAAATTCATTGCAAGCTTAATGGGAAAAGCAGAAATTGCTTGGAACAAGGAATTTCTCCTTTTCTCAGTTTTCTACCCAATTGGGCACTTATTTTACCAATTTTAGTGCAGTGTCTTAACATTGTTTGCAACTTTTTTCAATTAGGACCAGTCTAAACTTTTGTCATCTGGTAATGAGTTAACCTTTGTCATGCTGATTTTGCTTTGGTAGGAGGCATAGGCAAAAAGCCAGCCTGCACATATGTGCAGTCTGGTCTTAGTCTACACCACCTGCTTGTCCTTTATAAACCAGATTCTTTTTCATAAGATGAATTTCCTAATTAAATATTGACCTTGACAATCAGACCTGCAGTGGCATCAGCCCTTTGATTTTAAAGCATTTCTGAACAAGGATCTATTCAGCTTGACAAGGAATAATGTTGGACTAAAACCCTGAGATTTTTAAAATCAATATGTGAAAAAGAGGTGAGATCTAATACATATCACTAGAATTGGTGTTCGAAAATAAGTTTATGATAAGATAGGATGGATATTCTTCATTCAAAAAATCTTGCCAAAAGTTCAATGTTAACCCTTGTCATGCTGAACCTGGAATTTTCCTGTATTGGCAGGAGGTATAGCAAAAGATCAGCCTGCACATATGTTCAGTTTGATCTTGGTTTACACCTCCAGATTGCCTACTTCAACCCAGACCGGAAATTATATTTTTTTACCCTTAACTAGTGCTTTTTGGCCTTTGATTTTGTATGCAAATTCAAACAAGGATTTTATTCAGCATGAAAAGGGTTAATGACCATGAATGGCTTTTTGACTTGGCTCAGTCTGATCAGAGTGAATTATTTTTTGCACTTCCTCAATGATAATTGACCCATCGCTAGCCCTGTCCACTTAGTCTGTTTGCCCCACCCATTGACTAAGACAAGAAGTCCCACTTTGATTTTGAATGCCATTATTTTGAAAAATTTATGACCATTAGTATGTTACAATAAGTGCAGCCTGATTTTGTACCTCCTGCTTGTCCCCTTTTAGCCAGAGTTGTTTAAACTATCAATTATCAAAAGAAATATTGACCCTTATTAAGACCTTCCACAGAGTTCTGCCAAGGGCGCGCCATTGCGGGATCGGCGCAGAAAAATTACAGATGGCCCCTAAAAAATATGACCGAGGGGCCGACCGGCGCGTTAAAGTTACGAACCGTGCGCTGTAGGTACGAAGATACCTTGTGACGAATCGGCGGATGTTTGGGTTTTTATTTACTTCCGGGGTTCCCCTTGGTAATTCAGAGCGTTAATATTGATTGAAAAGGTCACTCTGATTGGTTTACTGTGCACTCTATATTTCGTTTTCGGTCATATCAGCCAATGAATAGCGCTAAAATAAAAATAACAAATTTAAGTTTGACGTAACGAAATATTCCTTCTGCATCATAAACTCGCTGTTTTCTGTCGGCGCGATGGCAGAAAAAAAGAAAACAAAACCAATCTTGAGCTTCTGTTGCCAGAGTGAGCCAAAGAGATAACGAACTGGTGCTGATGATCAGCCAAACGTACCCGGGCCTTCAAAATCGGCCAATCTCAATCAGAATCCGGGACGAAATAGCCAAATCGAGCTACGAAAAAAAGTTCCAAAATAAATGGCTCTCGGACTTTCCGTTGCTATCTTATGATTCAAGTAAAATCTCAATGACTTGTTCTTTTTGTATGAACCCATTCGCACAACGAAAATAATTCATTAACAGCTCGAAACTGTATTTTTAATTCATTATATTGTTTACTTTTAAATGAGAAGAAAGCCCTTGAGATTTCTTCTCATTGATTCTGTTCACATCATATATACAGCCTCATAATATAGTGGCCCCATGTTTTGGAAAAGCGGCCCCATATTCTTGGCTTAAATGGGCCACTGGCCCCCTAAGGTCAAAGGCTTGGCAGAACTCTGCTTCCAGTATTGCCAGTTCTTTGATTTTAATCCGATTCTTAATAGTATTTTTAATTCAGCAAGACAATTGTTAAATAAGCTGTAGTTATGTAGTTATGACATTTAAGTCTAAATACTCCCCCCCCCCCCAAAAAAAAAAAAAACGCTTTACATAAATAGCCACCAATGACTTCAAAGTTATCTCTCAGTCTAAATAAATGATTTCATTGGTTGACTAATTATCTGATTGACAGCCACGATTGGTCAATTAAAAGATGTAGCATTTCCATAATTGCTGGCATTTCATCTGCTTATCTAGTTTTGTATTTTATGTATATATTTCTCTGTTTCAGAAACAGGCTGTATCTCCACAAAGCATGCTGAACACATTAGTTGATATATATAGTACAATGTTTTCCCATGTGAACTCTTCAAGTGTTATAAGCCAGCTGATTGGTCAACTGGCTGAACCTATTGGAAAACTGTACACAGAGGCATCGAAGAAGACTTGTAATAAACTATACAATAATGCCTTTCAACAAAAGGTAACATATTTATTAATCAAATGATAGCTTTGGCAGCAACAATATAAAGAGGTCTCAATTATGATTCGTGTGAAAGACTATTAATCTTGGGACCTTTCATTTGCTTCCTTGAAACAAAACAAGGCTCGATTAATCTTCTTTGTCCAATCATAGAAAAGTAAATAGATTAAAACAAAGAGAACTAAAATTCTTGTAGAAGATAGGAAAAATTTAGTGTATTTTCATGTCCCCATGTTGACAAGATCATGGCATATTATTTTATCTATTTCTGTCTTGTGTGAACTACTGAACTTATAAAAACTTAAAATTTTATTCACTGTTCAAGATCCATGGATCAGATTTGGGACATTGGTTCCTTGCATTGATAGAAATTGGTTGAAAGGTCAAGGTCATCCATTAAGGTCAAGGCTGCTTATCAAGGTCACATTAAAGAAAAAAAAGGCTGTTACAGGGGTGTGGATTTTTTTTTTCACAGACATCTTGTTGATGTTAGTGTCAAGGTTGTTCTTTTCCTTCACTTTGTGCTTATGTGATATTAGTGGAAATCCCATGCACCGACTCTATTTTGTCTGATTAACCCATGATTAACACAACACTTTAAATGACAAGGAGCCCTGTAAACGTCTAAAAAACAAAATAAAGTCCTTTAACCCATTCCCACACAACCCCTCCTTTTTACACCCCTCAAGAAAAAGGCTTTGGAAACAGGGACGGAAATGAAGAAATTGCTTATTTCAAGCATTTTCTTCATGTTTATGCCCTCGCATCGAAAGATTGGGGGCATATTGTTTTACCATTGTCAGTCTGTCTGTCTGTGTTCAAAACTTAACCAAAAATCTTAACATTGCCTATTACTACCAGCCTATTCAAGATCATATTTGGCATGATGATACATCTCCATAATAAGCATCACCTCACTTCAATGTCAAACGTTTTGTCATGTTGCGGGGGCATTGTGTTTCACAAACATCTCTTGTTCACCATGTTTTCAAACCCAAAGGACAAACAATTTCATATTTCATCAACTTGAAATTGTCGTCTGCAACTTCTTTCAATTTGGACTGGTCTAAAATTCCACTGTGTTGGAATGGGTTTAAAAGTCGAGTTAACTATAGTAATCCTGTTGTGTACTAGTATCTTCTTCTCCATCTGACACATCTCCTGCTACATTTATGGACGAATTTGAATGAAGTTTGCTAAGAATATTCATTCTCACCTGACCTTGCGCAAATTGTCAGGGTTTTGGCATTTTTGGCTGCATCACATGGGCCGCAGCTGTAGCGCAGCTGGTAGCGGGTAGGACTTCTAATCATGAGGTCCTTGCCTCAGCAAAAGTGCTTCCTGGGCATTTGTCTCCCACTAATGGGTGGATAATCGTTAACCTATGTGGGATGAGTAAGCAGAGGCTTGGATAGGATGTAGTGGTTTTACTGGTTCGAGAAATACCTGGAATCCATGGTTAGGTACTCCAGCCGCCCTATGACTGAAATACTGTTAAAAAAGACATTAAACCCCTAACCGATCACCAATAGGCTGTGTAAAAAAAAAGGGGGGGCTCATTGCAAAATTTTTTGTCTTGGCTAGTTGTTCTCCATGGTGTATCCAAGAGTTCTAACCCTTACACCTCTACAGCTACCTTCTTAACAAAACAATTTTGTCGCCGAATATATTGTGACTATGGCACTCTTGTTTTATATTTGTCGCATAAGATGTATCTTTCAAATATTACTGGTAAACAAACAAGAAGTTTAAAACTTTTATGAAGTCTGGTGGGCGGGGATGGAATAGATTCGATATTAAAAAGGGAAAGTATTTCTTGCATGCTGTCATATTATAGCCCCTTTATTTTGAGATACTGAAACATCTTCGAAAACCTTTAAATCTTTCTTTCCTCATATTGCATTAACCATATACATTGACAGCTTGAGAAGTTATGGATGGATCTCACAACATGCATTCAAAGTCGGTACCAGGGGTTATCTGACAGCGAGTTTTTAACCAAGTTATCTCCCCTCCTAGAAGCCACATTCCTTCACTCACGACGTCAAATCAAGAACCAAACAAGTGCCTTCTGGGCAAGTACATTTGGGGCAGCTTCAAAATTAACTTACCCGGAAAAATTGCAGTAAGTAGACTATGGCATTATCACTGGATTCTAAATAAATAAGTTTAGCCCATTACCAGATGACCAAATTTTAGACTGGCCCAAATTGAAAGAAGCTGCAGACGACAATAAAAAGTTAATGAAATTTTGAATTTTTTCAACTTTCTAAGTACAAAACATTGTGGAAAATGAAGAAATTGCTTGTAACAAGCAATTTCTTCATTTTTCCACATTGTTTTCCAAAGCTTTTTTCTTTGGGGGTGTCTAAAGGCGTCTGTGAGTGGGAATGGGTTAATGCATAAGTTTGATTATTACTTTAGTAGAACAGTTGACTTAGAATGGTAGAACTTAAGCATGAAGTATTTTGAAAGATTTGAAAAAAAAAATCAAATGGTTTTTAGCTCACCTGAGCACAACATGCTCAAGGGAAGCTTTTAGATCAATTGGTGGCCATCGTCCATTGTCAGCATTTTCTTTCACCATCTCCTAAACTACATGGCCAATTTGCACTACACATGGCTAGAATGTTGCTTGGATGACCCTTTTCAAAACTTGTTCATGACATTTTTAGAGTTACCTGAAATAGCAAGTTTAAATTTGTGTTATTGCATTAGTTCTTGTACATAGAGTATAGTGTGAGACAATTTAACAATATAATCTTTTATCTTTATGAATTGTTCTGCATGTTTTATGTTAACCCTCTCATGTTTCGCAGAATTTTAGACCTGTCCAAATTCAGAGGTTTTGCAGACAAAAATTTAAAGGGCATTTAATTTGAAAATATAACCATTCAGTAGGGTTGAAAAAATTGTAGAAAAAGAAGAAATTGCTTGTTACAAGCAATTTCTTCTTTTTCTACAATGTTTTCTCAATTATAAAATCACAGGGATGTAAAATCCCGAGTTTGTACGGGAAAGGGTTAAGCTATCAATAAATTTCTTGCTTGCTAAATCACAGCTGTTCAAGCGCCGTAAACACTTATCCATCAATTACCTAAGTAATTGAGCAGAAATAATCTAAACTGGAAAGTTTAAGAGATTGACCCATATCTGGCCCTGCCCATTTACTCCGTTGGCCCCACCCATTGACTTGGACTGGAAATTCAACAATTTTTAAATGGTGTTTACACCTTTCATGGCTAGTAACATGTAACAAAAAATAGAAATGCTTGTAGGTGATCTAAACATGGTGACTACAGCTTGAATAAGCTGTAGTTATGGCGTTAAAGTTACAAAACTAAAGAAATATTCCACATAAATGTTTGCCAAAGAGTTCAGTTAACTTCGAGTCTAAATGAATGATTTCATTGGTTGATTGATTATTTGATTGACAGTCTGAAATGGTCAATTCTCAATAGTGTATGGAAAAAACTTTTAGATCTCTAGGCCTGCTGATAAACACAGCTTTTATTTGCACAGCCTTTGAGCATCATTATAAAATATGAAAAAAATCTTAAAAGAATGTATCTTTCCTTAGAATGGTCTTTGGATTCAAGTAATTATATGCAGGGACTCATCTTTGGAGGCTCTTTCCTAGATTTCTTAAAGAGATTTTGATCCTTAGATATTTTGGTATGCTTATGAAACCTGAATGGTGTATTTTCTATCATAGTTAATAAGTATGTTTTGCATAATCGCTAGAGTGTCCCATTATGTTACACCAATCACATTTCACTGACCATTTTGCTGATCTAATGATTTGTGACATGCTGTTAGATTTTGCCATATGCTACTTCCTTGTCATTCAATTCAGCAGGATAAAGATTAAACCCATTCCCACACAGTGACTTTTTTTGACGCCCCTCAAGGAAAACCATTGGGAAAACATTGTGTAAAATGAAGAAATTGCTTGTAACAAGCAATTTCTTTATTTAACACAATGATCCTACCTAGAAAGATGAAAAAAATATATAATTTCATAAACTTTCGTCTTTAACTCCTTTCAATTTGGACGATTCTAAAATTGTGTTGTGTGGGAATGGGTTAAACAATTTTGATATTTTTTAGACCCATCTTAATGAAGGTAAAAGAGAAATCAACAATCCATTTACCAGGCTGGGTCAACGTGAATACGCCTGTCATAGAGGAAACTCCCGTCAGTCAGATGAGTCAATCACAGGTCCCCGAGCCTAGATTACCTGGAATGCCCTCCCCTCATAAAATACATGGCAGCTTTCTGAATAAGGGACTATCTCCGCGTGCGAAGAAGTCTCCCTTGAAGTCACCTTCAAACACTGTTATAAGATCTACAAATTCTGCAAAGAAAAAGATGTTTAAAGGATTTGACGGTTCAAATGATGATGATTTTGTGGTCATTAAAACTTCACCTAGAAAGAAAATGATTTTGACAGAACACCAGAAAGAAATGATGAAAGAACGCAGGTAAGCTTTTCACACTAGAAATATACAGAGTTGTTTAAAATCCATCTGACTTTTTGCATTTTTGTAAATTTAGTGGATCTACTAGATAAGAATATTACTAGCCAGTCTAAAACATTAACCCTATCTGTTCAATCACTGGTTTTAAGTCCCTTTGATTTTATAATTGAGAAAACATTGTAGAAAAAAAGAAATTGTATGTAACAAGCAATTTCTCCTTTTTCCACAATATTTTCAACTCTAGTGAATGGTTATTTTTCAAATTAAGTCCAGTTTAACTTTTCATCTGCAAATCCTTTGAATTTGGACAGGTCTAATATTTTTTTAATACTGGAAAGAGTTAAAGGATCAAATATTGTGAATGAAGGAAAGATACCTAGAAGCACAATCTTGACAATCTAGAAAAATAACCAGATACTGGGAAAATTGTCAACTTGTATTCTTTTGATAAGGTAGACATAGCAGGCAAATGGTCAAATTTTTACCGTGTATATATCTCTTGATTCTATTATCCATTTTCTGTAATATTTTACACACTAGTCCATCTTGATGAGGGCAAGTCCAGACTTCTGCTCAAAGGACAATGTCAAAGCTCATATATTTGAGCCTATGCGTGACATTTCCAACCATTTCGCATGTGCGTGACTTGCACACATTGAGCACCCTGGACAGCCATTCGGGGCAATTAGAATATTCGCTGATTGTTTAAAGAAGCTTTGGGTCAGGTTCTATCTACAGAGCGCACAGTGAAGACTCAGATCAGCCTGTGTGGATGCAAAGGCTGATCTGAGTCTTTACTTGGCGCACATGTGTAATGGTTGGAAATGTCACGCATGCTCTCATTTACCTACTCTTTCATTCTTGATCTTTGGGGTTTTTTTCTCCTAATTTACTCACTGGTACATTTTGATAAAGGTAAAGGTCACATCAGAAGGTCTAACTATGACCTTGCATAGATTTCTATCTCAAGGTCTGGTTCTCGTGATATTTACATGCATGTACATTTTGATGAGAGCAAGTGTATTGTTCTTCATTCGGGTTTCTCTGCTAAATTTTATGTCTCAGAGGAATCTTATGTCAAATTTTGATTTCTTGATTATATAAATCTTGTTTCACCATCCATCACCTGAATCTAAATTTTGGCACATGCATGTTGAATTCCTTTTCCAAAATTTCAGATGTCAATACGGATAGGAATATGGCTGATATTTTGATGATATTTTGTTCAAATAATGTTAAAATTAATAGCGTTTGGTTGGGAACACAGAAATTATTTTTATGCGTCCCAAAGGGCTAGCATAAAGTCCTCACTTTGTCTATCATTCTGTCCACCTCCTTTTCACCACAAGCCTTAGGCCAAATTGGATGAAACTTAACACGGCTCAAGGTCTAACCTTAAAATTAAGCATGTCTGGAGCAAAGCTCCTAAAATTATGGACGGATTTCAAAATAACTTTGCACAATTGTTCTCTATCATGAGTAGATGTGCCATTTGAAACAAATTTTCAGATTGCTCCAAAGTCAAGGTAATAGCTCAAGGTCGTACATTAAAAATAAACATGTCTGCTGAAGGCCAAGCATATAGCAGAGCATATAGTCCATCTGTCTGAACCCTATACCCCATTATTTTATACTGTTTGTGACAGGGCTATATTCAGGGAGCATAATCCATCTCTAACGGCTCTTATTTGGATTATTGTTTCTTATATCTTATTTCAGAGTTTTACCTGCCATGTACAACAACCTTGAACTCTCTATGGATACATCTCTTATGTCTAGTCATTTTACGACCGATACACAGATGGAGTGAGTCAATTTACAGTACCATATTTCTCCTAATGAAAACTTCCTATCTAAAATTAGCTCTCCCTGCGATGTATACTTAAGTTTTTCTCTAATTTTAGGTCATTTCCTCTTTATGATCACTTATGATTATTTAGAGGAAATCATCCTCAAAATAGAGGCAATGAATGAAAATAGGAATAGCAGAATTTTAAATTAGAAAATCGATTACAAACTACTAGCTCCCTGTCTTTGTAAGTGCTCCAAGGTGCATTTATTGGAAGGATATGGTACCTGAAAATATAGAGTCCCTTTCTTATTTTATGTGTACACAAAGTGACATAGGATTATTACGTCTCTGTGATTTTATAATTGAGTAAACATTGTAGAAAATGAAGAAATTGCTTAAAACAAGCAATTTCTTCTTTTTCCACAATATGTTCTACCCTACTGAATGGTCATTTTTAAATCAAATCCCTTTTAAGCTTTCGTCTGCAAAACCTTTGAATTTAGACAGGTCTAAAATTCTGAAAAACAGGAAAGGGTTAAAAGGCTAGAGCATCTAATGAGTGCCATTGATAAGTTAGAATTTTTTCAAGTAAAGATACCCTGTCTTGTGAAAAGCTTTCTTATTTTGTTTGCTTAACCTATTACCACTCAATCTGGCATTTTTTTACACTAAAGCTAAAACATAAATTGCTTGTTACTAGCAACTATTTTCCCTTTTGACCTGATATTCCTACTCTTATTGGCACCAATTATCAAGTTTTTACCCATTACCACACAATGACTTCTCACATTTGAAGGAGTTGCAGATGACAATTTTAAGTTGATGAAATTGTTAAAATCTATTTGGATTGGGGTAGAATACATTGTGGACAATGAAGAAATCGCTTGTAACAAGTGTGTAAATTTTCATCCTTTTGACTACTCTTTGTTCATTATCCAGCACCCAACATCAAAGTGACTAAGATCTGTTAAGTGTGCTCTGTTGTCAACACATCAGTAAGGTCAGCACATATTGTTTTACTGATGTTCTTTGTCCATCTAACACTTTTCTACTTAAAAAAACCTTTAAAGGTATGATACCGATATCTGATGTGAAAGAACATCAGATTAACAATATGTTAATTTTAAAGTCTAGCTTATCTGTAAAGCCCTCATTCGTGTTTTAAGGCCAAACTCCTCAAAATATTTTGTCATTTAATTGGGGTCTTAACCCATTCCCACATGACAAAATTTTAGACTGGTCAAGTTGAATGATCAATCTCTAGCACACGTCCTTTCCGACATTAGTCTCTCACCAATTGGTGGATAAACATAAACCTAGGTGAGATAACAGCTAGGAAAGGATGTGGCAGTGCTGGTGTTCTCTGAGAAATACCTGGAATCCATTGTTTGGTGCTCAAGCCAGCGCGATATGGTTGAAATATTGTTATTAGTGACGTTAAACCCCATTCAATCAATTGACCAGATTAAAAGAAGACAACAATTTTCATTTGATGAAATTTCAAAAAAAATTGTCTTTTGAGCTAGAAAAATTGTGGATAATGAAGAAAATGCTAGTGACAAATTGCTTTCCAGCATGTTTTGTAAACTTTTACCTATAGGGGCATTAATAAGTGGGATTATGTGGGAAAGGAGTTAACACAGTAAGTATTAGGCTGTGCTATCAGATCTCAGCTCAAAAGTTTGAATCTTAGCTTGGTCAAGGGGTCTTGGTGTGGCTCAGTGGTTAGTGTGGCAGACTTATGATCTGAGAGTAGTTGATGGTTGCCTGTTTAAATCCCAGTTGCCTCACAGTTCACATTGGTATGTTGGTATGTCTTGGCAAGACATTACAGAGCCTCTTCCTAGTACTGGTAATATTTACCCATTCTCACACAGTGATGCTTTTTGGTGCTCCTCTAGAAAAGTAATTGGGAAAACACTGTGTAAAATGAAGAAATTGCTTGACACAAGCAATTTCTTCATTTTACACAATGTTTTCTACTCAGTCAGTTGACAAATTTTAAGTTTCATAAGCTTCAAATCGAGATCTGCAACTCCTTTCAATTTGGACCAGTCTAAAGTTGTGTCATTTAATATAGGTTAAGGAAGCACTTGAATGAATGAATTATGGTGTGATATAACTGAAAGAATGTTCAAAATGGAAACCCCATTCAATCAATCAACCAGATCGGGCATTATTCTTTCCTGCATTCGATAAAATGATGAATAGTGTTAAAATGGGAAATACGGAAAACATGGTTAGGTATACCAACCCAAACGATATTAACCCTACTCATGCTGAATCTGGAATATTTGTGTATGAGAAGGAGGTATAAACAAAGATCAGCCTGCACAGATAGTGCAGGCTGATCTTAGTTTACACCACCTGCTCGCTCCTGTCAAACCAGAATTGGTTGTAAAGTCAGTTTTCAAAAGAAATAATGACCTGCAACTAATGCCTGTGGAGATTTAGGTACTTTGATTATAAACCAGATTTTATTCAGCATGATAAGGGTTAATGTAAAACGAATTTTATACAGGAGTTCCAGCAGCACACCGACTCCCACAGTAGAGAAGGAACCTTTTTCCTTGTTTGGATCGTCCTTGAGAACAGATTCTGAGCAGTCTCAGGTAAGCTTAACTATTCAAATACTGATTGCTGTCCTGCCCACTTCTTGACAGTTTGACCTCAGATTTTGACCGATTTCCACAAAATTTCTCCTTTTTAGGCCCCTCAAGAATAAAGAAAACATTGTGGACATAGAAGAAATTGCTTATTTCAAGCAATTTCTTCAATGTTTACAATGTTTACTAACTCAAAATATGAAAGAATTTTAGATTTCAACAACCTAAAATCGTGTCTGCATCCTCTTTCAACTGAGATTGATTGATTGGTCTCAACTGAAAGAGCCACCGTCATAGCCCATTCGGAGCGCGACAGACTCCTAATCATCAATCATAGGATGTCATTGGTTCGATCTCAGGGGGCGGCACAAATCTTTTCCGACATTTATCTCTCACAAACAGGTAGATAATCGTTAACCTAAGTGGGATAGCAGCTGGAGGGTAGGAAAAGATTTGGTAGTACTGATGTGAGAAATACCAGGAATCCATTATTGAGTGCTCCAGGCAGCGCGGTATGACTGAAATACTGTTAAAAGTGGCGTTAAACCCCATTCAATGAATCAATCAATCATTTTGTCTCAAATTGGCAAATCATTAGTGATGCACCTAAGTAGGTGAGTAGCTGGTGGCTAAGAAAGAATTTTTTGGTTGTACTTAGTAGAATATTTTAGGAAAATGAAGAAATTCAATTTGTACCAGTATGATATTTTTTGGTTTAACCCTTTCCCGTTTTTGGAAATTTTAGACTAGTCCAATTTGAAAGAGGTTGCATACGACAATGAAAACTGCCATTTGAAATGAAACCAACCTATGTGGTAGAAAATATTGTGGAAAAAGGAGAAATTGCTTGTTTTCTTGAGTATGAAATCACAGGAACGTAAAATCCTGTATTTGAACAGGAAAGGGTTATTTATGATTAAATCTATCATTTCAGGGCAATGCACTAAAAGTAACACCATCAAAAGCCAAAGATAAAGTAAAAGAAAGTTCACCTGAGAAAGCAGTTGGAAAAATGGTTGAACAGACAGTATCATCTGAAGGTTCAACATCAATGACCACAAGAAACAAGAAGAGCTCTGCAGCAGCTATTAAATCACCTGATAGTGTTACAGAATCAAATAAGAGACCTAGAAGATCACCACACCTAAGGAAGCAACAGGATGATAAATCTAGTAGAATGTCCGAAAAACAGGCAGCTAGTGTGAATGATAACAATAAGGGTGTGAGTGATAATAACTCGAAAGAAAATAGTGTAATAGTGATAGAAGAAAGTGAACCTATGGAATCAGAGCCTTCACAATGTATTCTTAGACCAGAAACATCTACAGCAGTAGAAATTGACCTGACTAAAGAATCCCAGGGGCCTTCCATCTCTCTAAGTGGCAGTAATACCTCTGATAGTTCAGTTCCTCAAAATGTTCTTGGAGCAATAGGTCAAAACCCACCTCTATCTACAAGTTCTAGTGAGTCATTGAAAAGAAGTGATAAAGAGGAAATGATTGATTCTATTGATACAAAGAAAAATGTGAATACTCCACAAAAAGGAGGCAAGTCAAAAGTTGATATTGAAACATCTTTAGAAAGAGAGTTGCCTTCCTCAGAGCCGTTACTCAGTTGGGCTCAAAAGTTGGAGGAACTTAGTCAGTCTCCTGGGCTGAAGAAATCACCTTTCAAGAAAAGTTTGTCCCAAGATAGCATATCCCCGAATAAGAGAAGTAGATCTCCTTTGAAATCACCAAGAAAAAAAGCTAAAGAAAATCTAAGTATGAAGGGTGCATTAGACAAATGGATTATTAGGTCTCCAACGAAAGGCAAAGGAAAAATTGTTGAACAGTGTGTTGAGACTGAGATTATAGTTCAAAGTGCATTGTCGTGTACGTTTGTAGAAGAAACACAATCCCCAACTAAGTTTACAAAGACAACTGAACCATATGATAAAACTAATTCCCCGTCTGTAATGGAAACTCCAACCAAAAATATATTGGAAGAGATTAATGTAAACCATTGCCATAGCAACAGGAAACTGTTTGACTCTCAAGGTAGTAACCATGGCAATGATGTCGAGGACTCAAATATGATTCCAGCTTCACCAAATTCAACATCTTACACAGTACGAAATGGCACACCTTTTGTGAGAATGCAAAAATTATCAGATGAAGAAATTAGAAGATTTAGTCCAAAAAATAAACTTCCAACAGATATAACAAATCTTACACCAACAAAAAATGGTGAGTCTGATTCCAAACCGCGCAGAAACAAGATAAACATGGAATTGAATAAGAATATGAATGAAGATGAATCATCTCATGAACATGATGACTTCTCAGATTTAAAACCTCTAGAAAATGATGTGGACTGTAATAATCTTTTCTCTAAAAGCCTTACTTCAACAGACAAAGCGTTGCTTCTCCTGGATGAGGACAAAGGACAAAATAAAACAACCGAGAAAAGTCCAGGGAAGTCAGGGCAGGCTGTATCACCAGTGCTGTTTAGTCAGTTGGACAAGCAAAGCCAGAATAATGAATGTGATAAAGTTTTAACTAACCTAGAAGATGATTCAAATAGGCAATCGGTCATCAATTCGTGTGACAGTTCTGAAGTATCATCACAGGGGTTCTCAACTGATTCACAGACTCGAGAGGAGTCTTGCTCACAGAAAAATGCGGTCTCGCTCGAAAAAAGTACTCCAAGCAGGGGAAGAAAACGGAAACAGATTACACCAAAAAAGAAGTCACCAGATCAACTAAACCAAAAACGGAAGAAAGTAAAGCATGCTAGTCCAAAAGACAATGATATTAAAAGTGAGCGAAAAATTAGCAATAGGCTGAAGGAGAAAAAGGAGAGAGAGATGCTTAAGAATAGTCAGGAGAATGAATCTGAAATATATTCAGAACAAAATGTATTGAAGAATGATTCAGATATATCTAGTGAACAAAGCTTTTTTGACTCTGAACAAGAATTAAGTGACATAAAACTTGATGGTAGCCAGCAATCTGAAGAGGAGGCTTTCTTAGCAAATTCAAAAAGTGTTACCAGGAAAAAAGGTAGAAGGTTAGATGATAGAAAAACTATTCAGAATGTAAATGATAATACTGAAAAGCTTGAAAATAATTCTCTAAAAGATATTCAAGCAAACCAAGAAGATACAATTGATGAAAAGGAATCATTTGTAATGAATGTGGATAATTTGAAAGGCGAAACTACTCCAAAATGTAGGGCAACACCGAAACAGCCCGAGAGACGAAGTACAACTAAACACAAGAAAGAGATTTCTCAGAAGATGGATTTAAGTTGCCAAGACAACAGAGATGAATTAATTATTGATAATAATTCTAATTTAGGAATGGAGGATACCATGACAAACAATGGTAAGAAAAAAATGGATAAGGAAATAGTTAATGGAACTACTGGGGTTCTTGAAAAAGATGCTCCTGGTGAACATGTGACAGAATTCTCAGTGTGTGAAGAGAATATCATCACAGAAAAAGTTATGGACTTGGTTGAAAATGAGGTGATTAAAGCTATGACAAAGAAACTGGTCGACGAGGAGAAGCATAAATTTGAAAATCTCGCACAAGGGCAGGTAACTGTACTAGAAGAAGTCAGTGCTGAAACACATGCTAGATCTGATGTTTCATCTGTATCAAGTGATGATGTTCCATTGAGTCAATTAAAGCTTAAAGGTAGCAAAAAGAAGGCTGACAGTCAAAAGCAAAGGAAGAAGAAAGAAGTGGAATTACAAAAATCACCTGTATCTAATAAACTGCGCTCAAAGAAGCTTGCAGGTACTCGTCTCAGATCTGGGCATGTAAAGGATAAATCTCCACCTGCTAAAAAGTCAGTCAACTTGGCAATAAAGCGTACTAGAATGAAAAATAAGAGCAGTCTGAAGGAAAAGATAGACAAAGAGGGTGGTGTAGATGAAGATGCTATCCCAGAGCTTGGTGATGGACAGGAACATGCTGATACTGATGGTATAGCTCCTCTAGTTAGTATTGAAAAGGTAGAGAAAGAATTTGAAAAAGAAACTGTGAAAGTTACTGAATTAGATGATAAAATAGTTGAAATCACTGATGATAAGATTGGAGAGAAAGACTTAGAAACTGATTCTTTACAAGATGTGTTTAATAGTGAAATAGTCAGTGACAAGGAGGCTCCAATAGGTATGGCTATTGATAAGGTTACAGCAAATACAAATGAAACACCTAGAAAAGCTCTGGATAGATCTAAACAAGCTGCTTCCATGTTGATGAGGAATTCTGACAGTAAGCTAGTTCTTGGTTCCAGGAAGTTTGAGAAGAGGAAAGCCGTTGCAAGACGCAGCATTTTAAAACCAGCTTCTGTAACCTTGCCAAGTCAAATGAGCTCGCCAAAGAGAAATGATTTTCATCCGATATCAGTTGGCCGTGTTTATTCACCTACAGCTTCACCGAGTGCCAGTATTTTGAAAAAGCGACGTCTTATGGACCTTACAGATACAGACACAAGTTCTCCACCAACAAAAGTAAGATATAGCTTTATGAGACTTCTTCCAAGGGGATGTTGCAGACAACAATTTTTAGTTTATGAAATTCTAGTGTTTTTATCCTTTGATGAAGAAACATGTTGAAATTTCATCCTAATGTTTTCCCCCTTTTTTTTTTTTAGTTAGCATATGAAAGTCTTATTGTGTGTGCTCGGACAAAAAGTAAAAGTAACACACATTTCCAAAGTAGTATTTTGATTGCATTCCAAATATTGTTCTCTTTTCATTTGAATCACATTTTCATTACTTAATCGATTACCAGATGACAAAATTTTAGATTGCTCTAAACTGAAAGAAGTTGCAGGTAACAATTTTGAGTTTGTTAGATTTAAAAGATCTTTGTCGTTTAGGGTAGAAAACTTGTTTTGAATAAAGAAACTACTTGTTACAAGCAATTTCGCCATTTTCCATAATCTTTTCCAAACCTGTTTGCTTGAGTGGTGTAAAAAGCAAGTTTGTGTGGTACTTGGCTAAAGAGAATTTTATTTAGTTAAACAAAATGTGATTATTTTAACCCTTGTCATGCTGAAAAAATCTTTATTAAGAATTACATAAAAAATGAAAGGACTTGATGTACCATAAGGCTTTTATTGTGGGTCAATATTTCATTTTACAATTGAGTTCAAAATGATTCTAGCTTGAAAAGGACAAATAAGTGGTGTATAAAAAGACCGTATGTGCAGTCTGACCTTTGTGTATATCTCCTGCCAAAACATGACAAGGGTTAACTATTTGGGCATCTCTAGACTTAACTCACTGAATTGTCAAGAAACCTGTTTCTTAAAGGGAGGTATCGATGTTTCTCAAACTTAGATAAGAACAAAATACAAAGTGCCGAAAAATACACTCAAACGAACATTTAATACTTTAAGTTGGGTCAGGTATTGTCTTGGTGGTAATCTAATAGACCTAAATTGGCTTTTTGTGGCTATATCAGAAAGGTTCAGCGGAATTCCAGGTTATTTTTAGATGTTATGGAATTTGGCTGTCGACATCGAATGACCTCATTTGCATATGACCGAATGTCAGTATCGGTAACAAATTTACTAGCGAAACAGCCAACGTCCTAAGTCATGTCATATGAAAGGGTTAGCACAAAACTACGGTAAGTGTTTTATATTTGGAATAATGCTAACAACAGTTTTGCACTGATCTTTACATAATTAAAGACCGGCTAGCGAACATTACTCCTGATGACGTAACAATGACGTTAGTGTGATGTAATTTAAACTAAATTCAAGGTTACAACAGTTATTCCCACCACGTGAATGATCATATAGTCTTCACAACAGTCTCTAATTAATCTAAAAATAGATTAATAGCCTACATAGGCTATTAAAGAAATACCCTGCTTTTTTCTGATAGGCAACCTCAGATTTTTGCAAAACTACTTTTCGGCATATTGTAACCAAATAGTATACGAGAGGAAATAGAAATAATTAAAATCTGTGACATGAGAAAAACATCGAAACCTACCTTTAAGAGAGGTTGCTTCCTAGAACATTTTTGATGCTGTATATTGATTGAATGATTACTTTTTTCCTCACCATTACTTGTAATTACTTAGGATCTTTTAACCTATTACCACACAATGCAGTGAAAAAGACTAACAGGGGCCCAGTTTCCCATGGCCCCTAAATTTTGGGCTGGGCCCCTGAATTTTTGGAGAAAATGCCCATACCTCTAATGTTAAATATTGTATATTTGCAGCCTGGGCCCCCAATTTCAAATTGTTAGTCTTTTTCCCTGCAATGCAGCATTATGATGCTCTGAATAGAAATAACTGGACACCATTTTGGGAAAAGGAGAAATAACTTGTACAAAGCCTTTTCTCCTTTGCCAAAATATTTTCTACCCTATTTGATATTTGATTTTCTATTTTTAGGCTCTTTGAATTGTTGCCTGCTACCTCTCCTTAGGACTGGTCTAAAATTATGTTGTCTGGTAATGAGTTAAAGCAGTTATTTTGATTATCTTCCCCTCCCACACAATTATTAATAGATTGGATGCATATATTTTTTGCCTGGTCTGTCAGTTTTCAAAAAAACTAACACCCAAATACGTCTAACCATTAACCATTTCTTTTTATATGCTCAAAGGATTGTATTATATTATGGCCCTGGTCATCTGTTCTATTCTGGCCTGGTGAATCTGTTTAGTAATTTTGTGTGCACGACTCCTAGTTTAAGTTTGGAATGTACAATGTGTACAATTTCTTCAACTAAAAATTGTCATCTGCAACTTCTTGGGATTTAGGCTAGTTTGAAATTTTTATGTCAGGTCATGGACCAATTTCAGCTGTAGGCGCATTAACCCTTTCCTGTTTTTTTTAAATTATAGACTGGTCCAAATTGAAAGAGGTTGCAGACGACAATGAAAATTGGATGCAGTTTTAAATCAAACCATCCTATGTGGTAGAAAATATTGTGGTAAAAGAAGAAATTGCTTTTCACACGCAATTTCTTCTTTTACCACAATGTTTTCTGGAGTATAAAATCACGGCTACGTAAATCCCGGGTTTGTCCAGGAAAGGGTTAAATTTTGTTTGTGAAACCGGTTAGGTTTTATAATTGTATGTCATTTTAATACTGTAGCAAAGAAGAGTATCATTTGCTGAACCGTTGATAGAAGAGGGCAATACAGAAGGAGTAAGCACTGCAGCAGTAGATAACAATGAAAGGACAGGGGATAGTGAAAAAGTAAGATATTTTCAATAGTTGTATTGATGATTTTGGCCGTGGTCATAGCACATTGGTAGTACGTAGGACTTCTAGTCATGGGATCCTAGTCATGGGGTCCTGGTTAAGGTGTCCGGTGGCTGCGAATATCCTTTCCAACATTTGTTTCCCACCCACGGGTGAATAATATTAAAACTAAGTGGAATGAGCAGTTGGAGGCTTGAAAAAGATGTGGTGGTAGCACTGGTTAAGTGCCCCAGTTGCCGTGATATGACTGAATTATTGTTAAATACTGTTCAAACTTGCAAACCCTATCCAATTAATTAATGTTTTTCAAAATGAACAATATTTGTGAGGATAATTCATGTAGACAAAAGAAAAAAATCATCTATTAAGCTCAATATTTTTCTAGAGGTAGTACCAAAACCATTTCTTTATTGCTGTTATAGTTGTCATCATCGTGAAACAAGAACTGTCATTTGGTCATATCTCAAGTATTGATGAAGATACTTACTTGAAACTCAAATTATGTATTCAAAATTGCAATCTTTGCTTGACAAGAATATTGAGAAAAACCATATACTAGACGATATTTAGCTAGACTAACCTAGATTACAAGGTCAAATCTTAGAAATACTTTATCACACCATTTTTCGGGGAATTAAATGGCTTGATCTTTCTCCAAAATGTAACAATCAGAATGTTTGTCTGAATAGTATCTTGGACTGGTTTAACATACTTCTATGTAGCAAAATTTCATGCAGAATGAAAGGAGTTAAAGACGACAATTTAAAGTGTATGAAATTTTATATTTTTTCATCTTTCTATGTGGAAAACATTGAGGAAATGAAGAAATAGCTTGTTTCAAGTAATTTCTTCATTTTACACACTGTTTTCCCAATTGTACTTATTGCATGGCGTCAAAAAGCATCATTGTATGGTAATGGGTTGATATAGGTTCACATGGGTCTAAAAGTAGAATACTAGGTCAAATCTTAGATTTAATATTTTTTGCACTCCAGTGACAACATTTATTGCAAAAAAAGTCTTTATATTTAGTCAGAACATACATCAGAATGATATTTAAGACAAGAATGATATTTGGTCCTATTTGCCAAAAAGTAGGTCACTTGGCCTCTTAGCTCGGCTATTTTCGAAGAAAAACAAAGATATTGTGATCACCTTGGCATTGTGTGCGTTGGCGTGACAAACTTTAACCTTGGTCGTATCTCTGTTGTTATTGAAGATATCCTCCTGAAACTTGGCATGTGTATTGACCATTACAAGAGCTATCTAGACTATCAAGAGGGATAACTCTAAAAGTGTTTTTGTAAGAGTTATGCCCCTTTATCGACTTAGAATTTTAGCATTATCCAGCACCTGCAGCCGAGTGTTGGCACCCATGGGCAATGCTCTTGTTTAAATGCTGTATTTTGTGTTCAAATATTTGACACCCTGTAGAAATAAAGTAATTGTCTGAGACATATTTAGTGCTTTTTTGAATGTCCATGATTTCTTTCAATTTGGACCAGTCTAAAAATTTTTCCCCTGGCAATGGGTTAAGGTAGATTTGATTCTTTTTCATGTCAGTCTGGTTCAGTGACAGTTACATCCAATGACACACAGTCTACACAAACACAAAGCTCTTCAATTCAGTCATCTGGAGGTATTATTAGTCAGGCCACATATCAAAGTACCCAGGAATCACAGTTAGATGGAACAGAACCAGTCTGTCCGGACCTTGTAGATTGTAACCAGTCTGTGGAAAAAGTTTTACCCCAGCTGACCTCATCTGTATGGTAAGATGTCTTAAAATTCATAATCAATCCTACTGGCTTTGAACGAGAAAATCCACGGCAGCATCACATATTCTTTCCGACATTTGTCTCTCACCAATGGGTGGATAATCATAAACCTAAGTGGGATAGCAGCTGGAGACTAGGAAATGATGTAGTGGTAGTACTGGTGTGAGAAATACCAGGAATCCATGGTTAGGTGCTCCAGCCGCCACAATATGACTGAAATACTGTTAAAAGTGGTGTTAAACCCCATTCAATCAATCAATCAAACAAGAAAAAGTTGTCACAATTTGCAGATCACCAACCCATGGTTATTGACCTCTGACATGCTAGTTGAAATGAGGTAATTAACCCATTCCCATACAATCCCTTATTTTATGCCCCTCAAAAAAAAGCTGTGAAAAACATCGTTGAATATGAAGAAATTGCTTGTATCAAGCAATTTCTTCATTATCTACAATGTTTTCTAACCAAAAAGATGAAAAAAAAAAAAATACATCAACTTGAAATTGTTGTCTGCAGCTTCTTTTTTATTTGGACCAGTCCAAATATTTGCCATTTTGGAATAGGTTAAGGACTTTATGTTATAAAATATGAGGCTACGGACATAAAACGAAAAGCAAATTGCTGGTTGGTGACCTAAACATCATAACTATAGATTGATTAAGCTATTGTTTTGATGTCTAAGTTGCCAAACTAAGATAAATAGTTGACTCAAATATTGGAGTTCAAATGTCCAAATGAAGGTTTGATTGGTCAATCGATTCAACTTGGCTTTTATGGGTGTGGCTTTTTTTCATGTGTGGTGTAATTTAAAAATCCTGTTCGATATCAGTTGATTGGATAAAAACATGGCTTTTATAAGAGGGGCTAATTTCCATATATGGTGTATTGTAAAAACTGAAAATCTTCTTTTCAGAAATCTATCAATGAATTTTAACCAAATTTCACTGAAATTATGCTTTTTTAACCCTTTATTAGTTACTGTAAATAGTAAAAAGATCTTTACTTTTATGTTTTTTTTAATTTCTTGAAGAGCATTTCGTCAGAACTTTAAAAATCTTCTGGTAAACTGGAGAATAGTTTTCTTGAATATTTCACAGGAACAAACTCTTAGTGACCCATTTTCAGGTTTCTTGTAAAAATTAATAGTATTGCTTTGGAGAATTGGAATAAATTTCAAAGAAGTTCTTTCTAAATGTCGAAATTGTAATAGATTTACTAATAAGCCCAAGCCTTATAAAAGTTGATATTTTGTTATGTAAATTTAAATAAAGTAACTTCAAACTTTTCCCCACAAGCGGCCATCATAGAGCAGTTGGTAGCACGTCGAACTGTCAATCTAGAGGTCCCGGGTTCGATCCCCGACGGCGGCACTCATCCTTTCTGACTATTTGTCTCCAACCAATGGGTCGATAATCGTAGACCTATGTGGGATAGCAGCTGGAGGCTAGGAAAGGATGTAATGGTAGTACTGGTGTGAGAAATACCAGGATTTCATTGTTGGGAGCTCCAGCCGCCGCGATATAACTGAAAGATTGTTGAAAGTGGCGTAAAAGCCCATTCAAACAAACAAACAAATTTCCCCACAAAACCATGACAAACTAGTTTGTTGATTATCTATTCAGGTCAAGAGGTTTGGGACAGCTGATACGATCACGAAACATCAAGACAATCGGAGATTTATCAGCTCTGTCAGAAAACGACATTCAAAGGTTACCAATCCGATCTCCAAAGGTTGAAACTGTCAGGAAAACGCTGTCAAAGTATCGCAGCTTACAGACAAAATCTCCGACGATAAAGGATGTACCAAAAGTTAGATTGGAGACTAATTTCCAAGAAGGTATTCTTACTTATGATGAATTAAACCAATGCTACATATGTTTGTGTTTGATACAGCCAGTGAAAAACATTATGGGAAAATATAATATGCAGGTTTTTCTCTCCTTCTCCCACAATATTTCTATTCTTTGTGGCAAATTATTTTAGGTTTGATCCTTTTGAGAAAATCTCTTCAAATTCTTTCAGATTAGGCCAGTCTGAAATTTTGCTGCTCTATAAGTTTTAGTAACAGGTCAACCTGTTGCCAAACAACATTTTAGACTGGTCCATAATCGAAGACAATGATTGAAAGTTAACAAAAACTCAAGTTGATAAAAAAAATTTAAGCTGAAAACCTAAATGTGAATAAAAAGAAGAAATTGCTGGTAACAAGCAATTACTCCATTTGTCATCTTTTTCAGTAGTCTTTCATTGGGGTTGTAAAAAGTGGGATTGTGTCAGAATAGTTACCATACAACAACGTTTTAGACTGGTCTGAATTGAAAGAAGTTGCAGCGGGCAATTACTAGTTGATGAAATTGACATATCTGTCTTTTGGGGTAGAAAACATTGTAGGGAATGAAGAAATTTCTTGTTACAAGCAATGTCTCCATTTACCCCGGTGTTTTACAGAGCAACATAAAGCAGGATTATGTGGTAATCAGAAAAGTCCCATTTGACCTGTTGTCAGGGCATTTAATCCATTACCAGACGGCAAAATATTAGACTGGTCCAAATTGAAAAAAGATGCAGACGACAATTTAAAGTTGGTGAAAGTTCTGATTTTTTCAACTTTCTTGGTAGCAAACATTGTGAAATATGAGGAAATTGCTTGTTACAGGTGGAATTTTAAGCTTTTGGACTTAGAAATTCTTGGGTAAACCTTGTGTGCAAGAAATTCTTGGGTAAACCTTGTGTGCAACTGTCATATATCTTTAATAACTCTCTTTTTACTAATGCTAATGCTATGAAAATTTTCATATGCTCTTGTGACCACCATATCATCTTCTAGGCAAAGATGCATTACAATTACATTTATTTTAGTTTTTACCCGTTTTGGACTTGAATCTTTTTTGTTAATCCTTATGTGCAACTGTCATTTATCTACTATAACTCTCTTTCTACTTATGCTTCTCAGAATAAAGAAGAATATCTTTGAAAATTTTCTCCTCCTAAACTATTAGACCTAGAGCTTTGATATTTTATATGTATTGATGTCTAATGACCCTCTTACAAAATACTTCAAAGAATTACCGATTCAGGAAATTAGCACTATATGGTGGGATCATCAATATACCTAGGATTCAAAGAGAAAATCCTTAAACATCGTCTCCAAAATATTTAGACAAAGGGCTTTGCTCTTTTGAATATATCAAAAGCCACGAACCATCATACTAATGTGATTTAGGACCATCACGGTCCTCTTGTTTTAAGACCATGGGGACATTATCTCCTTGCTTCGAAAACCTCTGCAGATCACTTTGAAGGTCTAAAACATTTTTGTCTGGTAATAGCTTACAAAAATAGATGATAATATGACAAATCTTGTTTTCTTTACAGCAAACCAAGATAATCTTCAAGAAGATAATCCTATCCCAAAGCCTAAAGAAGGTGCAGAAAGTGGTAATACACTTGTTCTTTCAGTCATGTTTCAACATACAAAGATTCTAGTCAATAAAGAGTCAAAGGGTCAAATTCTTAGATGACAACAAAATTTCAGGCTATTCCAAATTGGAAATGCTTGCAGACAAAATGGAATCTAGCCAGATCAGTAAAATATTCATCAGAATGTTTTGAAAATATTCTACTGGTTATCAGAATTTGCACAATGTTTTCCACAGCTATATCAAAAATAAAGGATTTGGAAAAAAAATCAAAATTTTAACCCACTCCCACTCATGGATGCTTTTAAACTCTCCCAAGGAAAAAAGCGTTGGAAAACATAGTGGAAAATGAAGAAATTGCTTGTAACAAGCAGTTTCTTCATTTTCCACAATGTTTTCTATCCAAAAAGACGGAAATAAAATCAAAATTCCATCAGCTTGAAATTGTAGTCTGCAGCTTCTTTCAATTTGGACCAGTCTAAAATTTTGTTGTGTGGGAATGGGTTAAAGGAGTATTGAATTATTCTGTCTTGTATAGGCATTAAAGACAATGGGGTAATTTGATTTGGAAACATGAAAAAAGTAGAAATTACTTACAACAAAAAATCAAATTTACTTTTGCCAACAATATTTGCTGATTGAAATTACTCAGTTACACCTCTCTCTGCAGTGGCTGTCAATCTGTCAGCTGTTTCTTCTCTACTCTGAGTCTTATGTGTAAAGTCAAATTCTCAAAATATTTACCACATTGGTGTATCTTAATGAGATGATGTGCAGAGTGCAAGAAGGCCACAGTTAAGGGTAAAATGATAAAATAGACCTTTTCTGGGGTATATATTCAATATTTATAGATGAATTTGAAAATAAATTGACTTACTTGTGCAGCTTAATAAGGCAGAATGCAAGGTTATTTGACCTACCTCCAAAGTTAAGGTAGCAGTTCAAGGCCAAATGACCAAATTCACCTTGCCAGAGTTATATTTCCTTATAATTGTGAACCGTGCTGTGCTAGATTTGGTACTCATTTATCACAGTTCAAGGTAGATTGGTCAAGTATACCTGGTCCTAAGGATATCTCTGATAATTATGAACGGATTTCAACTAATAAATTTGTATGCTTACGCAACTTCATGATGATTGGCTGAGTGCAAGTTTTGGTGACCTACCTTCAAGGTCAAGGTTAGAGCACTAGGTCAAATGACCAAATTCACCTTTTCTGAAGCATTTGTATAAATGTGAATTTTGATTGACCCATAAATATAGATTTGACAGGGCGGGGCAGTTTTCGTCTTTGGATTCTTTAAAGAATATCCCTTCCTTAACCCTTTAAATGCCTAATGACAAAATTTTAAACAGGTCCAAATTAAAACAAGTTGCAGATATCAATTTTAAGTTTATATAATGTTAAAATTCTTTATCTTTAGGGGTAGAAAAAATTGTGGATAGTGAAGAAATTGTTTGTTAAAAGCAATTTCTTCATTATTGACAATGCTGCTGCCATTGTGCAGTTTGTAACACATTGGACTCTCAATCATGAGGTCCAGGGTTCGATCCCTCTTGGCAAATATCCTTTCCAACATTTATCTCCCACTAATGGGTAGATTATTGTAAACCTACGTGGGGTGAGAAAACAGGTTTGGATAGGATATAGTGGTATTACTGGTGCACAGATTAACAGGAATTCAGGAATAGATGGTTAGGCACTCCGGCCACTGCAATTGACTGAAATACTGTTAAAAGTGCCGTTAAAACCCACTCAATAAATCAATCAATATCTGCAATCTTCTTGAAACTTTTTAACTTGAGGGGCACCGAAAATTGGAATGTTTGCCAATGGATCAATTTTTATCAAGTTTTACAGTAATGTTCCTTTAGTGATCCTTATCAAAAATTGCACATGAAATTTAAATTTGCCAATAAATATGAGTGTCACAAGATTCTCAGGAGAGGAAATAAGGGCCATTCTGGCCCTTTTGTTTGTAGTTCTTGAGGGGCTTGAGAAAGTATGTCTTGTCGGAATAGGGTAATCTAGTGTTTGTATTTGGTATAAAATGAAGAAGTATGTCTGATAACCTTAAGATCAAGGTCATCTGAAAGGTCAAGGTCAATGATTGATGCAATACTCCCAAATTTAAAAAAGAGGCTATACTCCCAAATTTAAAAAAGAGGCTCTGATCTTACTTTAAATGTTAGTGGTCATAGAAAAAGGAACTGTGTATTAACCCATTCCCAAACAATAAAATTTCAGACCAGTCCAAATTCAGAGACAATTTTAAGTTGATGAATTTTTTAAAACTTTTATCTTTTTGGATGGAAAAAAATGTGGAGAATGAAGAAATTGCTTGTAGCAAGCAATTTCTTCATTATCCACAATGTTTTCCAACATTTTGTATTGAGGGGGTGTTTAAAAGCTTCACTATGTGAATCATCGTAAAAAAACATAGATCAATCAATTTAACCTATTACCTCACATTGAAATTTAAGACCTGTCCAAAATTCAAAGAAGTTGTAGACAACAATTTTAATATAATGAAATTTTTAAAACCTTTGCTTTTTGGGTAAAGAATATTGTGGATAATGAAGAAATTGTTTGTTACAAGCAATTTCTTCATTTTCCACAATGTTTTCCCAAGCACAAAGTGCTCAAGTGAGCCATTGTGATCACCTTTGGTCTGGCGTCCGTCCGGCGTGTGTCATCCTCAACAATTTCTTTAAATGACATCTCCTTCCAAACCACTGGGCCAATTTGAACCAAATTTGGCAGAAATGTTCCTTAGGTGGTCCCTTTTAAAAATAGCTAAAAGAATTGAAATGCATTAAAAACTCTGGTTGCCATGGCAACAAAAGTTAAATTTTAAAATAATCTTTAAAAATCTTCTTCTCCTGACCCAGAAGGTGTAGAGCCTTGATATTTTGCATGAAGCATCAGTTTATTGATCTCTTACAAAATAGCTAAAATCATGATCCTCGGGGCCCCAGGGGGTGGGGTTTATATAGAAATAAAGAACCATTTTTTCAATGACATCTTATAGGCATAAAGCTTCAGTTCACAGACTTCTTTCTTATTTCTGAAATTATAACCCATGGATCCAGAAGTAGTAAAAAGTTTTTTTCTTCTTTCAAATCAGCACTAAAGCCTTGGAATGTGTAATTTAGACTTTTGGATCCCAAGGTTCATAGTCTTTATATGTAAGTGTGGCCCACTTGTATCATAATCCTTACCTTAACATGTAATTAGACTGCTGTAAGGAAAAGAGACTTTATCTTTGGTGAGCTCCCCAGGGCCAACAGCCCTCTTGTTTCTTGAGGGGAATCAAAATGCGTCATTGTATGGAAATAGGTCAAATGCGGAAACGCCTACATGTATAAATTACCAACCTGGTCAGACTACAAACTTCGCACAGTCGTACCAGGGTTGACACTTTTCATACAATCTGTGGTATTTCCTTTTTGTGTGATGACTCACAATAAAAAATCATTGTTATTACAGGTAATGATGATATGCTAACATCAATCAAAGATCTTGTGCAGCAGATGAATAGCCCAGCAGATAAGAAGACATCAATGAAACTTTTAGAAGATTCCAAAGATTTGAAAAGTCGTCTCGTAAACAGAATAAAAAATCTATCGGAGGAATTGAAATCGTTAACAGATGGCCAGAACTCACTTTTAGAAGCTGACATTGCACTACTTAACAATATCAAATGATAATTTTAGACACTTGTTTTTTTACGCCCATTTTCTTCTAAAGTCCTGCTTGTAATAACCCATTACCGGACAAAAGAATCTTAGATTGGTCGAAATTGAAAGAAGTTACAGACAACATTGCAAAGTAGACCTGACTTTGAAGATAAGTGCCAAATAAGGTAGAAAGTAGATATTACTTATTACAAGCAATTTCTCATTTTCCCACAAATTTAAAAAAAAACATATTTCTTCAGTGTGGGGAAAAGGGGGATTATGTTTAAATTGGTTAACGAAAAGAATTATTGTCCCTGTCAGTTCAAAATTCAATTGATCAATCAAATTTACGTTGCAGTAATGATATTAAGTTCGCCCATTACCAAATATTGCTGCATGTTCCCAACCACATATTTAGCAAACTAATGTTGTTCAATGCTTAGCAAAATTACTTTAGCAGATATCAGTGAGTGAGGCAAGTGATTTGTCAAAAATCTCGATCCATTTCCAAACATTCAAGCTATTCTATGCCCCTTTACCAATTCAACACTATCTCTCTTTTTAGCCCAAAGCTTGGAGAAACATTGTGTTCCAATCAATTTCTGCATTTAACATGTTTTCCCGATTGTTTTTCTTGAGGGGCATCAAAAATAGTAATTGTGTGGGAAAGAGTTAAAATGAAGAAATTGCTTGAAAGAAGCAATTTCTTCATTTCCCACGATGTTTTCTATCCACAAAGATTTTTAATTACCAACTTGAAGTTGTCGTCTGCAACTTCTTTCAATTTAGACTAGTCTAAAATTTTGCCATATGGTAATAGTCAAACATGCCATAATTTTTTTCAAATAAATCCAGGAAATTGGACTGAAATTTAGGGGATTTAAAGAATATTCCAGGGACATACCAGGAGATATACCAGGAGTCCATTGTAAGGTACTCTAGCTGCAGCAAAATGACTGAAAAATTGTTGAAAGGCGTTAAACCCAATTCAAACAAACAAATATTAAACCATTACCAGACGGCATAATATTAGACTGGCCTGAATTGAAAGGATTTGCAGATGACACTTTAAAATATATGAAATTTTAGAATAGGATGCAGTGGTAGTACTGGTGTGAGAAATACCAGGTATCCATTTTTTGATGCTCCAGCCGTAGCGATATGACTGAAATACTGTTAAAACTGGTGTTAAACTCCAATCAATCAGAGATCAGTGGTAGGGGTCGGTGATTCGTCTTTTAATTTTTTAATTGCAACAAACATTTCTTCATTTTCTAAAATATTTTTATACCCAGAAAGTTGCAAAAAATAAAAGAAAAATCATTAACTTTAAGTTGTTTTCTGCAATTCCTTTGAATTTGGACCAGTCTATATCTTTGCCGTCTGGTAATGGTTTAAAGTACAATACTGTCCATACAAATCGACATTCTTTGTCCTCTGTCCTCTATCATTGTTGATAATTGTAACAGGCAATTCCCTCATTTCCCACAATGTTTTCCAAAGAATATATCTTCAGGTTAGCACCACTTCGTGTTCATAAACCATAATGTGTTCTATATCAAACTTGTCTGTTTTTAGAGCAGACTTAAGGTATTGCTATAGGCCAGGTTGTCACCTGCATCATTGTCAAAAGACTGATATTTTATAACACATACACTTGAAACTTGGGGTATATGTTGACTATGAAATGAGCAATCGATATATCAATGAGGGGAGAAAACTAAATGCATTTTTAGAATGAATTATCCCCCTTTTCTAACTTGAAAATTTTACTCACCATCAAGCACATGAACTGCCAAGTGTTGGTATTTGTATGTGATGCTCATTTTATTTACAATATGCCACATTTTTGGAAATAACTTTCTCCTTTTCTCTATTCATTTTAGATAGTCACAGGTTTGGGATAATAAATGTTATTATTTTATGACCTTTTAAACAGACCTTTTACTGATTGATTGCCATTATCAATCATAAAACTGACCAATTAATCCTTGTCATGCCGAGCCCGGAATAATTATGTGTTGGTAGGAGGTATAGACGAAGATCAGGCTGCACATCAGTGCAGTCTGATCTTAGTCTACACCACCTGCTTATCAGCCAGGGTTGTAGAAATATGAAATTAATTTTCCAAAATAAATACTGACCAACATAAATTGTTTGCCAGTGCTTTCAGCCCTTTGGTTTTAAATTTAATGCATTTTAATCAACATGACAACGGTTAACTCGTTCATTTAGACCATAAATGTAATGTCACAGATGTTGTAATGAGGTCCTGTAGATATAAGACCCTTTTCAACACAATCGGGCTTTTTCACGCTCCTTCAGAAATACAATTGGGTGAGCATTGTGTAAAGCAAAGAAATTTCTTGCAACAAGTAATTTCTTCATTTTTCACACTGTTTTCTATCCAGAGAGTTAAAAAAAATCTAAAATTCCACAACTTTAAATTATCGTCTGCAACTCCTTTCAAATTGAACCAGTCTGAAATTTTGTCAACTGATATTTGGATTAAAACTGTTGCCATAGCTGGCCTGTATTGTCACGCAGACTTTGAAGGGAAATCCTATCCCTATAATGTACTTTTTCTGTTTGTGTGATAGTCATTCATTTTAGGGTGCTTGATGTTTCCATTGATAAAACAAGCTTCTGTTGATAATGCAAGCTTCCATTGATAAAGCAAGCTTCTGTTGATAAAGATAGCATCTCTCAATTACTAGAGATGTCAATGTGATGTAAACTGTTTTCCTACACACATCTCTGTAATTATGTAATTAAAGTTTTACAAGACAATTTTCACTTTTCGTTCATAACAAATTTGCTTGTAAGGAGTAAATTTTACTTTTCGCTCTCCTGAACACAACATGTTCAGGGGGAGCTTTTACGATCACTCAGTGTGCCAAATTTGTTGACCAAAGAATAAGATAGATAACCGCTATCGGACTAGGGGCATCTTGAACTTTAAGTCGACCGTCTACCCTACGCCCATGAAAATCCAATGTTGTTCTTTCTGATTTTACCTTTATCTGTTTCACCTTAAAGAACATATTAAATATTTTTTATGATGTCAGTCGTTGTCTCTTGCTTCTTATTCGCAAAGTCTACCAGTGGTATGTCTCTAAAACTGCAGTATCGGTTGACAGGTTTGATACATGAAAATCTCAACAAAATAATATGTATATATCGCAATTGCTTAGTCACGGAATCATTTTTTTGTGTGTCTTTTTTGTGAGACTTAAATACCGTTTGGGGTGCCTTTAACTCATTTACAAGCCACAAAATTTTAGACGGGTCTAAACTGAAAGAAATTTGGACCCCAATTCTTTGTTGATGAAATTTTAAAAAAAAATGTTTCTTTTGGTTAGAAAATTTTTTGATAATGATTGCTTGTAACAAGCTTTTTCTTCATTTTCCTCACTGTTTTCCAGAGCTTCCAAAGACGTCATTGTGTGGGAATGGAGTAGCGAATTTATAAAGGAGACCTCACTGAGCAAAATTGCAATGCATATGAAGTATATCTCTTGTTACCCCCTGACGTTTCGGGGAAGGGGATGTAGTAATGGTCTCCATCCGTCATTCTGTCACTAAGCTTGTCCGGAGCATATCTTCTAAAGTATAAATGTTATCAACTTGAAACTTCATAGGTGGATAGATCTCATTGAGGAGAAGTGCAGTGCACAAGAACCACAACTCTTGTTTGCATTATTTTGGAGTTATTGCCCTTTCTTGTTTTAAAGACTAATATTTTGTCCAGAGCATATCTCTGAAAGTATAATAGCTATTAACTTGATCTTCAAAGGTGGATAGATCTCGTTGAGGAGAAGTGCAGTACACAAGACCCACAACTCTTGCTTGCATACTTTTGGAGTTTGCTCTTTGTTGTTTCTAAGACTTAGATTTTGTCCAGAGCATATCTCTGAAAGTATTACAGATATTATCGAACTCATTGAGAAGAAATGCAGTGCACAAGAAGCCTATATCAACTGGCTTCAGTTTACTATCATGCTTTTACGGCGGGGGATGGCCATGTCTGACATGGTTCTTGTTTACATATTGGTTTAATGTTCCTTAAAGCGGCTTTTGCAAAGATTATGGGCTCTCAATTTTCAAATTTCTATCTAATTCTTTCAAACATTTGAAAGGAGATGATTAAGCGGATTCAGAAAGAAATTGACGTTCATAAAAAGAAAGAAGCAGCAAAAGTAGTTCACTTTACGAGACCCCAAATAAGTCAACAAAGTACAACCTGAATGGAACCGAAATTCACCGGGTAAATGCGATATCCGTCGATTACACCGAAAATTGCCTTATTAGCTTACCTGAGCACAAGGAAAGCTTTTAGGATCAACCCGTCCGATGTCCAAGGGGTCGTCAGTCAACAATTTCTTAAAACATCTCCTAAACTACAGGGCTGATTTGAACCAAATTTGGTAGGAATGTTTCTTATGTGAACCTTTTCAAAACTTGTCAGTCAAATTTTGATTACAAAAAAATGTGGGCGTGACAGGGCTTGGTTTATCTGAGTTAAGGAAATCATGGAATAATTTTTAAAAATCTCCTTAACCATTTTGCCGATTTGGACCAAATTCTTCGGGAATGTTCCTTGTGTGACCGTTTTCAAAACTTGCTTGTGAATTTCTTTAGTTTTGAAAAAAAGGGACCTGGCAGGGCCTGGCTTATCATACTAGGAGAAAACATGAAATAATTCTTTATAAATCTTCTCCTCTTTAACCATTTGGACAATTTGGCAGGAATGATCCTTGGAAGACCCTTTTTAAAACTTGTTTGTGAAGTTTTGATTTTCAAAAAAAAATGTAGGCGAGGCATTGTCGGGCTTACCAGACTCGGAGAAATCTTAGAATTATTATTTAAAGATCGTCTGCGTTGCAGGTCGGGCTTTGTTCAAAACATTTTCCGGTAAGCGATTTAGGGCCATTTTGGCCCTCTTGGTTTTTACTCCAATGACATTAATAACGTCATTAGCTTTAGATAGAATTGCGGTCGTTATCGACACAATCTGATTAAAATCAGATCCATCATGATAGCCCTTTGCTACGTCCCTGCATGTGGATATCAACCTAACGGAGAGATAGCGTAGTGGTTTCGTAGAGTTGGTTATAATGAGATTGTTATCGACATTACCCGAAGACTAACGACCTTACCCGATAAATTCCAGTGTTTCAAAGTACGGTATGGGGAATGTATCATTAAATTTATAGTGCATTTAGTAGATATAACACGAAAGAATGAATATGTAAAATGACATTGATAAATACTGGAAAAACAGATAACTTTCTTATGTGAAGCTTTCATGAAAATCCGTCCAAGAGCCGCATTAACCCTTTCCCACACGACGATTTTGGACGCCCCCCCCCCCCAAGATTTTTTTACAGAAAAGATGGTGGAAAATGAAGAAATTTTATGTTACACGCAATTTCTTCCTAATTGTGGAAAATGAAGAAATTGTATGTTACACGCAATTTCTTCCTATTCCAAAATGTTTTCTACCTAGAAAGTTGCAAAAATCCAAAATTTCATAAACTTTAATTTGTCCTCTTCAACTTTAAAGCTCACCCGAGCACAAAGTGATTATGGAAAGGTTCTTTCAGAAAACACAGGGAAAGCGGTCTTAATGACAATTTCATTGTTTACAGTCTAGAGGCCACAATTTAGGCCCAATCTTCATGAAACTATGCCAGAATGATTATTAGGGCATGAGGATGAAGCCTATTGATTATGGGAAGGTTCTTTTTGAAAACACAGGAAAAGGGGCCTTAGTGACAATTTCTTCTATTACACTCTAGAGACAACAATTTTGGCTCAATCTTCATGAAAATTGGCAAGAATTATTTTTTAGGCAACAAGATTAACTCTATTGATTATAGTAAGGTACTTTTGGAAAACACAGGAAAGGGGATCTTAATGACAATTTCTTTGTTAACGCTCAAGAGGTCATCATTTTGGCTGAATTTTCATATAACTTTGTCAGGGTACTTATTAGGTCATAAAGATGAACCATATAGATTATTGGAAGATTCTATAGGATACACAGGAAAAGGGGCCATAACAACAATTTCTTTGTTTACAATATAGAAGTTAATAGAGCTATAGCGATGGCTTTTTCCCGTCCGTCCGTCGTCCGTCCGATAAACTTTTCCTTGTTTACGCGATAAAGTCCACAGTTTTCATCGGATTCTCTTCAAACTTTCACAGAGTGATTGTACCATCATAAGGATTGTTCCTTTCGAAAATGGGTCAGATCCGTCAAGAAACACGGGAAATGGGGCCTAATTAAAACTTAATTAAAAATTCTCGTTCAAGCGATAAAGTCCACAGTTTTCATCGGATTCTCTTCAAACTTTCACAGAATGATTGTACCATCAAAAGGATCGTTCCTTTCGAAAATAGGTATGATCCGTCAAGAAACACGGGAAAAGGGACCTTATGAAAATTTAATTAAAAATTCAATAAAAAATCCTCGTTTACGCGATAGAGTCCGCAGTTTTCATCGGATTCTCTTCAAACTTTCTCAGAATGATTGTACCATCATAAGGATCGTTCCTTTCGAAAATAGGTATGATCCTTCAAGATACACGGGAAAAGGGGCCATATTAAAATTAAAATTTAATTAAAAATCCTCGTTTACGCGATAGAGTCCACAGTTCTCATCAGATTGTATTTAAACTTTCACGGAATGATTGAACCAACATAAGGATCGTTCCTTTCGAAAATGGATATGATCCGTCAAGAAACACGGGAAAAGTGGCCTTATGAAAATTTAATTAAAAATTCAATTAACAATCCTCGTTTACGCGACAAAGTCCACAGTTCTCATCGGATTCTCTTCAAACTTTCTCAGAATGATTGTACCATCATAAGGATCATTCCTTTCGAAATTTGGTATGATCCGTCAAGAAACACAGGAAAAAGGGGCCTTATGAAAATTTTAATGAAAAATTCTCATTAATAATCTAGAGCCAACAATTTTCATCGGATTCTCTTCAAACTTTCACAGAATGATTGTACCATCATAAGGAGTGTTCCTTTCGGAATCGGATATGATTCCTCAAGAAACATAGGAAAAGAGGCCTTATTAAAATTTAATTCTAATATCTTTGTTAACACTCTAGAGTCCACAGTTTTCATCTGATTGACTTCAAACTTTCACAGAATGATTGTACCATCATAAGAATTGTTCCTTTCAAAATTTGGTATGATCAGTCAAGGACCACGGGAAAAGGGGCCCGATAAAAACTGGATTGAAAAAGTCCTCGTAAACACAATAGAGTACATAGTTTTCAACAAATTCTCTTCAAACATTCCCAGAATGATTATTACAATAAATCAACTGTTCCTTTCGGAAGTAGGTTTGATCCATCAAGTTTCATGGAAAAAGGGGCCCTATGAAAATATAATAAAAAAAAATCTTAGTTAACTCATAATCGCCCTAGATTTCACCTGATTGACTTCAAACTTTCACATAATGATTGTACCATCATAAGGATTGTTCCTTTCAAATTGGGTCTGATCCATTGAAAAACATAGGAAAAGGGGGCCTTAGGAAAATTCAATAAAAAAAATCTTAATTAATGCTTGTTAGTCCACAGATGAGATGGGGTTGTCTTTATACTCAAACAGAATAATTATACTTTTGTAAGGAGAGTTCCCTTTGAAATAGGTTCAGATCCATCAAGTAACATGGGAAAAGGGGCCTTATGAAAATTCAATTAATAAAACCCTGTTAACACAATGAAAACCCACAGATTTGATCAGATTTTTTTTTTGAAACTTTCACAGAATGATTGGAAGGTCATAACTATCATTCTTTTCTTAACAGGATTTGAACTGTCAAGAAACACAGGAAAAGGGGCCTTATGAAAATTTCATTTATAAATCCTTGTTACCAAGTCCAGAGCTTTCATTGGATTTTCTTCAAACATTCACAGAATAATTGTACAATAATAATGATTGTTGATGTTTGCATTAGACCTGATCCGTCAAGTATCACAGGAAAAGGAGCATTATGAAATTTAATTTTAAAATCATTGTACCACAATAAAGTCAACAGTTTTCATCAGATTCTGTTCAAACTTTCACAGAATGATTATTCCACCATGAGGATTCTTTCTTTTCAAATTAGGCGTGATCTGTTTAGTATCATTGGAAAAGGGGCCTTTTGAGAATTTTATCTATAATCCTTGTAACCAAGTCCAGAGCTTTCATTGGATTTTATTCAAACCTTCACAGAATCATTGTACAATAATCACGATTGTTGATGCTAACATGAGACCTGATCCTTTAAGTATCGCAGGAAAAGGGGCCTTATGAAAATTTTATTCTAAAAATTTTACACCACGATAAAGTCTGCAGTTTTCGTCAGATTCTGTTCAAACTTTCACAGAATGTTTGTACCATCATAAGGATTGTTTCTTTCCAAATTGGGCCTGATCTGTCTAGTATCATAGGAAAAGGGGCTGTATGAAAAATTATTACCAAATCCTCATAAACACAACAATGCCCTGTCTTTATCAGAATCTCTTCAAACTTTAATAGAATGATTGTACCATCATTTGGATTGTTCCTTTGTAAATTAGGTCTGATTGGTTAAGTGAGACAAGAAAAGGGACCTTATAAGAATTTTATAACAAAACATCATTATTACAATAAAGTCCTCAGTCTTTATTATTTTCTTCAAACTATCATTGGGATTGTTCCTTTGTACATTGGGTCTGATTTGTTAAGTTTCACAGAAAAAGGGGCCTTATGAAAATTTAGTTACAAATATTCTTGACACAATTCAGTCCACTGTTTTCATTGATTCTCTTTAACATTTAAAGAATGATTGTACCTTCATTAGAATTGTTCCTTAAGAAATTTGGTTTGTTCTGTAAAGTATCATGAGAAAAGGGGCCCTCTGAAGATTTCACTATAAACTCATTAGCACAATAAATTCCACAGATTAAACAGATTGATTGTACCATCATTCCAATTGTTGATTTTGACAGTGGGTCTGACTATGGCAAGGGTCACATAAAAAGGGGCCTTATGAAAAAATCTCTTAATTATTCTGGTTAACACAATGATGTCCCTTGATTTCACCGGATTCACTTCAAAATTTCAAAGAATGATTGTACAAATACTTAAATGGTTCTTTTCAGAACTGGGTACAATCCATCAAGTATCATGTAAAAAGGGGCCATATGATTTTTTTTAAATATTCTAGTAAACATAATGAATTCCCAACATTTCATCGGGATTCACTTTTAACTTTCACAGAATGATAAAACCAACAGTAAAATATCACGGGAAAAAGGGCCTTATGAGAACTTGAATTTAATATCTTTGTTAACACAATAAAGTCAACAGTTTTATTGGATTCTCTTCAAGATGCTAGGAATAATTGTGGCATTCGAAACACAGGAAAAGGGGCCTTACAGATTATCATTCAAAACATTCTTGTGTATGTGATGAAGATCACAATCATTATCAAATTGTCTTTTAAATTTCACAGTACAATTGTTGGGTTGTAAGGAAAGTTCCTTTTGGAATGAAATTGATCCATCAGAAAACACAGAAAAAGGGGCCTTATTTATTTTCATTCAAAACGATCCTGTTTATGTGATAAAGTCCACAATTATTGTCAGATTCTGATGAAATATTCACAGAATGATTGTAGGGTCATAAGGTAACTTTCTTTTGGAAATGGAGTGGATCTGTCATAAAACATGGGAAAAGGGGCCTTGAGGATTGTTGCTTAAAATGATAAAGGGGATAAAGCCCTTTTTTTTCTTTATGCATTCTTCTTTGAGCAATTAACTTCCTTAAATATCAGATTTCTTTAACGGAAAACTTGATAACCAGTAGAGCGTATCAGGCCCTCATGGGCCTCTTGTCTTTTCTATAGACTTTAACGCTTTACTTCAAATATCGCATCTCTCGAATTTTGAAGGAATGTACCATAATTCGTATTTCTGACCATGATTTTTGTAATCTTTTTTTTGTGTGTTTTGAAAGAGCTTATCAAAATATAAGATTTGTAACGGGCTACGTTAAGAGTTATGTACATTCCTGTGCTATAATAATACCCTTTCCTGTTTTGATTTTTTTAGACCTGTCCAAATTCAAGGGTTTTGCAAACAAAAATTGAAAGTTGAGGGTAAAAATATTGTGAAAAAGAAGAAATTGCTTGTTACAACCAATTTCTTCTTTTTCTACAATATTTTCTTACTTATAAAATCCCGGGTACGTAAAACCAGGGATTGAACAGGAAAGGGTTAAAAGGTCGGTTGCAACGCCAACTGACCTTCGACAACTACCAGTTCGACTGAAATATCAAAATGCGTTAATTGAAAAATATATATCATCGGGAAATAAAACATAAAGTAAATAGTTGGGGACCTTAAAGGCGAAACTACAACTTGAATAAGATGTAGTTACGATGTTTAACCGTTCTCCAACACAACAAAATTTTAGACTTCCAAATTGAAAAAAGCAACAGACGTCAATTTCAAGTTGATTGTGGATATAGAAGAAAATGCTTGATATGTTCAATATCTTCTTTTTCCTCAATGTTTTCCACCGCTTATTTCTGTAGGGGGCGGGAAAAGGAGGGACTGTTTGGGAGTGTATTTAGCAATCAATCCAACGAAAAAATGCTTGGCATAAATGCAAGATGTCTCGGTTTTCCTCGGGTCTAAATGAATGGCTTTTATCTACGAAATATGAAAATAAGCGATTTCTATAGAATGAATCTAATTGCAGAAATCGTCTTAAAAACATTTTGGTAGAAACCAAACAGACGGTTTCGGGACGGTTGGTCTGGGAAAAGAAATGCACACTTGGATTATTTTGAAGAATCAAAGGATATCTTCAAAAGGGGGGGGGCAGAGAGATGGAGGTGGAAGAGGGGATGGCAGTCATAAGCGAGAAAGTGCTTATATATATATATATATATATATATATATATATATATATGTATGTATGTATTAGTGTGTGTGAAATGAATACATTGCTTGTAAAACAGCATCAATAACAACAAAAATCCATTGTCTTAAAATCGACATCTCTAACTTTTATGTATTAGGACCAATCCAAAATTTTGTTTTCTGGTAATGAATTAACAGTATTTTAATAACACTATTTATAGTTTGTTAACATGTATAGTCGTCAATTGGTTACCAATTTATATCCCGAGAGCCCCAGTGGTATTTAAAGCTTTTTTTTCATGATTAAAGACAAATTAGCCCGAAGATAGTTGCATTCAAGACAAATTACCCCGAAGATAATTGCTTTAAACCATTCCCACACAATCCCGCCTTTTTTCCGCCCCCTTCCTAAAGAAAAAGTGCTTTGACAAACTGGGAAAAATGAAAAAAAAAAAATATATTAATTCCATACACGAAAACTTGTCCTCTAGAACTTCTTTCAATTAAGATCAGTCACAAATTTTGTTGGTTGGCATTGGTTTTCCCTGATTTTTTGTTGTCGATTGTATAAAAACAAAGAATTTGCAAACGATTCTGATTGTTAAAAATTCTAAAATATTTATCTCTCTGGGTAGAAACAGTGTGGAAAATGCGGAAATGGCTTGTAACAAGCAATTTCTGCATTTTCCACATTGTCTTCCAGAACTATATTTCTAAGGGGCGTTAAAAGGAGGGATTGTGTGGGAATAGGTCAACTCTTTGGTTACTTTAATCTCGTTTGTTTATCATAATTACCGTTGACAAAGAAGATAACTTAACAAAAATATGCTTTGCTAGCTTACAGTACCTTCAGTACTTTGATTTAATTTTATTAGGCTTTATGCTGGAAGGGAAACAATAGTACATGTATTCTCTCTCTATATTAAGGGATTTTTTTTTGTACGCGTTGTTTCGGTTTCGTAAAGTGGTACGATATTTGGTTGAAACTCGGCCAAGATATACCAGCTGTCAAGAGTGTGTGCCTCTTATGTGTTAACCCTTTCCCATTAAATCCCTGGTTTTTACGTTCCTGTGATTTTTTTTTAACTCGGTGACAATCTATTTCTTCTTTTCCACAATATGTTCCACCCTACTGAATGGCTAATTTTTAAATTATGTTCACTTTAGATTTTTGTCTGTAAACCTTTAATTCATATAGGTTCAAAAATTTGTAAAACAGGAAAGCAGTAAAACGGAAAGTGTAAAGGCGAACTGTATTGAATTTTAATCCTTTCCTGTTTTGAAAAATTTAGACCTTTCAAAATTCGAAAATTTATAGTGGATTTAATATGAAGAATGACCATTCAGTAGGGTAGAAAATGATTTTGGAAAAAAGAAGACAAGCAATTTCTTCCTTTTCTACAATATTTTCTCAATTATGAATTCACGCGGAAGTAAAAACCGGAAAATAAACAAGAAAGGGCGAAATTTGTGCATTTTTTTTTCAAGTGAATGCACGGTCGTGTGCGACCACAATTATTGCATATCCTTTGTTAAAGCTTGTTCATCTGTGCACTTTGATGACATTCGATTCGAAAGCGAAACCATCCTAAAATTGGGATACAAAATATACGTTTCGCTTTCGGGAAATGGGTGTAATGTATTTAGCTAGCAAAGCGTTAGATATGATAGCTTAAGTTAATAGACAAAATTTTGAGGTCTTCTCACAGTTCAGCGAGAGCAAACTGCCACTGGAGGCTTATCTTCTAAATTCATCGAATGCCTAAAGCAAAGTCAATTACAAGTACACATATAAAGTAAGTTAAGTGTTCGATTAGATGGCAGATCGAACTGATTTAAGGGGAAAAGATGACAACCCTTAACAATTTACCTCAGTTGACTACTTCTGCCAATAGAGATTATTATGATCACATATTTTATTGCGTCCGTCAAACTTCCTGGTCAATAATGTCCATACCCACACAACCCCTTGTTTTCACGCACCAAAGGAAAATAAGCGAAAAAATCGGTAAAACCTGTAAATAAGCAAAATCTCCGGCCTTTTCGCCGCCGTCATAGCGCAGTTGGTAGCGCGTCGGACTGCCAATCTAGAGGTCCCGGGTTCGATCCCCGACGGCGGCACTCATCCTTTCCGACTATCTGTCTCTCACCAATGGGTCGATAATCGTAGATCTATGTGGGATAGTAGCTGGAGGCTAGGAAAGGATGTAATGGTAGTACTGGTGTGAGAAATACCAGGATTCCATTGTTAGGTGCTCCAGCCGCCGCGATATACCTACAATATTGTTGAAAGCGGCGTAAAACCCCATTTAATCAATCAATCAATCAATTCTCCGGCCTTTTACACAATGTTTTCTATCATACCTATCACTCAACGTGAGTATACTTCCCACCGAAGTATTGTCGCGAGTAATTCGGCCACTAATCATGGTATGATCATGATAATTTCACATACGAGTATGTAAGGGAATTTGTAAGCAATTGAGAGAAAGAAAGAGGGGGAGAAGCGGATCATTTCTTATACGGATGTGTAAGGGAATTTGTAAGCAATTGAAAGAGAGGGGGAAGCGGATCATTTCTTATACGGATGTGTAAGGGAATTGTAAGCAATCGAAAGAAAGAAAAAGTGAGAGTGGGTGAGAGAAGCGGAGCATTTATCATAAGGATGTGTAAGGGAATTTGTAAGCAATTGAAAAAAAGAAAAAGAGAGAGTGTATGAGAGAGAGTGGGGGAGAGAAGCGGATAATTTCTTAAACGGAAGTGTAAGGGAATTTGCAAGCAATTGAAAGAAAGAAACGCAGAAAGAACAAAAGAGAGTGTGTGTGCGAGAGAAGCGGAAAGAGATTGTGTATGTGTGTGTAGTTTTATTTGAAGGCCCCATTGATAATAAATTTTGCATTGTGATTTAACGTCTTAATGAGTGACCTTCGTTAAATGAATAGATAAAGATAAAGATACACTCAAACATGATGTAAAGATTACAGAGCAACTTGCAAAACTGAAGGGGTGATTCTCCATGTAATACCAAAATAATAAATTCTTCAGTTTAACACTTTCCTGTTAAATCCCTAGTTTTTACGTCCCTGTGATTTTAAAATTGAGAAAACATTTTAGAACAAGAGGGCCGTTGGCCCTGGGGCGCTCACCTGAGATAAAGGCTCTTTTTCTTTCAACAGTCTTATTTCATGTTAAGGTTAGGATTATGAAACAAGTGGGCCACCATTTCATATAAAGACTATGAACCTGGGGATCAAAAAGTCTTACTTTCAAATTCCAAGGCTTAAGTGCTGATTTGAAAGAAGGAAAGAACTTTTTTCATGAGTTATAATTTCAGAAATAAGAAAGAAGTCTGTGAACTGATACTTCATGCCTATACCCCCCCCCCCCCCCTGGGGCTCTGCCCCTGGGGACCCGAGGATCATGATTTAAGCTATTTTGAAAGAGGTCAATATACTGATGCTTCATGCAAAATATCAAGGCTCTAGGCCTTCTGGGTCAGGAGAAGAAGATTTTTAAAGATTTTTTTTTAACATTTCACTTTTGTTGCCATGGCAACCAAGTTTTTAACGGATTTCAATTCTTTTAGCTATTTTTGAAGGGGACCACCTAAGGAACATTTCTGCCAAATTTGGTTCAAATTGGCCCAGTGGTTTGGGAGGAGATGTTGTTTAAAGAAATTGTTGACGGACGACGCACGACGGACGACGGACGGACCAAAGGGGATCACAATAGCTCACTTGAGCACTACGTGCTCAGGTGAGCTAAAAAGAACAAGCAATTTCTACTTTTTCCATTATCTTTTCTTCCCTACTTGGTGGTCAATTTTGAAATTAAATCTACTTTTAATTTCTGTCTGCAAAACCTTTGAAATTCGTACAGGTCTATTCTAAAATTTTGCAAAACCGCAGAGGTTTAAGGGGAGATAATTCAGCAATTAATGACAGCATGGTTATGAAAACTGCACATGAACATAATAATACAATTGTGTGCAACACATAGCCCAGTACATGCAAAATTAAAGGATTATTATACCCCAAAAACTATTTTTAGGGGGTATATAGGAGTCAGCTTGTCGGTCGGTCTGTCCATCCGTACGTCCGTCTATCTACAGCTTATTCTTGTCCGCTCAATTTCTCGTCTACTATTGGACTGATTTTACTAAAACTTCACTGATATAATCAGTATCAAGTAGAGATGTGCATATTTTATTTTAGTAACGGTCCATTGATTTTTGACGGAGTTATGACCCTTTGGTGAAAAAACGTGTCCGCTCAAATTCACAGCAACCATTGGACGGATTTGATTCAAATTTCACAAAAAGACTCGGTATAAGTTAGACATGTGCATATCCTTTTTTGGTTATGGTCCATTTATTTTTGACTGATTTATGGACCTTTAAATAAAAAGTCCATTTTTGTTACGGCCCTTTGACAGATAACTTGTATATAGCTTGTATATGGACAAGCCCTGTTGGGGGGGGGGGGTATTAGTCCGCTTTTCGACAATTTCTAGTTATTCTGGGTAAAAATAAATCCGTGGAATAGGAAAAGTAATTCCACAAACAATCATAGAATGTGAATAGAAATTACACAATTTCGAAAAGTACATGAACACTCTGCATAAATTTCAGAGCCGTAGTTGCAAAGCTTTAGGAGTAAAGCTCGGTACAAATTATGTACAGTGAACATACGGATAGACGGACAGCAATGGCGATTACGGTCAACCCCATCCACTTCGTTGTGGGGGTGTGAAATAATGGAATCATTGTCCGCAACCGCAATGCCAAGATTTTTATTAACTGACATGAAGCACAAGTTTATTGACTTTTTTGAACTTGAATAAAATCAGGGGAAGGGTTAGGTCTATGAGGAAGTAAAAGAGGTTTTCTAACCGTTAGTCCAGTGTAACCAATGCGCGGATTATCGTAAACCTAAGTGGAATAGCAGCTGGATGCTGGGAAAGGATGTAGTGGTAGTACTGGTGTGAGAAACTTCCAGGAATTGTTAGGTGCTCCAGCCGCCGCGTTATGACTGAAATACTGTTAAAAGTGGAGTTAAACCCCATTCAATCAATCAAACCAGTGTAAACTGAATTGGTGATGAATATTCAACTGAAACATTCAAAACTTCATATTAACCCATTCCCAAAGAATGGAATTTTAGACCAGTCCAAATTCACAAAGATATAGACGATAATTTCAAGTTAATGAAATCTTTTTAATGTTTGTCTACTCGGGTAGAAAATATTCTGGTTACATGAAGAAATTGCTTGTAACAAGCAATTTGTTCATTTTCCTCAATGTTTTCTAAAGCTATTATATTGATGCGAGTTTAAAAGCGTCATTGTGTGGGAATGGGTTGATACACATGTAAATTAATATTCTATTGTTTTTGGACAAATAACGACAAAATAACATAGTCACTGCAAAGCATACTTTATTAAGAAAAGACATAAGAAAAATTGTACCAGTGATATAACTTGCCCACGAACAGACCTATTGGAAACAACTTTTTATTCCAAAAGGTTACGATAAATTTTTCAAGAAATGAAGTGGTTATGAACCGAAAAAAACTAATGACAATGTATGAATAACCAAGGCGGACATACATTAGTGTGACTAAGTTTTCAGGCTCATACCGGTACCCGGATGAAAAAAAAAAATTCATTTCTGAAAATATGCTGTCATTAAGAATAACAAAGAAATTACTTGTTCGGAGTAAGATTTTACGATTAAAAAAAAAACATATAGAATAGTTTCGTGTTAAAAATTTGTTCATCGAAATATGAAAAAAAATCAGGATATCAAATCCAGCCCTTGAAAGAAAAGGTCTCTAGGGTGATTTTTTTTTCGCTCCCCAAGAAAAAGGTTCGACAAAAAATGGAAAATGTTATCCACTCAAACAAACGGCGGTCAATGTTGGAGTTAGAAACTCATTTCTGGTCTAAATGAATGATTTCATTGGTCGACTGGTTATTAGATTGACAGTCGCGATTGGTCCACTGGCCCCTCTCAGAATGATAAATTACATAGTAATGGTGATTACAGTACATGTACAGAATGAAAAGTGCTACAAACCCACCACCGTGTAAAACTAACGTAAAAAGCCAATGGCAAATAACATCATACAATCCATTTCTATGTGGAACTAGGAAATGGTTAATTCATTCATTCATTGGCATATCTACATCATAAATCTTTGGCCATATACTAATACTGAATAGAAAATATGGCAAAGACTAACAAAAATATAAACATGAAATATACAAATTGCAAGAAAAAATATAAGGAATGTGTAAGTTTATGAACACCGAAAAAAGAAGAAGAAGAAGAAAACACAATAAATACAGTGTAGTTCTGGAAATAACGTTGGAAAAGAATGAATTTCAATATATTATGGTTTACCGCTTTTGAAAAAATCTTATGGAATGTCTACTACGTTTACACCTTGATCAAAGTAATAACCTATCAAGATTAAGGAATTTACAATACGAGAAAAGTGCTTGTTAAACAAACAATATGTCACCAGGTTAGATATTTCATTGTCTTAATCAATTTTAAGTTTTAAGGTTATTTGAGTGATTTCATTCCATTGAGATTATTTGATGTTATTTGAGTCTGGTTTCATTTCAAGTTTTGAGAGGATTTGAGGTTTCGGGTATGGTTCCATTCATAAACCAAAGCGCTGAAAGCCTGAGATATGTATACACAAGAAACAACCTGAGTTTGATGGTCTGATTGTCAGACGTGTCACTTTCTACCAAAATCTACTATCGAATATGCGCAGATCTGCTAATTTGTGCGCTAGGGTACACTCTTCCCGCTTTGGAGGTATTGTAACGATATACATGAATATGCATACCCATATATATACATGTACATATCATTACATATTTTTCACCCGATCAAAATGCTTTTAAAAAATCTTATAAAGGCCACCCAAGGATCCTTCCTGTGAATTTTTGTTCTGTTAAGCACTTTCCTAGAAGAAGAAGGTTTAGTTGGTTAAAACGTCATACCTGTTGATTGTTAACTCATTCTCACACAATTAGACGCCTTTTTACGCCCAATAAGAAAAACAAACGGGAAAATATTGCGTAAAGTGAAGAAATTGCTTGCACCAAGCAATTTCTTCATTTTCCACAACTTTTTCTACCCATGAAATTGAAAAAAAAAATCTAAAATGTCACAAATATTAAATTGTCGTCTGCAACTCTTTTCAATTTGGACCGGTCTAATTTTTTTCTGTCTGGATTTGGGTTAAAGCAGCAGTCATGATACTTTCTTGCTCAATTGCGCTATATCAACTTCCAACTAGACCCCACACATAAGTCACCTAGGTTGTCAATGTATGTATACATGTTGGCCTTTTTTCTTTGTTATCAAAACTATTGCATCAACACTTTTTTAGGAATTGTTTGTTCTACATATGTTTGATCCATCGTCTGACGACAAAATCTTAGATTGGTCAAAATTGAGAGAAATTGCAGACAGCAATTGGTAGTTGATTGAATCAATGGTGGAGATAAAAAAAATCAATTGTTTCGTTGGTTAGCAACTTTCATTGTTTTCGAAACATATAACGATAAAAAATGAGATTCAGTGGATTGAAATACTAATATATCCATAGACAGTCATGGTAGCAAATATCATCTACCTGCAAACAATTTCTTGGTAAGATTTGAAATGACAGGCTAGATTCATTAATGGCCTAAAATGGCCCATGAGGAAAGGGAAACATTTGGACTGATCATCTGGCAAAATAAAATTATCATTCGTCTGTAAATATACCTAGTCATTCATTTTTCCATTCCCTTAAATATCTTTATCAGTTTATTTAATTCTTGTTTGTTCTCAAACCAATAAGTACATATTTATAAATTGTCAAATCAATTATACTGGTTCACCCATTTCTCCCCTTTCAAAACATATAGATGTATAGATAAAAGCAAACGAAAACGAGATTCGGTAAATTCAAACCTTACTTGAAAAATGAAATGCAATATTACGAGTATAAAATGTTGGTTTTTTCAAATTTTCTTACGTATTGATAAAATTGCAACAACTACCTTCTAACTGTAAACAATTTATTGATAAGATTTTCAACGTATATATTTCAACGTTCGAAGGATATCATAAAGTTATGCCTCAAATACTGAGCTCAGTTGACATTTTTTCATCGGTTAACACGACGTTTGGCATCATCATTTGAGCTCACTTGGTATATTTTAACCAGATGGCAAGAACTTTTGCTACACTGGTTGACTTAAATTGAAAAAATACCCCTGATAAGACGAAGTTTGTCCTCTATGGTCAAGCTAATTTGATATATTTTATCACCAGATAACACGAAGTTTGGCTACTGGTGGTAAGCTAAACTGATATATTTTTTATCACCAGATAACACGAAGTTTGCTACTATGGTTAGGCTAAGTTGATATATTTTTATTAACAGATAACAGGAAGTTTAGCTACTATGGTTAAGCTGAGTTGATATATTTTTATTACCAGATAACACGAAGTTTGGCTACTATGGTTAAGGGAAGTTGATATTTTTTTACCACTAGATAACACGAAGTTTGGCTACATTCTTTTTTCAAAACACGAACAAATCACAAAATACAAATTGTAGTTTTCAAAGTTAAATGTTAAATTCAAACTCTGATCCTCGCTTTAAACTTTTGTTTTCGGAAGGATAAAATCTTGCTGATCTGATCCACACGAGCTTTCGCTGATTCTGAGTAATGGTTTTACTTCTAGACGCTTAGCTGTGCCGGCAATCTTTGGATTGAAAATTTTCCTCTCATTCTCCACTACGACATTGAAGATATTTGCCATATTCGATCTGCTAACTTTCCCTGAAAGGACGGACAAACCGAGTTTTAACGAGTTCTTGATAACAAGAAGCAATAGTATTCTAAATCTTGTGTCTTTCTCTTTTTACCTGCAACAAGACACGTTGGCTATGTTCAGGATAACGAAGCAATCTCGAAATCCATTTTGGCATGGACCATGGAGCATACATGTAAAATCTTGGGGTGCTTTGTTACCATTTACGCAACCTTTCTGTAAACGAGTCTCAAGTGATTGATTAACAAACAATACAGGGATGTAGATAAGCAACCGAGGGACTAATTACATTCTTTAACTTTTTTTGTAGTCGAATTCTATATTGTTGGTACACAAAACATTCGTTTCAATAACACGATTTTAACCAATTCTCACGCATTCACACTTTTTTATGCACCTCCAGAAAAAAGCTTTGGAAAATATTGTAAACAATGAAGAAATTGCTTGTAACAAGCAATTTTTTCAACATTTTGTACCCTAACGGCAAATATTTTCTAAATTCCACCAACTTGAAGATGTCTTCTGCAACTTCTTTCAATTTGAACCAATCTATGTTTTTTGTCGTGTGGCAGCGGATTAATGGGGATCAACAGTTTCTCACACAGCTACACTTATTTTCTACATGAACATCTATCACTAATAGCCTTCTGTTCAATATATGCAGAATCAAACGTAAATGACGTCACTGTGGCGTCATATAGGCGTATAAGATTGCGACAGTTCGTTGGTCCTGTTGTCCAAGAATTGATTTAAAGCATATTTATGGGAAGAAACAGAATCTGTCATGAAAACCCCTCGAACCGGATTCCGAGAAAGAAGATCGGTGGAAGACGACACATATCGCAAACTTGAAACAATATGGCAGTTAGAGTTTATTTTCAGTGAAACAGCTTTAGAAAAAAGTCGTTCTTCTCATTTATCCCTATCTTTAACCCATTCCCACACTTTTTACGTCCCTAAATAAAAAAGTATTTGGGAAATATTGTGAAAAATAAAGAAATTACTTGTGACAAGCAATTTCTTCATTTACGTTATGTTTTATGCCCAGAAAGTTAAAAAAAAATCTAAATTTCAACAACTTTAAATTGTCTTATGCAGTCACTTTCAATTTGGACCTTCATAAAATTTTGACGTCTGGTAATGGCAGTTTTTCCTAAATACAAGGAGGTATCGATGTTTCTTAAATTTAGATAAGAAAAAAATACAAAGTGCCGAAAAATACACTCAAACTAAAGGTAGGTATCGATGTTTTTTTCATGTCACAGATTTTAATTATTTTCAATTCCACTCGTATATTATTTGAATACGATATGCCGAAAAGAAGTGTTGCAAAAATCTGAGGTCGCTTATCAGAAAAAAGCAGGGTATTTCCTTAATAGCCTACGTAGGCTATTGATCTATTTTTAGATTAATCCGAGACAGTTGCGATTAATATATGATCATTCACGTGGTGCGAATAACCGTTGGAATCTTGAATTGGGTTTAAATTACATCACACCGACGTCATCATTACGTCAGCAGGAGTTATATTCGCTAGCTGGTCTTTAATTCTGTAAAGATCAGTCTAAAACTTTCGTAAGCGTCATTACAAATATTAACACTAACCGTAGTTTTACGCTAACCTATTAAAGTGACATAAATTAGGACGTTTGCTGTTTCGCTAGTAAATTTGTTACCTTAAGCTGACTTTCGTTCATATGTAAATGAGGTCATTCGATATCGACAGCCGAATTCCGTGATATCCAAAAATAACCTGGAATTCCGCTGAACCTTTTCGATATAACCACAAAAAGCCACTTTAGGCCTATTAGATTACACCAAGACACTACCTGACTCAACTAAAGTATTAAATGTTCGTTTGGGTGTATTTTTCGGCACTTTGTATTTTTTCTTATCTAGGTTTCAGAAACATCGATACCTCCCTTTAAATTAAAATTTGAAAAAAAGAAAAGAAAATGAAAACACATGCAAAAGGTCATATCGTTTCAAATTTGCAATCCGTAGTCTACCGACCTGTGTTCTCGAAATCGAGTTGAAGCTAGCTTCGATATCGTAGCCCTCTTTCTGATAATCTGCCAGCTAGCTGCGATATCGTAGCCCTCTTTCTGATAATCTACCATAAGATTATCAGAAAGAGGGTTTCGATATCGCAGCTAGGTTGAAACGTGCTCGCTTAATAATTTTTATCATTCTTGACTCGGTAAAAACTCGGTTCTCGATGAAAATCTCATGATAGGTCCAAATGTTAAATCATCAGTCTTTTCACAAGAGGGAATGAACAAGGAATATGGTTACCTCTCGGTATCTTGGTCTTGTCTTTCTGCTTCTTTTTGCAGACACAGATCATACATGTGATGAAAAAGACCAGAGCCAGTCCAACAGCTAACCTGTAAAGTCGGAAAGAAATTGGATCATAGATAAACTAAATAGACATAGATAGATAAATATCGTGCAAGAGATATCCAACAATAAATCAAAATAGACACATCTTCCTTAAACTGTTTTCGATAACGGTGAAATATAATAGATATCGCAAATTAACAGATCTCTTGCCACGCCTACTGATTTCGACATGAAGTTCGACTTAGATATTATCACATTACCAGACGATAAAATTTAAAGGTAGGTATCGATGTTGTTGTTTTTTTTATGTCACAGATTTTAATTATTTTTATTTCCTCTAATATACTATTTGAATACATTATTCCGGAAAGAAGTTCTGCAAATATCTGAGGTCGCTTATCAGAAAAAAGCAGGGTGTTTCCCTAATAGCCTACGTTGGCTAATAATCTATTTTAGATTAATCCGAGACAGTTGAAAGGAATGTAGGATTATTCACGTGGGGCGAGTAACCGTGCATAAGTTTAAATTACATCAACGTCATCGTTACGTCATCAGCGCCCGAGGTTATAAAACTTTTTTAAGAACGACTCGGCTGAGAATCGCTCTCATTCTCAAATCCTATAGAATTTACTCTCTTGAGAATGACGGCAAAATCGGAATATAAACTTCATTGAGAACGTACTCAACAGATAACGGCCCAAACCAGTCTGTTTTTGATTTAATTTTATTTTGATATTGGTTGTAAGCGGTAGTGTAACTATAAATAGAATACATGTATGTAAATATGACAGACGAAGGGTGTATTGTTGAAACGGTTCAAAGTCATAGAGTTGAAAGTGCAAAGAAAAAAAAAGAGGAAGAGTGTGGTGAAACGACGAAGAAATAATTTTGATCCAAGAGGATATGACAAATGAACAGGTGCTCTTTGGCGATTTTAAGGTACCGGATGGAAAAACCCAGGCAAAGAGAAAGGGCGAATTATGGGCTGATATCGCCTATAAAGTTTCTGCGTAAGTGCCAATAAAATGAAAAGTAGCAGTCAAAGAACTTCTGCATTTTATTTGAATAATATGTTACGTCACCAGGAGTTATGTTCGCTAGACGGTCTTTAATTCTGTAAAGATCATTCCAAAGCTGTCGTAAGCGTTATAACAAATATAAACACTTACCGTAAGTATGCTTGATATGATATGATTTAGGACGTTGGCTGTTTCGCTAGTAAATTTGTTACCTTCAGTTGACTTTGGTCGTATGCAAATGAGGTCATTCGATGTCGACTGCCGAATTCCGTGATATCTCAAACTAACCTGGAATTCCGCTGAATTTTCCGGTATAACTACACAAAGCCACTTTAGACGTATTAGTTTACCACCAAGACAATGCCTGATTCAACTTAAAGTATTAAATGTTCGTTAGGGTGTATTTTTCGGCATTTGTTATTTTTTTTTATCTAGGTTTCAGAAACATCGATACCTCCATTTAAGACTGGTCCGAATTGAAAGAAGTTTCAAAAGACCTTCCAAAATGAATTAAAATTGAAAAATAAGCGCTGAATAGGCTACAAACAATTTTTCCTTTTCAAACAAAGTTTTCCGTGATTGCATTTCTTCGGGGCATCAGGAATGGTCATTGAGCAGCAACGGGTTATACAGATATTTTGCAAAAATAATGGCCAGTGGCATGTTACAAAAATAAGATGGATGGTTGTCGACCTTGAATAAGCTATAGTAACGACGTTTTAGTCGCCAAACCAAAAAAAATGCCACAATCAAATACATGTTCTTACCAATGCCGTTGTTCGTTTTTTTGTATCAATCAATTATTTGATTGACTATCTCACTCCGTCAATTTGTATTGCAACAACCTAATCTAAAAATATTCCCCATTTACTTTTTGAATAACCCAGCCCTTTACTTCTATAAGACTCTTCCTAAGAACCATCAAACTGTTTATGTTACAACGAAAGTTGTACAAGCTCATTCACCACATAAGCTCTGCATATATACTTGATTGATTTCACATTATTTCAGTCACATCGCGCCGGTTTGAGCACCTAACAATGGATCTCTGGTATTTCTTACACCAGTACTACCACTACATCCTTTTCGAGCCCCTTGCTGCTCATCCCAAAAATGTTTACGGTTACCCACACATTCGTGAGAGACAAATGTCGGAAAGGATATTCGCCATGACTTGGGATCGAACCGTGGACCCCATGACTAGGAGTCATATGCGCCACCAAGTGCGCTATGGCCGCGGCCTGCGTATAGAAGAAATGAATATTTGGAGGTGCTAAAAAAAAACTTTTAACCCCTTCCAGAGGACGAAATTTTAGACTGGTCCAAATTGAAATGTTGCAGACGACAATTTATAGTATATAAAATTTTAGATTTTTTTCAAATTATGGGAAGACATTATTATGGTATTGCATAAGTATAGAGCTTAAAGATGAAATTGACCTACCACACGAAGAAAAATGTCAGATCTTCTGTAGAGCAGCACTTATCTCCGCAACAACCCACAAATGTGCTGCAACTGAAAGAATGGATTTAAAAAAGTGAAACTGTTAAACTTAGTGTAATACTGCCGCTAAGTGCAGATATTTACGGCTGAGTTTCCCGAACCCAATGAAATTGTTAACTCTTTCCTGTTTTGCAAAATTCTAGACCTGTCTAAATTCAAAGATTTTTCAGACAACAAATGAAAATGGTTTAATCTGAAGAATAACCATTCGGTGAGAGTAGAAAATATTGTACGGAAAAAAAAATAATTGCTTGTTACAAGCAATTTCTTCTTTTTCTGTAATGTTTTCTACACTATAAAATCACGGGGACGTAAAAACTAGGGATTGAACGGGAAAGGATTAACCGTATAGCGCCACTAAAGTCCAATCACCCTGTGCAAAGATATCGTGCAATGATTTGATGGTTTTTGATTCAGATGACAAGACATAAAGTCACAGATTTTAAGGGTTCTTTTTATTCCGCCTCATTCATTGTTTGAAACAAGTAGAATTTCAAAAGAGATCGGTTATCAGAATAAAATATGTTTTGATGTTAGCATGCGTAGCCATTAAATCTATTTCAGAATTCTCTCGGAATTGCAATGAATTATCATGTTAAGCGAGAAATAATGGACCTTGCGCTTTCAGTCGCGAAGATGCCTTTGGGCTGAGAAAGAGTTTGATAACTCACTCGCGCCACAAAACAGCGTCATCGTGACGTCACCTATACTCGCTAGCCGATTATCGATTTAGTAAAGTTCAGTTAAAATCTGCCATAAAAGGTTATAACTGTTTCGCTTCAACCAACTGATGTGACGTATTTTATTGTGTTGGTTGTTGCCATTGTACATTCTCAAAATAATACATGTAGATCTGGCAGATTAACTGAATTTTTGTAGATAGCTACAAAAACGCCACTTTCGCTCATAAAATAATCACGAAGACAATATCGATATCTTGTATGGTGTCTTCCTGATTCACCCACATTTGAAAATCCAATAAATCCATCTACCTGGTGGGAAGAAGGAGGTAAGGGAAAATGTGTGATTACAGTTAGGTTCAAGTTGTATTCCACCTATATTACATATTAAAGAGTGTTTGTTGTTCATATGTAAGAATAAAATGGTAAGTATAAAATGCCCGTTTGAGTGTAATGTTCGGGCATTGTATAGAGCCACACTATGTTTCTGCTCTAAGCCCTCGATATGTATATAACTTACTATAATTTTTCCTGGTTTGGACCCCGTTCTGCACACAGTTTTCTTCCGAACTGTAAAAAAAGAAAACAAATATCATTTTAAGCTTATTTGACTACCCTTTTCGAGATAAATGAAAATGATAACATTTTTCAATTTTCTCTAAACCTAAATTACGTCAGACTTTCATTAAGACTTTACAAAACATGAAGATATAATTACCTTTGCTTGTTTCTACCACAGAAAAACAAAACTGTTTAGAATTACATCGTCTTAAAATCAGCCCAAAGTTTTTTTCGACTGGTAATGGGTTAAATGGAGGTAAAACAGATGTCTGCTATAGGAGAAATAATGTAAAAAAAAAAGTGTAACCTTATTAACAACCAATTACCTGATGACAAAAGGACAAAAGTTTAGATTAATTCGAATTAAAGCAAACTTTTTGAATTTGATATAATTTTAGAGTGTTTCACTGGAAAGACAAAAGTGTGCGTAATGAAGAAACTGCTTTTTGTAAGCAATTTCTCCATTTTCGTCAGTGTTTTCCAGAGCTTTTTTGCTTCAGGAGGATAGTGTGGAAATAAAGTTAAGCAATAAAATTTATGAAATACTATTGAAATTTCAAACAAAGTTAGGTTATAAAAATAGATTCAGTGCATATGAAGCCAGCAGGTTCATGAAATTTTAAAACCTTTTTCTTTCTTGGTAGGAAAAAAACGTTTACCGAATTCTTAGACTACGTTGTATTTAATCAAAGGAAAAACAATGGATACTCTTCTTGGAACACATGACAGCTGGAAAGCATTATAATAAATTTGCTCTCCAACAGTACTTTCAGTGCTTTGATTATTTTTACACATTGTCTGTGTAATCTGGATAGTTAATTTGTATGCACAAATTGTCATTTCTGTATGGTCTGTTTTCAACCGAAATATGCGAGTAAAGGGCAGGCTAATCAGGGTCGATAGTTTTACTCCTTGTACATTTTCGGAATATAGAATGACACTTCTACCTTATCACTTTGTGAATATAGTGTCTATATAATTGACCTATGCTTTATCCTATCTATTTCTCAAATATTTGTTTTCTGAAAGCGCTATTTTGTCTGACGGATAACATATATGTCATCATTCGCCAATAAACCGCCCTTTTATTCCTTTCCCACTCAATCCCGCCTTTTTATGGCCCTCGGGGAAAAAAGGTTTTGAAAACATTGTGGCAAATAAAGAAATTGCTTGTTACAATGACTTTCTTTATTATCCACAATGTTTTCTTCCAAAACAGACTAAGATATTTAAAATTTCATCAACTCAAATTGTCGTCTGCAACTTCTTTGAATTCGGACCAGTCTAAATTTTATCTTCTGTGAATGGGTTTAGTCCTAAGAGTACAATCAACTTGTTCCACGAGAAATATTTTCTATCCTATAATATGATGTGTTTTTTTTCCAATTCACATCAATTCAGATAAGCCATCTGCTTTTTTTAGATTAACTAAGTACATGTAGTTAAAATGTCGGTGTTTGATTTAAGACTTTTAATATATGGCAAAATAATGAATATCTTTTATACTTTTGTGTCACATTCGCTAGTTATAATGACATAGGAAGCCTACTCTAAAATTTTCTACTAAAACCGCGATGAATGTCATTTTTAACCCATTACCAGACAAAAAATAGACTGGTCCAAATTGAAAGAAATGGCAGACAACAATTTAAAGTTTATGAAATTTTAGACTTTCAACTTTTTGTGTACAAAAAAATGTGAATAACGAAGAAATGGGTTGATACAAGCAATTGTTTTCATTTAACATAACGTTTTACAATTGCTTTTTTGAATTGGTCTCAAAAAGCGTCATTCTGTGGGAATTGGTAAAGGCCCAAGTTTCTTTATATTATTAGTTTAGAAACGTAGAGAATATTTGTATGTTTGGTTCACATTTAGGTATGAATCTATAAACTTAACTACACTGTGTGAATACGCAAAGCAGCCTTATGCATGAATTTGGTTAAATTTTAGGTTCAAACCTCAATGACAACAAAAACATTCTCTTTGTGTCTTATAATTTGATACCATCCAACAAAACAAAGCAAATATTTTGCTAGTTTTAATTGAGATCTTATGGATGCACAATCGAGTTTCGTGCTCAAAACTTTGTTTATGGAAGTATAAAAAAAGTTGTTCATCCGATCAAAACACTTGAATCTTGATAGACGAAACTAAAATAAACTATTTAAGAGATGAAGAGAATATTTTTTGTTTTCATGGAGGTATGAACCGAAAAACCTAATCACACTGTATGAATACGCGAAGCGGATTCATACATTGTGTGATTAGGTTTTTCGGTTCATACCTCCATGAAAACAAAAACTATTATCTTCATTTCTTATAATTTAATAGCATCAAGCGAAAAATGCAACAACTTAACAAATTTTGATACCTTTTTGTAGTGAACTATTTTGTGCGGAAGCATTCAAAATGGCTGCGTACTCAAAATTTTGTTCATGGAGGTATGAATTAAATTTTTCGACCAATCAGATCGCTCGTTTTTGATAGACGAAACTAACAATTAAATTATATACCGACGAAATCGTCGGAACCTAGAGGTGAACTATATTTCTCTTTGGAGCCAACAAAGAAACTTTACTCAAAAATGCTATACGAATTGCAAAAGGACAACTCAACAGTAAAAGAACTTTCAGATTTACTCGACAAGTGCACCATATTGTGATTTTTGCAATAAATAAGAGATGAACATTTTTTGGTTTTCATGGTGGTATGAATCGAAAAAACTAATCACACTGTATGAATACCTTTCCTAATAACAAACAATCTTCATAATTGGACATTTTCTTTTAAAAAAAAAATCAAAACGAAATCCTTTATTGGTGGAACTCATTAGAATCGTCTCATTGAGACGATTCTATAATGAGTTGCATCAATAAAGGATTTAGTGAGAATCTTGCAATGTATGCAGTCGAACCGATCCCTCATAAATGTCACAAAAAGTGTATTAAGCGACCATTCTCTCAAACGACCGCATTTTTGGCCGTCCCTAGAATGGTCGCTTCATACAGGTTTTATTGTATATGTACTGTAAACTCATGGCTTGTAATAAGAAGATTTTTAAAGATTTCCATTATTTTTTCTAATTTAAAAAGGATGTATCAGGGCCAAGCCTTATTTTGACTACAGGCGCATTATACAACGTTTTTAAAAGATGATGTCACGAACAAAATATGAAATCTCTAGGCATTATGGTTTGTTACAAGAAGATCCGTAAAGAATTCCATATTCGTGTGTGTGTGCGCGTTTGCTTGTTGTTGTTTGTTTTAAATAGGGTGTGCCCGGGTGGTACCCAAATAGAACCCGAGGGATTTCATTTTAACTTTTGAATAGGGTTATTTTTTCTAATTTAAAAAGGATGTATCAGGGCCAAGCCTTATTTTGACTACAGGCGCATTATACAACGTTTTTAAAAGATGATGTCACGAACAAAATATGAAATCTCTAGGCATTATGGTTTGTTACAAGAAGATCCGTAAAGAATTCCATATTCGTGTGTGTGTGCGCGTTTGCTTGTTGTTGTTTGTTTTAAATAGGGTGTGCCCGGGTGGTACCCAAATAGAACCCGAGGGATTTCATTTTAACTTTTGAATAGGGTTACCAAATAATGCCCCCCCCCCTCTCAAAAAAAAATAAATAAATGAAAAATAAATGAAAAATAAAAATAAGTAAAAAATAAAAATGAAATAAAAAATAGAATAAAACTTTAATGGCTGCGCTTACTCCCTTCTCTATTTTTAATTCAAAATATTATTAGCCAGGGCGGAGCCAAAATGGGACACACAGTGCACCAATTTTAAAAGTCTCATAGAGGGTCACTAAATTATGCGAAATACAAATCATGAAGCCTTTAGACCTAATGATTTGTGTCAAGAAGAGAATTCATAGCTAGCAAAGCGTCAGATTTGATAGATTAAGTTAACAGACAAAATTTTGAGGTCTTCTCAGAGATCAACGAGTGCAAATTGCAACTGGCTTAACCACACATTGGATGCCTACGCCATAAAAAGTAGTTCTTATGTATTTCAAGAATATTCCAAACCCTATTCAAATTGTAGATATCTCTCTAGATAGCATGCTATTTATCCCATTACCACTCAAATCCGATTTTTAAACATCTCACGAAAATGCTTAGGAAAACATTGTGGAAACTGAAGAAATTGCTTGAAACAAGCAATTTCTTCATTGTCCACAATGTTTTCTCCCAAACAAGGGAAAGATCTTCTAAATTCAACCAACTTGAAATTGTCATCTGCAACTTCTTTCAATTTGAATCAGTCTAAGATTTTGTCATGTTGTCATGTGTTGACTACTGGGTTACATGATAACCTTTGACAAAGAATATTACTTAACAAAACCAGTTTTGCTAGTTAAATTAACCTATCTCGCACAGTCCCGCTATTAATTGTACGCCCATCAAGAAAATAAGCTTTGCAAAACAATGTGGATTATATGAAGAATTTGTCTGTACCAAGAAATTTCTTCATTTCCCACAACGTTTTCTACACAGAAAGAAGGATGTTTCTAAATTTCACAAAGGTGAAATCGTCTCCCGTATCTTCGTTCAGTTCAGTCTAAAAGTTAATTTTCTGGTAATGGCTTAAAGATTCCATTCTTTACTTCTTTGTTGAAAAGGTTATTTTGCGGAGCTCAAATAAGATTCTAAGGCCATCATTTATTTGCACTTTTGTAGATAGTGACAAGATGCCGCCATATTACTACATGTGAAATATATAAAACCTCGAGGCCTTATGCTTTGTTACATGAATAGTTTTAAAGATGTTTTTTTAACTTTTTATATTTCCATTGCAATCAGGATTTTCATATCAAATTCTTTTTAACATATAAGGTAGATAACCATTATTTAAGACATGCAGAGATTTTTTTTCTTATCTTCGTTGAGGTATAAACCTGCAAACTGAATCATACTGTATGAACATGCGGAGCGGATTCATATTTAGCGTTATTAACCCTTGTCATGCTGAATAGAAATCCTCTGCAGAACAGCATTAAATTCAAAGGGCTGATAGTACTGGATGCACTAATTTCAGGGTAATCGTTATTTTTGAAAATCATCCTATAAACAACTTTGGCTTAAATGAGACAAGCAGGCAGTGTAGACAAAGATCAGACTGCACACATGTGCCGGCTGATCTTTGTCTATACAGACTGCACACATGTGCAGGCTGATCTTTGTCTATACATCCTGCCAAAACAGGAATATTCCGGATTTAGCATGACAAATTCAAATGGCTAAGTTTTTAGGTTCACACACACAAAACAAAAATAATCTATAAAATTCGTCTAATTCAATGCTATCCCGCAAAACAAGGCAAATGTTAAATTTCATTGATCTACCGTATGCGCAAGCATATAAAATAGTTTCTTGTTCAATGTTTTGTTCATAGAAGAAAAAGAATAAATAGATAAATAAATTCAGTAATTCCAAAGGCTTATATCTTGATAGACGAAACTAAATTTAAATCATATACATATGGTTTCCTTTCCACAGACCAAGAAGTGTAGTTGCATAGGATTTACAAAAAAGTATTGAAAGACAGAGGGTTAGACAGACGAACGGGCGATATTGATCAAAATGCCTCATCTTGAGCACTTCCTTTTCGGTTGAGAAAATAGAACAGAAAAAGAGGTAGGGGGAAGAATCAGTATTAAAGAAAAACGGATAAAAATGATCGAATCTAGCACTGGCCTTTTCTGCAAAGCAGTAGGTTTTTTATAATTATATTTTTGAGTAGAATAAGAGTGCTTCTTGCCCAAAACTTTAAATCAATACATATCTAAGATAAGAGAGTATAAAAATCTAGATAAAACAAATATTTATATTTCTCACGAAGACCTAGCCTTAACCCATTCCCATACAATCCCTCCTTTTGACGCCCCTCAAGACTAAAACCTTTTGAAAACATTATGGAAAATGAAGAAATTGTATTAAACAGTTTCTTCATTATCAACACTTTTTTCTATCCAAATGAAGACGAAAAAAAAAAGAAAAATCCATCAACTCGAAATTGTTACCTGCAATCAATTTGGACCAGTCTGAAATATTGTTGTGTGGGAATTGGTTAAACTTTCTTAGTCCTGATATTGTGAGCGGGAGAAGTACCAGTATTTCGCCCGTGGACAACAAAAAAATGTACTCTTAATTTCTTAAATCGATATTTTTATTGAAGGAAGCGAACCGATCATTTTTTTTGGGGGGGGAGGGGGGTATGATCCGCGTAATTTTGATTAGGCTTAGGGGAAATGCAAGGGCAATTGACAAATCGTGGCTGTCACTCAAGGAATATATCGACCAATCAAATTATTCATTCAGTCCGGAATCGAGTTTTAAAGTCCAACATTGGCCGCCATTTGTGTGAAACATTTTTGTTGTTTGGCGACTTAAACGTCGTAACTACAGCTTATCGAAGCTGTAGAAACGACGTTAGGTCGCCAACCAATGACTCTACTTTTAAGTAACATGCTATTGACCACAGTTTTTGCAGAAAAAAAAACACCGTTTAAAATCGCAGAGGGACTTCCTGTTGGTGTCAATGGGCGTGACTACAGGAGTAAGTGGGTGGGGTCAGCTATTGGTCAATTACTGCATTGATAAGAACAGCGAGCAGAACAGCAGCGAAGGGTATCGTGTACAGAAAATGTTTATTCTCTTAACCCTTGTTATCCTGAACCCGGAATATTCCTGTTTTTTGCAGAAGGTAGAGACAAAGATCAGCCTGCACATTCATTTCAAGCCAAAGTTTGAAGGATCATTTTTTTTTTTTTTTTTTTTTTCATTCCGTTTATTTTAATAGGAAAAGGGATAACATCATTAAAGCCATACTTTTCCTCCGCGGAAGGAAAACGGTTAAAACAATCTATCGTGTATTTAATTAGTAAAGCAAACAAGAGCCTTCTTAACATCGATATACAAAAGGAGGATGTGAGTAAAGGTCCCTGGAAAGAGTAATTTGTGTTTTTCTGATCGATTTTTACCTCGTGTTTGTTTACATTTTGAGATCAAGACGAATACATCCGATTCTTCACCGGAAACCCTCGTCTATCTTCGGCATTGACAGTTATATGCACACATGCATTCGGCAATCCTCGGGCGATCTCCGATGTAGGTAATGAATGGGCCGAGCAGTGACGAATGGCACACAAAGTCATGCTGTTGACTAAATATTACGGACGGTTTTGTTAATCTTCGTGACCGATCTAGCTATTTGAATGGTGAGCGAAAGCTAAAACGTCATCACTGACGTCATAATTCTATGTAAACAAACCTTAAATTGAGGTGACTTCTTTCATGAATTATAGGCTTTCTGCGTGTTTTGACGAATGGCAAACATGCTGTTGACTAAACTTTACGAACAATTTCGTTAATCTTCGTGACCGATCTACACGCCCGGTAATCTCGGGCTCCATTTCTTTTTGGAGAACAGTACAAAAAGGAGACAATGATACTTCCGATATGGAGCCACGGACCGGAACTGAACAGAAAAGGTAAGTAAAACAGTTCACCTCGCGTACAATTTGATCTGCTATTGACCTATTATACATTTTCAAAGACGTTCAGAGTTTCATACCACATAGAAATGATTATATTATCCGTTGGCGGTGATAGATTTCAAAAATAATTCCGTTTGTGAATAGAAACTTGAATCAAAGTTTTGACATCGAACCCGATCAAACACGAAAATTCGTGTTGAAATCGTTAAATCCATGTTATCAACAGTTCTGAAAGATTTAAGTTGCTATGACAGTGAAATGAATGATAACGTGTTGATATAAAACAATTTTACCACAAAGAACTGCGCTGCGATGTTATATTGTCAATGTGTGTCTTCCATGAAAGATCTCCAGATACTTAGGTATTTAGCATTGTCCACAGTCTCTAGCACTTATCCATGTAGCCTGTAATCAAAAGAAATATTTTCTTCTTTTTAGTAATATTTAGCATTTGCTGGGATTAAACTCCATTTCCCACTTTTTCTCCCACTGCATTAACTTGTCTAGATCTTCTTGCATGGTGATACAGTCTTGCTTGTTGTTTATAACTAAGTAAACGGTATTGTCATCTGCAAACAAACGAACTTGGGAAGTGATGGTATTAGGAAGGTCGTTAATATACAAGAAAAACAGAAGAGGACCAAGCACCGATCCCTGAGGTACTCCAGACGTGACTGGAACTTCGGATGAGCATCCACCTTGTAAGACTACTTTTTGTGTTCTGCCTATAAGAAAAGATTTAATCCACAAAAGGGTAGTATTGTTTACTTCATGTTCCTGCAATTTATACAAAAGTTTTAAGTGGCTAACTTTATCAAAAGTCTTGTTGAAGTATAACAAAACTAGATCACTTTGTTTTCCTTCAGCAAGGTTTCTGGCAAGATGATCGGTCAGTTGCAGTCGCTTGGTTTCACATGAACGCCTTGCTCTGAAACCATGTTGTAAGTCATAAAGAATATTTTTTTGTTAAAATGTTTTGTTAGATTTGATGCTACAATATGTTCAAGAGCTTTACACGGTAAACATGTTAAGGATATAGTTATGTAATTTGCAGGATCTTCTTTGTTTCCTTTCTTGGACAGTGGAGTCACGTTTTCATTTGTCTATACCTTGGGGAGGGTGCCTGTTTCAAGGGATTTCTGAAAGAGAATTGGGACGAAATTAGCGATTTTTGATTACATTCCGTTAATTTCATTCAAAAGTCGCTCCTCCCACTCATTCAATTTAATCCTGAAATCATCTCAAAATCATCCAAAAATTGTCAATTTCAAGGTGTTATTAAATGTAGCAGTGAATTTGTGTACCATTTGACATAATCTAGGATACATTGCCCACTAAATATAAAGAAAAAACTTAAAGCAAATCAATTGTGTAAGCATTGAACATTTGGTTGAGAACAGTTATTTTCGCCCTCTATTGAATTCATTGTGATTTGTTTGGGATTTGGGGTTTATTACAGGCTTAAGTTTTCAGAAAATCATAGAAAAGGGGTCGGTTTTGACGTTCGAAGATGGACCGGGGTTATATAAAAGTATCGGGTTCTAAAAGAAGTTTTACAGTACATTTTTATATGCATCGCCTCTCCCTCTAAATCTTATCTCCCGCACTGCATCCTTGTCTCAGTCTCATCTAAGAAAATCCGTAAAAGGGGTAGGAGTTAAGCAGTTCTTCATGGTAATATTACTGTTACCATGAACTGTTGATAACATGGATTTAACGATTTCAACACGCATTTTCGTGTTTGATCGGGTCCGATGTCAAAACTTTGATTCAAGTTTCTATTCACAAACGGAATTATTTTTGAAATCTATCACCGCCAACGGGTAAAATAATTATTTCTATGTGGTATGAAACTCTGAACGTTTTGGGAAAATGTATAATAGGTTAATTGGAGATCAAACTGTGCGCGAGGTGCACTGTTTTTCTTACCTTTTCTGTTCAGTTCCGGTCCTTGGCTCCATATCGGAAGTATCATTGTCTCCTTTTTGTACTGTTCGCCAAAAAGAGATGGAGCCCGAGATTACCGGGCGTGATCTAGTTATTTGAATGACTAGCTAAAGCTAAAACGTCATCACTGACGTCATAATTCTATGTAAACAAACCTTAAATTGAGGTGACTTCTTTCATGAACTATAGGCTTTCTGCGTAGTCTTATGATTTCAATCATCATATTTATTCATGCTCTTTAGCCTCGAGCATATTTTTCTTGTTGTTTTTTTTGTTTTGTTTTGTTTTGTTGTTGTTGTTGTTGTGTATTTAGGAGGAAGATATGGCTTTAACCGAAACAGGCTTATTGGTGATTTCCGGCCTCAGGCCATAAATATTTTACTTTTTAAATCTTTTGATCTATGACATTTACAACCAACCGTGGTAAAACATTAGATACAAGATTTCCGTAAATCTATCTGAAATTACTTACGCCTCGTTCGACGTTTTTGTACATTCTTAGTATCTCTAAGTTTGCCTTTCTTTCTCTTTGGTCCTGAACAACGTCTTCTTCCCAACAAGGCACTGAAACTATCAAACGTTTCTTACACGAAAGCAATATTTTGTGGTAATACACCTAGGGGTAGGCTCGTAGATCTTTCACTTAGTAGATTTACCAAAGACAAAAGCTTTTAAAAAGCTAAACAGTTTAAAATCGAAGTTGAAAGAGCGAACTAATGATGTGCCGAGTTTTATTTTCTCACTAGTTTCGTTGATTTCCATAAAATTTAGCACAGACATCATATTTATCACAAAACAAATATCTGTTAAACAATCTAGTTTTTGATTTAACTAATTCCGTTCTCTTTACTCAACGCGGCTTTTTTCTTTGATATATCCTGCTTAAATAAAGCGCTCAGGTAAAGAATGAACTGCGCAATAATTTTAATATCGAAAGTAGGAAATCCCAAAATTGCGATAGATGTCTGCAATATTAGTGATTTCTACGGAGCCCTAAAGTGAACATCAAACCGTCGCAGAGGTTTTACATTTTTTCCGGGCACTAACATGTGAGGATGTAACATGATGGGTGCCAGCACTGTAGTTATACAGTATTCTCGGTAAATATCACGCGTCGTGAAACGTGACTTGGCCACGTTCCAGGGGGCGTGCCCTGAGAGTGTTGTATAACCAGTGACTGAGTATAAAAGATGCTGTTAACCGCCGCAGCCGCAGACTGGAGACTGGAGACTGCAGACTGGAGACTGTAGTAGAGAGAGTTAGTTAGACAGGTTACTTGGTCGGGTGTAAATATGTAAATAAAATGTAGCTGATAGTAGCTGATAATGGACGTTGTGTTGCCTCTTTAATTATTCTACCTGTACCACCTCCTTCGCTCTCGCCGTCGCTGTACTACATGACGCTTTTGTGGTGCCGTGACCAGGATCTGGGTTGAATTGAACTGAACTGTTCCTGCTGTAGTTTTGCTGTGCTGAATTGTGATTGGTGGAATTCGAGAACCGTAAGTTGTCAATTTTGCATATTCTTTTGCGTAGGCATGGCAGAATTATTAGAGATCGCAAGATCTGTTGAGGGACAGATCAAGAACTTAACAACGGCAGTGGGGGCCCAGGGGGTGGCGAAGATAGTAAATATTTTCGATGGTTCTGATCCGAAGCAATTTAAACAATGGATCAAAAGCATAGAAAAATATGCAACACTTACAGGAGTAACAGAAGACTCTGTTAAGTACATTGCATATCAGGCATGCAGTGGCCCTGTCAGTGACTTTTTAAAACGTTATTACGAGCAGAATATAGGACATAATTGGGATCAAGCAAAGACAGAATTACGACTTAGGTTTGGGGAGGTTGTTGACCAGCAACATGCATTGTTACTTTTACGACGGGTTAAGCAAAAATCGGGAGAATCAATTCAAGTTTATGCTGAGAGATTGTTAACTCTCGCTGAGGACGCATTCGATGGACCTGATCAGATGCAACGACATCTGGTGGGATATTTTATTGATGGACTAGCACAGGACTACATGAAAATGAAAGTCATGCGTGATAATCCGCCGACGTTTAATGAGGCTGTGAGAATCGCCACAGGTGAACAAAATTTGCGAAAAAGATTTACCCTTAGGTTAGGACAACAAAATGCGCAAGCTAGAGAAGAGACACCTATGGAAATAGGTCACTCACGATCTAAGTTGTTGAAATGCCATTATTGTAAGAAATTAGGGCACGTCATAAAAGACTGTCGACTGCGAAAAGCCAGTATAAATGCTACTTCCGAAAAGCCAAAATATCAAAATAATATGGAAAACGTTAAATGTTATGCGTGTGGGAAATTTGGACACATTGCTAGAAATTGTCCAGAGAAGCAAACACAAAATAACTCTTTAAACTCAAATGCTTCCCACATGTAGAAGCCGGTGTGGGAAGAAAATCAGAAGACAAACTGAAGGCAAAATTTGCGAAAAAGAATAAACATACTAAAAGGAAATGTATTCAAATTAATTCAGTTAACAAAGGACCTAATTCTCTTCTTCTCAAATTACAAAAACAAAAATATAGAGCTCTTTTGGATTCGGGCGCTGAGGTATCTTTGATTCATAGTCGTGTTTATAATGCATTAAAAATTAAACCTAGGTTACAAAAACATAAATTAGACTTAACAACTGCTGGAAATACTCCACTTCACATCGATGGTATAGCAGAAATTGAGTTTATGTTAGGAGGGCTAAAAATGACCCATAAATTTTATGTAGTACGAGACCTTAATCGAAATATTATAATAGGACTTGATTGGCTTCAATCACGAGGGGTTCGTGTGTATCATGATTTGGGATGTATCCGGGTCGATGAGTCATATGTTCCGCTTGTAGATGATATACATATATCTTCCGTTGCTAGGATGAAACATAAAACCAAGATTCCTCCACAGTCTGCCCATATTTGTCAATGTCAGGTGAGAAGGCACGTGGATCTTCCATCAGGTTATGAGTATGAGATTTCTCCCTTCGAAGTAGGTCAAATTGGCAGTGAGCCAGGCTTGTTAATGATGAATTCAATCTCTAAGCTTTCTGATAACAGGAGATTACCTGTTATGCTCGTCAACACCACTAATAAGACGTTATCTTTTAAAGCTGGAACACCTGTAGCACGTATCAGGCAAATTAAATCTACAGAAATAATGAGCATAGATAAGCAATCTTCGGGCGTGCCAATTAGTGAGAAAAGTCACGGAAACACTAATAAGAAAATTGACACTAATGAGTTAGATAAACTAGATGTTCCTCTTGAATTCAAGCCAAAAATAATCACAGTGCTGAACAAAAACTCTGACTTGTTTGCAAAAACTGATGCTGATTTGAGTCACACGGACACAGTTAAGATGAGAATAGATACTGGAACACATGAACCAATTAAACTTAGGCCTTATCGTACTCAACTGAATAATAGAAAAATTATCGATCAGGCAGTTGATGAAATGTTAGAATCTAAGATCATACAACGAAGTAGATCAGCATGGTCATTTCCAGTTGTAATCGTCGATAAGAAAGATGGAACAAAAAGGTTTTGCGTTGATTTTCGACAATTGAACAAAATTACAAAGACAAATTCTTACCCTCTCCCAGTAATAGATGACATATTAGCTCTGTTAGGCAAGGCTAGGTACTTCTCCTCTCTTGATCTGAAATCAGGGTATTGGCAAGTTAAGATGTCTGACTCCGACAAAGAAAAGACAGCATTTGCTTGTCACCGAGGTCTATTTGAATTTAACGTTATGCCGTTCGGGCTTACAAATGCGCCAGCTATCTTCCAAGAACTGATGAATAGAGTTTTGGAGGGCTTAAGTGATTTTACAACCGCTTACTTAGATGATATTTTGATATATTCAAGAACTTTAGAAGAGCACTTAAAGCACATACAACAAGTGTTTCAACGTCTTCGTGAACATGGTCTTCGTCTGAAACTCAAGAAATGTAGTTTCCTGAAGAAAGAAACAAATTACTTAGGATTTGTTATCAATGCTAATGGCATTCAGCCAGAAGAGAAAAAAGTTGATGTAATTAGATCTCTTTCACCTCCAACTAATGTGCGCGAGGTTAGAAGTTTTATAGGTATGTGTAGTTACTATCGAAGATTCATACCTCAATTTTCTAGCGTAGCTGAACCTATTATTTCTCTAACTCGGAAATACGCCAAGTTCAAATGGGACTCTAGTTGCCAATTAGCTTTTGATAAATTGAAGGACAAATTGTCAGAATTGCCCTTATTATGTTTCCCCGACGTCAGTTTACCATATAAATTGTACACTGACGCTAGCGACAAATGCATTGGTGCATGTCTTACCCAGACTGTTATTGAACAAGGACAAGAAATTGAGCGTCCTATATACTATTTATCACACCGACTGAGTGACACCCAGACTAGATGGGCTGTCATAGAGAAAGAAGCATATGCAATCTATTACAGTTTGCAAAAACTGGATCATTACCTCCATAATGCTAAGTTTACGGTGTACTGTGACCATAAACCTTTAAGATATTTATTGGAGTCTCCGATCCAGAATAAGAAAGTTTCGCTATGGTCCTTAAGTATTGCCGGTTACGACTGTCAGATTGAGTATCTGCCAGGCACGATGAATTCAGTAGCTGACCTGCTTTCGCGTGTACCGCCAAACTCACTTAAGAACCAGACAGATGATTCGCTTCTAAATGACCCAGATGTGAGTGGTCAAATGTACCAAATTAATGTTCTGAACTCTAACGAGTTCCAGCCAAAACGTTTCGCAAGATGTCAACCGAATCTTGAAGACGAGGTTGAAAAGCCCCTTTTCTATGAGCCACTTGATATGATTGTTGAACAAGACAAAGATGAAAATCTGAAACAAATTAAACAAGGATTACAAAACGATACGTTATCCCCCTCTCTTGCTAAAAAACATCTAGTTCTCGATGGAATTTTGTATTACATTTCATTTACTGACTCCGATCCAACTCTTCGTCTTTACATTCCTCAACATCTTCAAACTGATGTTTTGTCTGAATATCATAGATCTTTAGGACATATGGGGATAGATAAAACATATGATGCAATTCGAGCAAAATACTTCTGGATTAATCTATTCAAAGACGTTGTTCAATATGTTACGTCCTGTTTAGTTTGTCAAACAAGGAGTAATAAAAAGACTAAACCAGCTGTTCAAGAAACTGACACGCCTCCTTTTGCGTGGGCAAAATGTGCTGTCGACGTAAGCGGGCCGTATCCTATTACATTGTCCGGAAACAAATACATAATCAGTTTCATTGACCTATTTTCTGGTTATCCCGAGGCGTTTGCGTGTCCTGACAAAAGTGCGCAAACGATGGCTCACCTCATTATAGATGAAATTGTACCTCGTTATTCCTGTCCTCTTGAAATATTGTCTGATAACGGTTCTGAGATCGTTAATCAGGTCATTAAAGAGACCTTGGCTGAATTAAATATACACCATGTAACAACGTCCTTTTACCATCCTCAAAGTAATGGTCTGATAGAACGATATCACAGAACACTAGTTGATGTTATGTCAAAGAAAATGCAGATTGAAAATGCTCAGTGGGATGCATTTCTACCTCACGTACTTTCAGCTATCCGGTTCGGTGTAAATGAATCAACAAAATGTTCGCCTTTCTACCTTTTGTTTAATAGAGAATGTGTATTACCAATCGACACAATTCTGAGGCCGCGTCGAAAATACCAAGGAGAAGACCCTCATAAAATTTCGTTAGAACAACAACATAAAGCATTTCTCTTAGTTCATTGAAATAGGAAAAAAGCCAAACAAAAACGAAATGAGTACAAAAACCGAAAAATTGATGACGTCAAACTTCAGGTTGGTGATCCCGTTTATCTCAAAAACCACACTCGTAAAAATAAATTGGACATTAAATGGCGTCCTTATTATCGGATAATTGAACAAACATCACCTGTTACTTTTATTATCAAGCATCAATTAGATGGAAGCACGACCAAAGCTCATGCTGAACACCTGCGTTTAGCTAATTTAGAGGAATGGCACGTACCTGTAGATAAGTCAGGCCGCCAATTAAGACTAAGTAATTACGTTGTTCCGCCTATTTCGTCTGAAAGCGATAGTTCAGATAGTGAATCATCAACTGACACGATAATTTACGATAAGAGTAAATTAGTGCGTAGGCTGAAACGTCAGCGTTCACAAAGTTCTGATGAATCAGATATACCCCTAGCCGAATTGAGGCAGAGAATAAGGTCACGAAACAAACGTGATTCAGAATCCAATTAGGATAATAATGAGAAAATGATAAGAAGTAATAGCCTTTCAGTTTGTAATCTGTAAAAGACGAGGCTTCCTTCAGTTATAGTTAAAACTGAGGCATGCGAAAAGGTACCTTCGCTTTGTTTGAACTTTGTTAAACTGTTGTTGTTTAACTTTGTTGTGCGTTAATTGTTCTTGTTTTCATTATAGGAAAGAACAATGGTTAACTTCACATTTACATTAAGCATTTTGGCAGCAATGTTATACATAAATGTCAGACAGCGTTCGTCGGCCGCGTTCGTTGCTGAAGCGATAGTCATTCGGAACAATGTTATATATTATAAGACAAATGAAGTAAGCACCACTAGGGCAAAATGGCTAGCAACAATTGTAATTGATTTTGAAAATATCCAGGATCTTCTGACAAGGTTAGCTGAAGATCTTAGACGAGTTAATCAGGCATTTAATGTCGTAGAATCAAGTCACTTGAAAGGGACAGAAAATTTCCAACGTACTTTTCAAGGGCTAAGGCAAAAAGTTAAGTACTTGCAAGAGGTTGAAAAAGAGATTAAGAGTGAATTGTTTCCTCTCATGTCACTTGCGAAAAAGACTCGAAATCGTAGGAGTCTATTACCATTTGTAGGAGATGCAATGTCATGGTTATTTGGAGTAGTCAGTGAATCTGACTTAAAGAATATTCGCAATCAGGTATCATCTCTGGAATCCAATCAAAAGCAGATAGTTCATATTGTTGAGCAAAGTCTGACAATTATAAATGAGTCAAGAACACTCATTCGCGAAAACCGAAGAACAATGTCGAAAATAATCAGAAGTCTTTACGCAATGGATATAAAAATTAATTCCATGGCTCAAGAACTTACCAAGCAAATCAATGAAAACCGTCGATTTCTTGAAATATACAGTTACCTGAATCTTCTAATTAGTGAAATAACTATTCTCACACAAAATGCAAAAACATATCTCACGCAGCTGAGAGCTGATTTAGATTATTTGGCGCTTGGAAAACTTCCTGTAACGATAATTAGTCCACCGAGATTACAAAGCTTGTTAGTTGAAATTCAGAAGGCGTTGCCTGATTTAATGTTAGTTGAAATTCAGAAGGCGTTGCCTGATTTAATGTCACTAATTAACGACCCCAAAACTGAGATATGGGAGTTTTATAAGTACATGCGAACAGAAACAGCCTTCGTTAATGGCAAAATAATTATTATTTTATCAATCCCAGTGATAAGGCTAGATAACAGCTATGAAGTTTTTGAGGCTATCTCAATCCCAGTACCACCACCTGTTGGTGTCAAACACCGAGGGAGAACAAAACGTACTGATTTATTGGCTAATTACAGATTAGAAAGTAACGCGTTCCTGATAGATAAAGCACGAACAAGCTATCGTTTACTTTCTGACACAGAAGTTCAGACTTGTAGTCACCATCGCACGAAATTTTGTACTTTAATAAGTCCTGAATTCCCGGTAAATGTAGACCATACCTGTTTGATTAATTTATTCATGGACGCAAGGAAAACAGACTACTGTACACCGCAAGTATCTCAAGAGAGATTGCCTATAGCTAAATACTTACTTGATACCACATGGTTGATTATTTCGCGGACGAACTTAAGTTTTGCATTGGTATGTAATGGCCTACATACTGAGGTTCATACTAGGTCGCCTGTTGACGTAATTAAGATAGACAGTGGTTGTATTGCTTCCAATAAATTCTTTACTTTATCACAACCCTACGTTGTGGGTAAAACAAATATGACTCATGAACAATACACGCAGTTAAAAATTGCAAATTTTACCGATGACGTGGTTTGGAAACCTTTTAAAGAACAATTTCCTAATGTCTCGAACATTGACATACCAGAACAACTGACGACTATAAATGACATGCCCTTGGACTTGTTACTACGTCAACTACATAATGTGCACTATGTAGACGGACATGCAAGGTTTAGTTTCTGGTATATTGCTAGTCTTGTGCTAACTCTGGTGGCTGCCTTTGCTGTTGTAGTTCGCTATTGTATTATGTCTAGAATTAGAAAATTTCTGCCAGATTGCTTATGTAAAAGGTGTGTGAAGCGACAACGACAGGCCGAGGATTCGACGGGAGTTGAACTCCAAACCATGGAGATCGATGGGAAAGAACCATCCACTGAGGCAGTGTCGAGCACCGACCAAAGGATACCTACACTGTATCCATACCTGTTGACCGCCCATGAAAGGGTTAATTAACATACAGAACTGTAGATAGATGGCTGATAAGAATGTCGTAGTAAATCGTGGTAATTATGTGGAAACAATTAAATTGGGCACAAGCAAGTTAATAAGAATAATTGGGAGAACTATAAAAAATAATTGCCTTGATAAACTTTGATAACTTACCTATATATCCAGAAAATTAGAATATCTCTCACTTGTGCTTTAATCTTCATCCTATTTAGACGAACACCGAAAATTGGAAACTTTAAAGATGGCTTACGAAAACATGGAACACTTTCACAAAGTATCAGAAATAATTGAGCGTGTAATACGTGACAATAATTATAACCAGATGCCGGACAGATATATTGGACACCTGTCCGTGCAAGTAACTGCCGCTGTGTTAGACCACTTTAAATTGGAGAATTTTACCGGTGACGATGACGACGACGATTGCGTCCTCGTCAACACGGAAACCGATGAGGACGACGATGACTGCGTGGTCGTTCGTGTAGAGCAACCACATGCCAGTGACTGTGGGAGCTGTCTACATCTCGGAGACGATGATGGACACGAGACCGTGAACGACGATTGTGAGGACGAAAACGATTATCATGAGGAGGACGAGACTTATGATGAGGAGGACGAGACGGACGAACATTGTGAACATTGTAAATACACCGAAATGCAAGAATAATTAGTCGTGGACAAAGTGTAGTGTTAAAGCAATTATGTGCAATAAATAAGGACAATATTTCTATTTCAAGGTAGGGGTTGAGTTAAGTTTTACTTTGCTAGTTAAGGTTAAAAATAAATGTTCAATTGCCATTGTTAATGTTCTCTTTTTAATTAAGTTAGGTGTCAATTAATTGTTATTGTCCTTTAATAATGTTACTTCTATTGATTATCCATGTAAGGTGTTAGGCTTCTATTTAAACTTTCAAGTATGGACATCACTCCTCTGTTGATATAGTATAGTCAAGATTCTAGTTAATTTAGCAAGTGATGTGGGTTACAACAGGAATGCCATACAGCTTTGTTTATTTCTTTTTCTTGTATCATGACGTAATTTTGATTAAAAAAAATTATGTTAAATTTGTAAACCAGGTTTTACAAATTTTAAAAAGAAAAGGGCGGATGTAACATGATGGGTGCCAGCACTGTAGTTATACAGTATTCTCGGTAAATATCACGCGTCGTGAAACGTGACTTGGCCACGTTCCAGGGGGCGTGCCCTGAGAGTGTTGTATAACCAGTGACTGAGTATAAAAGATGCTGTTAACCGCCGCAGCCGCAGACTGGAGACTGGAGACTGCAGACTGGAGACTGTAGTAGAGAGAGTTAGTTAGACAGGTTACTTGGTCGGGTGTAAATATGTAAATAAAATGTAGCTGATAGTAGCTGATAATGGACGTTGTGTTGCCTCTTTAATTATTCTACCTGTACCACCTCCTTCGCTCTCGCCGTCGCTGTACTACAAGGACTACAATTGTCCATTCGCTGGCCCCGCCCATCTACTTCTTTGCACCCGCCCATTGACTCTGACAGGAGGTTTTTGCTTCGATTATAAACGGTGTTATTTTGCAATTTTATATGGCTCGTAGCATGAAAAAAAAATCAACAAAACAAAATGGTTGGTTGGCGACTTAAACGTCGGAACTAAAGCTTGAATAAGCTGTAGCTATGACGTTTAAGTCGCCAAACCAACAAATAAGGTTAACAAAAATGGCGGTTAATGTCAGAGTTCAAAACTCATTTCAGGTCTGAATGAATGATTTGATTGGTCGACTGGTTATTTGATTGACAGTCGCGATTGGTCAATTGTCGCATGTCGCTGAATCCTGAAAAGAGGCAAGATTAGGCGAGTGCCGGAGCACGTTGTATGAGTTGATTTTACGTTACCCCTGATCGATTAACCCATCCCCACACAATCCGGCTTTTTACACGCTGAAGAAAATACTCGAGTAAAACATTGAGAGAAAAGGAGAAATTATTGTAACTGGCAATTTCTACTTTTCTCACAATGTTTTTTGCCTCATAAGGCCCTCATTTTTCAATTTAAACCAAATTTTGTCGTCTGCAGCCTCTTTCAATTTAAAATTGTGTCTTTTTGGAATGGTTAAAGACACACATTTATACTTTATCAATTATCCTGGTCCCTCTCTTATCAATTTCTTTATTCGACAAATATGAACGACACGCGACATTTAAAAAATCTCCCTATTTCCTCGTTAGGGTTTGTTAATTGTCGCAATAATGAATGCATTTTAAAACCTGTCAGTGAATGTAAATATGACAATTGCAAATTCTCGCACATACATACATGCAAGGTTTATTGTGACCGCTCTGGGATGCCATACATTCTTGGTGTTGCTATGCGTAAGCTTCAAGTAGCGTCCTGAAGGATATCTTGATCGCTTGATCATCAATGGGTTTGCAATGACCTATATAGGGACCAATTGTGGCGCACTAAATGGGTCAAAAGTCCATTTTAGGTAGTACTGGTTAAATTAAACGCAGGCAAGCATGAATAATACAGGTACGCTTACAAATTTTAGGCGTGTGCGCATAATTATTGTGCGTTTTAGAGTATAAAATGCGCGCGTACGCTTAAATTACAAGTGAATGCACAATACGACGATTACTTTTTATGTGTGCACGCTCATATTTCGAAAGTGGACGCGTTATATAACGCACGCACCTTCAATTATAAACAGCCGCCGTCATAGCGCAGTTGGTAGCGCGTCGGACTGTCAATCTAGAGGTCCCGGGTTCGATCCCCGACGGCGGCACTCATCCTTTCCGACTATTTGTCTCTCACCAATGGGTTGATAATCGTAGACCTATGTGGGATAGCAGCTGGAGGCAAGGAAAAGATGTAATTGTAGTACTGGTGTGAGGAATACCAGGATTCCATTGCTAGGTGCTCCAGCCGCCGCTATATAACTGAAAGATTGTTGAAAGCGGCATAAAACCCCATTCAAAACAAAAAAAAAAAAACCAAATCAAAATATAAACGCGCTCACTTCAACATAAAGGACCTGTATTACTCACACTTTCACGCCTTCTTTATACTCAGGCGACTTAAAATGGTCTTTTGACCCAAACGGTACACCATAAACCAATACCTTAATTCGATGGAATATAAAACGTGAAGTTTCTTTATCTTGTTTGACCTTGGAAGTCCCTCTCATCATTGTCTTAACTTAAAACATTGTGAGACCATAGTACCCTTCACCAATTTTTAACTGTACACATTGTGAGACCATAGTCCCCTTCACCACGTTTAAACTGTACACATTCTGAGACCCCTTCTTATTTATGTTAGTTCATTTGAAAAGTCAAGTGTGAAGTAAGAGCTAAACTTAACCGACGCACGCACATGCACAAAGAGAAACCCCAAATTGGGATTCCTGTAATACAGAAACATTTTGAAATCCCAATAACACTGAGCCTTGTTTTGAAAAAATGTATGAATTCAGGGGGAGATAATTCTTGAACCAGGGGGAATTCAGACTTCAAAATTGCGTTTTGCAAAACTTCAACATGTGGTTAATCTTTGTATACAGTTTGAATGGTATTGAAGCAAAACTGAAAGAGGAGTTCGCGACACAAAATTGGTAGTATTTTGTACACAGACAGACGGGCACACGGACAGACAGGCTGATTCCAGTATACCCTCGAAAACATTCGTTTTGCGGGGGTATAAAAATATCCGAAACCTTATTATTGACTTCAAAATCTTGTTTAAAAAAGTTTAAACAAGTTTTGACCCTGTTAAACCTGCGAAGTTTGCACAGACTGACCAGGGTTGACATATTTCGCAATAGCAAAATAGTACCCTTAAAGCGACTCTTGAATAGATTTATATAGGAAAATGTTCTACTTTTCCAATAATTCTTCAAGACATTTGCTCGATAGATATTCTTTCTTAGTGTTTACTAAATTCCTTATAAATCCAATGTAATGTTATATATTCCCCATGACCTACCCTGCAATATTGGAATTTATCGGATTAGGTCGTTAGTCTTAGGGTTATGCTAATAACGACTGAAATGCTAGCAGAAGCCATTGGTGTAAAAGATATGTCGTGGAAACCACAAATGTGACAGTTTTCGTTACATTCGATAGATAACATAATTACCCGATAGTCCCAGGTCCATTCGGGTTGTACTTCATTGACTTATTTGGCGTCTCGTAACGCCAAATATTTTTGTTTCTTTTTTTCCCAAGTTATGAAAAGCCATTCTATAACAAATCAGAATTATCACATAATTTAAAGTATATGAAAGTACTACAGTTAGAAATTTGAAAGCCATTGTTTTTCTTTCATTTTCTGCACAAGAGCCCCTTTAAGTTGCGCGAAGAGCTTCAAACTTCTTTCCATTTTTATCACAACATATGTAGGCTATCTATCAAGATTTAGATTTAAACGAAAACTTCTTTTTCTAAATGTAATTTTTGAACTTTGAATACGGACAAAAATTATTATTATTGGATCAAAACAGAAGTTATGTGTATTCTCTTGTTTGGTTCCTCACGACTAATCGATCGCTGGTTCCGCCCAGTGACCTTCGATATGTCATTGTCATATGTCATTTTATTGAAGACGTGGTAAAGAATAAAAAATAAAATGCGAATAAAATGATTTGCGATCTAAACGTTGTAACTACAGCTTGAATAAGCTACAGTTACACCTTTTAAGTCGCCAGCTTAGCATGAATGCCAGACTCTAAATTTACTTCCAATAGAATTTTTTGACAGTATCAATTCAACTTTAACTTCTAATTACATAAGATTATTTTTTAAAACATATTCAAAAGCTTTGCAAGTCTACTAACACGGGTGCATGATATATGATTTAATCGATTTTGTTTATCTGTTTTAAATTGATTATTTCCATATTTAGGTGCGGATAGAATATCAATATTCTGAATACATTATAAGATTTATCGCAAATCTGGTATTTTGCAAAAAGCTTTAAAATTAGGTTTTGATGTTTTTTTTCCATGTCACAGGTTTTAATTATTCTTATTTCTTTTACTTTTGTAATAAAACATCCAGAAAAGTGGTTCTTCGAAATCAGAGGTAAACCGGGGTATTTCTAGATTAAGCCGAGACAGATGCAGAGAATATTGGGCTATTCAAGCGGTGCGTATAACCGTTAGAATCTCGCACTTGAATTTGAATCTTGAATTTGCTCTTACGTTATGAAATATGTTCGCTAGCCGGTATTCTATTCTGTAAAGATCCGTCCAAGCTACCTTAAGCTTTTGCGCTAACCATTTGATGTTACATGATATAGGACGCGAGTAGTTTCGCTTGACAATTCGTTACCCTCCGTTGACTTTGGTTCGTATGTAAAATAACCTAGATTCCCGCTGAACCTTTCCTATATAAAAACAACAAAAAAAAAAAAAAAAAAAAAGAGGCCCATAGAGCCTTATCGGTCAACTGAGTCCAAAGAGCACAAAAACAAATAAAAGTCAACCAGATTATGCTTCATACTAAATATCAAAGCTCTAAGCCTTTAAGTTTGTGAGAAGAAGATTTTTAAAAATTTTCACTGAACAAGCCTATGTTAAACTTGGGACATCTTGGAACGAGCTAATTCTGACTCTGGGGCCATAATTTATACAATCTTGATGGAGGCCCACCAGGTGATGCTACATACAAAATATTAAAACTCTAGGCCCTTCTGTTTGGGAGAAGAAGAGTTTTAAATTTTCACTATATAAGCCCTATGTAAAATTCGTGACGTCCAGGAATGGGCTAATTATGACCCTGGGGTCATAATTCATACAATATTGATAGAGATTCACCAGATGATGCTATATACCAAATATCAAAGCTCTATGACTATCTGTTAGAGAGAAGAAGATTTTTAAAGTTTTCACTATATAAGCCTATGTTAAATTTGTGACATCCGGGAATGGGCTAATTTAAATCCTGGGGCAATAATTTGTACAATCTTGATAGAGGTCCACCAGATGATGCTGTATACCAAATATCAAAGTTCCAGGCCCTCCTGTTTGGTGGAAGATTTTTTTCAAAAAATCACTATTTAAGCCTATGTTAAATTTGTGACATCTGGGAATGGGCTTATTTTAATCCTGAGGCAATAATTTCTACAATCTTGATAGAGGTCCACCAGATGATGCTGTATATCAAATTTCTAGGCCCTCCTGTTTGGGAGAAGATTTTTTAAAAAATCACTATATAAGCCCTTTGTATAACTTGTGATGTCCGGGAATGTGCATATTGTGTCTCTTTGGCCATGATTTATACGATCTTGATAGAAATTCACCGGATGATGCCACATACCAAATATAAAAGTTCTAGGCGCTCTAGTTTGGGAGAAGAATTTTTGAAATGTTCACTGTATAAGCATATGTTAAACTTGTGGCGTCCAGGAACTGGCTAATTTTAATCCTTGGGTTATAATTTATACAATATTGATAGAGGTTCACTAGATGATGCCACATACCAAATATCAGAGCTGTAGGTCTTTTGGTTTGGTAGAAAAAGATTTTCAAAGTTGTCACTATGTAAGTTTATATACCCCCCACCTTTGCCCCCCTCTCCCCCGGCCATTTCTTGACAGATTTTTTTTATCTAGTACAAACTTGATAGTCATTGCCCTAGAGACTCTATTTACCAAATGTGAATCTAATCTGACAACCAGTTCATGACAAGAAGATTACCATTTTTGGCCCCTTATGGGCCCAAAGGGGAGATAACTCCATGACATGTACAAATCTGAAGTGCCTTCCCATAAGGATGCTTCCTGTCAAGTTTGGTTGAAATCCATCCAAGGGTACTTAAGAAGTCGAAAATGTAAAAAGTTAACGCACATCCACGGACAAAACACGATCGCAATAGGTCACCATGACCTTCGGTCAGGTGACCTAAAAGCCAGTTTAAGCTTGTCATATTACCGGGAAGACAACATCTGACTCAAATTTATGTGTCCGTTTGAGTGAGTTTTTGGGCAATTGGCAAATTGTCCTTATCAAGATTTCAGAAACATCGATTTCTCCCTTTAAGCTACTTCTTCCATAACGAGACAAAAAAAAAAAACCTCTTCCAAAAGTAGCTTATTAATGAATTGTGTCCCAATCAAATGTTAATAATTAGACAGTTCAAATAGTTGAAGTCGACCATCAAAATTAAAATGTGAAAAACAGAAATTATTGGTACATATAATCGTCTTTTGAGCCTTCAACCAAAATGAAAAATCCTATGAATGTATGAATGTATTTGACAACAGAGTTTATCTAGTATTCACAAACTCTCTCACTATCACGACTTTTTCCGATCTCAACAGAAAAACTTTCAAAAATATGATGGAAAATGATGAAATTGCTTGAAGAAAGCGAGGTCTCCATCTCCCGTCTTGTTTTCTTCGTGAACTTAAAAATGGTGGTCTGTAATGTCTGTCTATCTGGACTGGTTTAAGATTTTATCGTTTGGTAACTGAATTAAACAAAAATGCACTTTAACAGATCGTGTTTAAATAAGAGATGAAGATATGTCGAGAATGTTTGTTTATCGTTTTCAATGGCACAAAACTAAAAATCAATGAAAACAAAATCGAAAAGCGGATTCATACAGACATGTGACTCAATTTTTAATTGGCTGATCGCGTCTGTCAATCAAAGAATCAATCGACCATTATTGTTATTCAATTGGACCAGGGGTTATTTTTGAACTTCGATAGTGACCGTCTTTTATGTTAAGCATCTGTGTTGGGTGGGCGACTTAAACGTCGTAACTATAGCTGTAGTTACGACGTTTAAGTCGCCAACCAACCAATTTTACCGTTTTGTCATATGTAACTAGCCGTAGATTTTGTAAAATAGCGCCTTTTAATATCTTATCGGACTTCATGTTGAAGCTCACCGGGGGGGGGGGGTATCCTTCAATTACACACTTTAAATATAATAATAATAAAAGCCTAGAGAAAACCTCATTTCTATGATTTAATATTTAGGATATCTATATCAATTAAGCAAAAATCAAACAATCAAACAAATTAACAAAGTTTGAGACAGTTTTTAATGGAACTATATTGTGCACTATCATTCAATTTATCTTTATTGCTGTAAACCATTCACTCAATTTGTTTTGTCTAAAACCTTTATTTAACTTTTTTAACCACAGCCCGACGTTGATTTATTGAATAACAAGATTTACTATTCAATTTATTTTATTGGAAAACCCTCCTAAACTGTGATTTGTGCGTGCAATTAAGGCCAAAAAGCGGCTCTTGAACAGATTACGGAAGAAAAAATTGGCTCTCAGTTTTCAAATTTCTAACTGTTAATCTTTCAGACATTCGCAAGAAGGTGATAAAGCTGATTTGAGGGAGAATGTTCATAACTTTAAAAGAGAAGAAAGAATATTAAAAAGGAAAAGCAAAGAATTTTCACTTTACGAGACGCCAAATGAGTCTACGAACCCGAATGGAATCATGAATATGACATTAACAACTTCAAAAGCAGACTATTTTTCTATATGAATTTCACGACAGCTTAGAAGGCAGGTATCGATATTTTTTTCATGTCCACACAAGCCTCTTTTAGCCAATCAAATTGCCGTAGCGACAAAATCTGACTCAAATTTATGCATTACATGTTCGTTTTGGTGTGTAAAGGCAAATGTGAAATTTTATCTAGGTTTCAGAAACTTCGATTCCCCCTTTAAAACCACATTTCCCCTAAAATAGATAGAAACCCACACTTCATGCTCAAAAGCATATATAAACATGACGATTGAAATTACTAGATCAAAATTGTTCTATGCGGTAAGCCTACAATTCAAAAAATTTAAATTGTGACCCACCACTTAACATAAAACTATGACGTCAGTGATGACGTTCTAACTTTCGCTAGTCATTATATCAACCTGTTCGGTTTCGATGTTTTACGAAATCGTTTGTAAAGTTTTGTAAGTAACACCTGTGCATATAACAGTCAATGCCAAAGATTAAAGAACATTTCCGGTGAAGAATCGGGTGCAGTCGTATCGATCTCAAAATGTAAACAAACGAATATAAAATCAAAATTCGTCGTTAGAGCTAGTATGAATAATGACACTGAAAGGGAGGTATCGATGTTTCTGAAACCTAGATAAGAAAAAATCTCCTAAAAATACGCTATAATTCCATTTAAAAAAAAAAAAACAAAACAAACGGCATTCGGTTGCCGACACCGCATGACCTTATTTCCCTTTTGACCTAAATTCAACAGAAGACAATGAAGTCAAAAGAGAAATCACCAACGTCTTGATTCATGCCACAAGAAGTGATTACCTCGATATATAATACAGTATAGTATATAAACGACCACTGACTTTGGCCAAACTACTTTTCGGAATACTTTTATTGTGTTCTTACTGTTCTTCCAGACTTCCTACAATCAAGTATAAGCTAGTGCCCAATTTCAGTGCCAGACGTGCAAAACGAAATTTGAGAAACTTGACGGTCTAAAGAGGCACTTAAGAGACGAACAAGTATAAGCTAGTACCTTATTTCAGTGCCAACCGAGCCAAAGGAAATTTGAGGGTCTAAAGAAGTACTTAAGAGACAAGCGTGGGGCAAGGATCGAGTGTTACTTCTGTCCCTACTCAATTGTCAAGAGTAGGGGGAAGGGCCTGAAACGCAACATGGCTTCCAAGCATGCCTTTCCTTCCCCCATGCGTGTTAAGGAAATTTACTTTTCCCATGATATACCTACAATAGAAACTGATTGCTATAAAGTTGGCGCTGTTGAGGAGGAATCGGGTGAAGATGGGTAGGTTTCAACGGAAGAGAAGACACTTGGATGGAGTTGCAGATGAAGAATACCAGACGACGGAAGAGATGATGGCAGAACCCGGAACACAGACAGACCAGGACCACCAAGCAGACAGGACAATGACAGTAAAGGACAACCAAGAAGACACGACAATGACGGACAATCGACAAGACACGGCAATAACAGACGGACAAGACTTGTTCTTAATAGCTTAGGGACAAGAAAAGGAGGACAGACCGGATAAAGAACGGGGGGAAATCTCCAGGAAGAAGGAGAGGAATGCGATTTGGTTGATAAGATTGTCCACCTCATGCAGAGTCAGGTCCGTTTTAAGCGGAAGAAAAAGGTTTTGAAGAGGGTGATGGGCAAAGGTCAGATTGCCAAAGGGAGTGAGAGGGCAAAGGATAAATTTGCCACTGACTCAACCTTTTTTCTTTTTGGACGCACCTTTGTTTTATGAAGATGGGGAGGTTGCCGAGACTCGGCATCAGACAAAGTCTGGTGCTCTTGAAACTGGGGTAGCTAACACAAAGGTTAAATTCATACCAGAGGGTGGAGGAGGCTACACTGCTAGATGGCACGTAGTATTCCTTATCCTCCTTCTGGATAGAAAAACAGACTTGTGAGAGAAGAGGCAAGTAAACAATCATGAGGAGACATCTCTTCCTGAATGACCAAGGTTAGTAGTTCTAGTACTGGTTATGCACCAGGAAAGGTTAAATCTCTTCCACGTACACGGATAACTAAAAAATTGTGATTGACTTAGTTCCTTTTTTCACACCATTTCTTCTAGCGTAAGTTCAATTGCTGGTTCTTCACTATGAAATGGTCACATCTTCTCTAGAGCAAAGCATGTGTGAGTGAACGCGATCCTCCCAATTCAAATTGACTGACCAGAAATTGAAAAAAGAATATCATTTATAATTTGAAGTCGATATATATTTTTTACACTAAGTGGGATTTCATTTCAAAGTCAATGATACAAATTTTTAATCATTAAATAATTGTTAGCACTTAAAGGCTATTTCAAAAGAAAAAATTTTTCCACACTAAAGATATTTAGCATACCGATATATAATATTATCAGACAAGTCAATAGTAAGTTACTTTTAATTCCAAAGATGGTTAAAGTGAATTTTCTTTATAGTAAAAATGATCTACTGTTAAATCAAATCGGTGATATTAAGTTAAACAGCTAGTTGCCCACAGCTTTTTCAAACGGCCAATTTATCATTTAGGAATCATGATGAACACTTATGCTAATTGTAAATTGTAATGTGGTGTCTAGGCGTGTTTGGAGGGTCAGAGCTTCAGATTGACGGTGCGCCCGCGCCAATCCCGCATATTTTCAAAAGATGACGCACGCTTTCAAGCAGAGATGCGCCAGCCGGGCGCACGATTTTTAATAAGTACATACCCTAATTATTAGAATAAAATACTTGTTTTCACTGTCTTCAAAGGCAGACGCTTCCTTGTTTCTATTTTTCGATAATTATTACGTTCCTCCGATCGTCCAATCGCATCCAGATTAGTAAAAAAATGATCGGTAATTCTCGGAAGCTCTTCGAGCAATTTCGCAGAACGAGTTAGACCGAAAATAATCGATTAGGTATCGGTACCCAGCTTTGTACCATTCCTGTTAAGCTAGTCGCTGACCAGCCGCGATAGAGATTGTTTACTTCCGGCGACGTTTCTTCGCCGGGCTTGATGTTAAAAAATGGCTCAAATATGCCTTACACGTTTTTTTAAACGCAAAGCAGCCGAAGATGGTGAAGGTAAATAAATAATAAACGTTTTCTTACAATTATAAGTCAAGAATCGTACAGGTCAAACGATCTTTAATGTGTGAAAAATAGCTAGCCTAGCAGACGACTTATATCACGTAAATATTTCGTCACGAATACTTACTCGCTCTTTCAACACAGCTGATTCAACAGACTAGGTACTATAATATCGTATCGTCGGCTTATCAAAACTGAATTTAGGTGTGTTTTTTTTTTTTTGCACAGTCTATCAATCAAACTCTCAGTGTATATAGTGTTCTAGCTTTTTGCCTATCAACAACGCAAATAGCTGATTATATGTAATTGATAATCATTGAAAATAAATGAATTTTAAAAAAAGCCAGTGAAAGTAAGTTATTTTTCCAAATAAAAATTCAACAAGGATTAAATTAAGAAAACAATCTAAAATTTTGGGTTGAAATATGAAAATGCCAAAAGAAGAAGAGATTAGTTTTCTCCAAACAGGAGTAGTTGTATCGGTATAATGTATTGATGATTATTACATGAACAACCCACATTTCCTGTTAAAGTATGTGTTTCTTTGTATATTGATACACTTGTTTTATGTTCAGAGTTAAAAAGGAACAATAAACTTAAGTCTGTTGTTTTTTGTTGTTTTATTATCCTCTATAACAGCACAGACAGAAATTGATTTAGTTATACAGTACCATAATTATATAGTTATTATCCATTTTCTCCGGGTTCATGTTTAACTGTTATAATATAGTACTTAAACTTTGGCCCATTGTTTTAGAAAATGACCCCTCAAAACCATGCTTGATGGTTCATGTGATCCAATGACCTAAAAACAATCTGAAGCTCTGGAGGGTGCACCAACGTTGTCTTGGACCCAACGTTGTCTTGGTCCTAATAAAAGTATTCAATACCTGTATTAAAGAATCGTTTTATTTTCGTCTATGCAGATAATATGTTAGGCAGACAATATGTATGTTAATATCATTCATTGTAATCTTTAGGTTAATGATATTTGATCACTGTCTTCTTAAAATACAAAATTTTATTTTTATTAACAATACATTAAAAGAAGGGATTTTTTACATATTCAAGTGGCTTATGTTAAGGTTATGTGTACATGGGTGTCTAATTCTATTAGTCTTGCAGCGTATCTTCTCTTCTTTTTTATTTTAAAGCCATATTTGCCCTCCGAGCAAGAAGAAAATAACTGAAAAAAATCTATCGGTGATTTCGTCTCTAAAGAAAAGGACATTCTTAAAATCGATATGCAAAAGAAGTGTTGTTCTCTGGAAAGAGTATGTGTTTTACTTTACATTTTCAAATCGAGACGATAGAACCCGAAAATCTTCGCTAATCTACTAATCTTTAAGGGCGGTTACGTTAATCTTCGTGACCTACCTAGTTGTTTGAATGACTAGCGAACATTAAAACCTCATCACCGACGTCATGATTTGATGTAAACAATCCTTAAAGCCATATCTGCCCTCCGAGGAAAGAAGAATAGTCAGTATTATCTATCGCTCATTTGGTCAAAAAAGCGAACAATGGCCTTCACAATTTCGATGTGCAAAAGCTTGATTCACCGAAACTTTTCGCTAATCTTCGGCATTGACTGTTAAATGCACAGGTGCTGATGACTAAACTTTACGGACGATTTCGTTATCATTCGTGACCTGGCTGTTTGTTTGAATGACAAGCGAAACTCAATACGTCATAACCGACGTCATAGTTTTATGTAAACAGAGGTGCGTTCTTTTCGTCGAGATTCTTAAGATTCTTATTTAGATTTTTAAGATGAAGCGTTCTTTAGATTAAGATTTTTAAGCCGCTAAATAAGAATCTTAAGATTTCTTAATGAGGAATTTAAGCGCACTCGGCATTGGCTTAAACGAGTAGCCTTGACGACATCGAATATTGTCACCCAAAATAACCAAAATCGTTCTTTATGACGTCTTAAAAATCTTATTTAGCGGGATTTTTCATCTCGACGAAAAGAACGCACCTCTGAATTAAAATTTGTGGTGGGTCACAATTTAAAATACAGAAACTTTTTTCATGCATTGTAGGCTTATTGCGTAGAATTATGTTGATCTTATATTCCAATCGTCGTAATTATTGCCTTAGGTATGTTTTCCTACTAATTTTATAGCCTGTTTTGGAGGAAGATATGGCTTTAAATTGTGGTGGATCACATTTTTATATATCGCCACTTCTTTCATGATTTGTAGACTTACTTTCGAGAATTATACTGAGAACTATCCCAAACATTCTTTCAAATGGCACATCTACTCATGTTTGGGAATAATTTTGCCAAGTTATTTTAAAATCCATCCATAAATGTAGGAGTAATTGTCCGGACAAACACAATTTTAGTGTTTGACCTTGAGCTGTGACTTTGACATTAGAACTATCCCAAAAATTCTTTAAATGGCATATCTACTCATGATTGAGAATAATTGTGCCAAGTTATTTTGAAACCCATTCAAAAATGAAGGAGTAATTGTCCGGAAGAATTCGGACGGACTTACTAACGCACATACACCTTCTTGTCATAGTGACAACTATGTCTCTCTCATCGCAAGCCACTTCTTTCATGATTTGTAGGCTTACTTTCGAGAATTATACTGATCTTATGATCTCAATCGTCATATATTTATTCATGCTTATGAGCCTGGAAAATGGTTTTCTTGTTAAATTTATAGTGTATTTTGGGAGGGGGATATGGCTTTAAAATACATTTGGGATTGACTTTGAAGTCGAGGTGTGTGAAGTATACCCGACATCGCTAAGCTAGGTCATTTTGTCTCTCACCAGTAATACCACTATATCCTTTCCTAGCCTTCAGCTACTATCCCACTAAGGTTTACGATTATCAACCAATTGGTGAGTGACAAATGTCGCAAAGGATATGTGCCGCCGCCGGGAATCGAACTAATGACAATCCATGATTTATTGGGGTTTAACGCCACTTTTAACAGTATTTCAGTCATATCGCGGCGGCTGGAGTACCTTATAATGGAGTCCTGCTGGTTCTCACACCAGTACTACCACTACATCCTTTCCTAGCCTCCAGCTGCTATCCCACTTAGGTTTACGATGTCGGAAAGGATATGTGCCGCCGCCGGGGATCGAACCCATGACATCCCATTATTGCATCCCATGATTGAAGATTACGCAGGGTAATCGGTGATATCTAATATTTCTCAATCACAAAGGGATAGCAGTTCACTCAATACACACTCACCGTTACATGACCGAATATTGAATACGCAGTTGGTGATGTGATGCAATTTTCTAATTCTCGATAAAACTCTGAAAACATTTAATTATGCTTTCTTCAGAAATCGCAACAAATATACAACCCAAATGCAATGTATCTTCGTTTATATTAACAAATGTCCAAGGACAACTGCTGTCGAGCCCGCAAACTTTTGTAGGCATTATATTATGGACAAACACAATTCTAGTGTTTGACATTGAGCTTGCAGCTAACCCCCACCCCCTCCTAAATGGCACATCTACTTATGATAGAGAATAATTGTGCAATCCATCAATAAAAGTAGAAGAAATGCTCTTGATAATCACAATTTTACTGTTTAATCTTGAGCTGTGACCTTTACATTAGGACTAACCTAAACATTCTTTCAAATGACACATCTACTCATGATGGAGCATAATTGTGCCAAGTTATTTTGAAATCCATCCATAAATGTAGGAGTAATTGTCCGGACAAACACAATTTTAGTGTTTGACCTTGAGCTGTGACTTTGACATTAGAACTATCCCAAAAATTCTTTAAATGGCACATCTACTCATGATTGAGAATAATTGTGCCAAGTTATTTTGAAACCCATTCATAAATGTAGGAGTAATTGTCTGGAAGAATTCGGACGGACTAACTAACGCACATACACCTACTTGTCATAGTGACAAATATGTCTCTCTCATCGCTAGCGGGCTCGACAAAAATGTATATTACATATGCTACTTTAATTAATGTCCTAGATTCACTTTATTTTCAGAGTTAACACAAAAAAAGCAACAACAACAAAAACAACGACAAAAAAATCAACAACCGAAAAATCCCACCAAAAACCACGTCGTTTCGAAATAAATTGAATCAATTAGAGAGAATTCATGATTCCTTATTTTTCGGAATATTGATTTTGAGATGATAAATGACGTTTTTCTCGTTTAATACGATTCTCCTTCCCAACATTGACAACAGACAGAAGCATAACACAGTTCATTTAAGTACACATAAAAGTTATCTAGATAATACGATATTTACTAAAAAAGAGAGCAACAAAAAAGAGAGTAACGGAAATTATTCCAATATTGACAAACAACTCGATGACCTATCAACACTTAAAGAAAACACGTGTAAGACCACATTATGTTGCAGAAAATGAAAGCTCTAGATGTACGGTCTCCATTTAATAATAATAATTATAAATTAAGAAGACTGATGAAAGACGATACACAAAGGCACACACATAATAAAGACGATAGCCAAACGGTATTGCCAATACTTCATAGCGCAATGAAAGAAGTGGAAACGTTTAAAAAGAAATTATCTGTTGCGATTGCTGAATTAGAATCAACGCTAAAAGAGGAATTCTGATAGTGCGAAGAAATAGCATGGGAGGCTGAATTGCGGTAGCGGAATCACAATACGGCAAAGTATAGCTTGAAATCTATAAAAGTAACATGGACATGGTCCTATTGATAACAGAAACCTCATTCAGAGCAGTCGAGAATCAGAAGAAATAATCGACCAATCAAACTGAAATATATAGCAATATTGATATATGTAGTGAAAACGAGGATTCCGATACACTAGCCAAAGAAACAGAAGCGGGGATGAGTTAGTGAGCATGACGATATTTCTCTCTGTGCGACTTGCAACTCTGACTATACGGAGCTTAAAAAGAATACAAATCCAGATCGACATAAAAACTTGTAAACGTCGAAGATTTCTTGGTTGTTTTGAATATTGCCTCAAAACTAAGACAGAAGAATAAATTTTCGTATTTACTGTTATTTCGGTTTGCGCATTTGTTCCCTTGTCATAAGTGAAACAAGATATGCATGTACATTGTATATAACCCTAGTGTCAATCTGTCGCAAACAACGCCTTGCTTACGACTTGTAAAGCCATGTCTCCCCCCAAAACGCATAACAAAATTATTAAACTATACTCGAGGCCCAAAATCATAAATTGTAATGACGATTGAAACTACAAGATCAAAATAATTTTACACGGTAAGCCTAAAATTCGCATAAATAAAATTGTAACCCACCCGATTTAAGGTTTGGTTACACTAAACTATGACGTCAATGATGACGTTTTAACTTTCGCTAGTCATTCAAGCAGCTAGATTGGTCAAAGATTAACGAACTCGTCCGTAAAGTTTTGTCATCAGCACATGCGTTTATAATAGTCAGTGCCGAAGATTAGCGATTATTTCCGGTAAAGAATCCGTTGAATTCGACTCGATTTTGAATGTAATCAAACATGAGTTAAACTTGCAAAGAAAAAGCACATTAATACTCTTTCCAGAGAAGTTCACTGGAACTCTCCATTTGCATATTGATAACTTGACGGCTCTTGTTTCCTTTATTGTACAATTAAACGATAGATTGTTCAAATGTTTTTTCTTCCTCGGAGGAAAGATATGACTTATTATCAGATACTTCCATATCCCCATGTCGTATCATCTTTTATTTAATGCCAGCAAATACTGAAAAAATGTGTAAAGAAAAAAAATGTTTTACATCAGCAAAATATTTCTCGCCTTTACAAGATTTTTTTTTTTCGATTATGTATTCAGTCTGCAAATGCAGTTCACAACACAGTAACTTTGTCTCTTTTTGTTTTTTTTTTTACAAAAGTTAGTTATCCAGGTGACAACCTACGTCATTAAGCAGGGCTGCTGGAGAGTCGCTATTTCGAGCAGAATAAGTGACTAAATTACAGCGCATTCATTAAACAGTTTTTGAAATTTCTTCTTCATTTGGTAATGGTAGATTACATGTTCTACTGAAGTATGCCAAATGGAATGAAACAGCTTTAATGCTCTAAACACGTTTTGGAGCACACCGAACTGATTTCTTTGAATCATACTAAAGCATTGATACTTAATTAACAAGCTGAATTATAACGAGTTATTTTTTTTTTTTTGGGGGGGGGGGTGTTTAGTAAATGTGAAGCATTACCGATATTTCGGTGTGTACTTTTCAATGAGTATAGTAGTGAACAGTTTTTAATAGGCCATTAAAAGCGTCTTTTAAGCTAACCCATCTGTCTTCATCGGGAGAACCAAGTATTAATACAAGTCTGCAATTATTTGACCACCTTATCAAACCTATACATTGATTTATATGGTTCAGAAATCTTGGATCAAACAGATAATAACATCCAAGCAAGTGTTTATTTGAAGAAATTAACAAAAACAAAGTTGCTGACAAATCACAACAATGATTTATACATAACCCTCTAGGAGTTAACTTATAAGTATTGTGAAATCAAAATTGATTAAAAGGTATAAAGTGTTTTGGAATGAATAAAGAAATATGAAGCTATAGGAAGGGAAACTCGACACAGGGGTTTTGTAAAGAAGCATATTTAAATCAAGACAATTTCATTACAGAAAAGCAATATGTAAACTAAGAAAAAGTGTTATAAATCTTTCAAAGAAACCTTCAAGGTACACAGAAAGTAAGCGATTACCCCGGCAAGAGCGTATATGTAAATTCTGTTACAAGAATGCTGTTGAAAACGAATTCCATTTGGCAAGAGCGTATATGTAAATTCTGCGACAAGAATGCTGTTGAAAACGAATTCCATTTTTAGCTCCCCTGAGCACGAAGTGCTCATGGTGAGGTATTTTGATCGTCCTCTGTCCGTCCTGCGTCTTGTGCAACAATCTTAAAACGACATCTCCTCCTAAACCGCTGGACGGATTTCAACCAAACTTGGCAGGAATGTTCCTTGAGGGGTGCCCTTTAAAATTGCTTAAGAATTGAAATCCGTTAAAAACTCTGGTTGCCATGGCAACAAAAGTGATTGTTTGGTCAAAACTTTAAGAATTATTTCCTCCCGAGCCAGAAGGAGTGGAGTCTTCATATTTGGCATGAAGCATCACAACAATGACATCTTTAAGAATTGCTAAAATCATCACCCTCGGGTCCCAAGGAGCGGAGCCCCAGGGGGTTGGGGCTTATATAGAATTATAGAAGGATTTTTAAAATAACATCTCCAAAACCACAGGACGGATTTCAACCTAATTTGGCAGAAATGTTCCTTGTAGGTAGACCTATAAATATTGCTTCAAGAATTGAAATCTGTTTAAAACTCTAGTTGCCGTGGCAACAAAAGTGAAATTTTAATAAAAACTTTAAAAATTATCTCCTCCTGAACCAGAAATCGTAGAGCCGTGATATTTGGCATGAAGCATCGGTACAATGACCTCTTTCAGAATTGCTAAAACTATTACCCATGGAAACCCCCCCCCCCCGGGGGGGGGCTTATAAAGAAATAAAGAGGGATTTCTAAAATGACATCTCCTCCCAAACCATTGGACGGATTTCAACCAAATTTTGCAGATATGTTCTTTGGGTGGTGCCCTTCAAAAATTGTGTAACTAATTGAATTCAGATAAAAACTCTGGTTGCAAAAATATTTTAATCATTTGAAAACTAGGGTTGCTATGACAACAAGAGTAAAACTGGAAAAAATAAAAGAAATAACAAAAAAAAAAAATCCCCTTCTGACCCAGAAGATGAAGAATGTTGAATTTGCATGAAGCATCAGTACACTGACCTCTTTCAGAATCGTTAAAATTTCAGAGTCACGGGGTGATTAGGATTAAAGGGAGGTATCGATGTTTCTGAAATCTAGATAAGAAAAATTTACCAAGTGCAGGAAAATACACTCAAACGAACATTTAATTCTTAAAGTTGAGTCAGGTATTGTCTTGGTGGTAATCAAATAGGCCTAAAATGTCTTTTGTGGTCATATCGGAAGGGTTCAGCAGTATTCGAGGTTATTTTTTCGGCTGTACACATCGAATGACCTCATTTGCTTATGACCCAGTCAAATGAAGGTAATAAATTTACGAGCGAGACAGTCATCGTCCTAAATCATGACTCATTAAAGGGTTAGCACAAAACTACGGTAAGTATTTATATTCGTAATAACTCTTACGACAGTTTTGGACTGATCTTTACAGAATTAAAAAAACGACTAGCGAACAAAACTCCTGATGACGTAACGATGACGTTGGTTTGACGAAATTTGAACTAGATGTAAGGTTCAAACGGTTAATCACACCACGTGAATGATCCTATATTCTTCGCAACTGTCTCGGATAAATCTAAAAATAGATTAATAGCCTACGTAGACTTTTAGGGAAATACCCTGCTTTTCTCTGATAAGCGACCTCAGATTTTTGCAAAACTTCTTTTCGGCAAATATATTCAAAAAGTATATGAGAGGAAATAAGAATAATTAAAATTTGTGACATGAAAAAACATCGATACCTACCTTTAAATAGAAATAAAGAAGGCAACACTTTCAAAACTTTTTGGCCAATTTAAACCGTTAATGATTACTAAAATATTTGGAATCTGTTGAAAGCATTGATTGGCATGGTAACATAAGTTGAGTTTAATTAATGTTAAAGGAGGTCTTCTCCCGACCCAGTTTGTATAAGGCCTTGAAGAAAAAAAGCCTTATCTCAGGTGAGTGCCAGGGCCACTGGCCGTCTTGTTTAATTCAGTGCACATTTGCGTTTGTGAAACAGCGTTATTATACAACAAAATTAGGTTAAATGATAATTTCAAAGTGTTAAGTGATGTCAGAAAAGCTAACTGGTTATTAACAGAAGAAGGTTTGACTATTCTCTGTGCCTTGGGAGATCGTATACATTGTTGTCTTGGAAAATGGACAGCCATATCATAAACTAAGCAAATAAACCATCATGCCAACAAAATTCTTCCGTCAACTTAATTGCCATCTATATTGTATGAAAAGATAATTTTATAATGTTAATAAGCATGTATAAGAGAGATTGTGTGTGTGTGTACGTGTGTGTGTGTATATGTTTAAACTAATATTGTGATGTTTATTCTAGTCTTAACACATTGACACAAATTTTTATATCGACCATTTTACCTGTCGTAGTCCTTGGACCACGCTGCGTTAACGCTTTGGAAATTGTGTAGGGATAATTGCAAAGGCAATGGAACTGTTGAAATAAAGTATAATCTGCACTGGCAGAGAATGGTTCAGGTACCAGATGTGGCCGATGACGTAGGCTATGACGTAGGTTGTCACCATTAGTTATCGATATTTTACTTAAAAAAGGGAACCATGTCCCCTTTGGTCCGCTAAACAGTCTTATTATGGACTTTATTGTAAAGGCTAGGATTGGACCAGACTCGTGTCTCGACTAATCAGCATCGTTGTTATGAAATTCAGCAGTGAACCGTTTCAATTGGTTGGTGAATATGGGCCCTTATCATTGTTTTGATGCGTGTGTTTAACTTTCGACTTTTAAGCTTGGCAATTAAAAAATGAAAAGAAAATGCCATTGTAAAGGACTTGTCTATTGAAAAAGGGCCCATTTCACAAATTTGGTTCAAACAAAACTGCCAGACCTGTGTAATCATTGGTGTCTCGGCGCTGTCAAAGTTGTTACGACGCATAGGTCGCAAACCATCTATTTCCCTTTTTAGTTATACATCTTTGGCCATAGACTCATACAAATAACGCCATTTGAAATCTAATTCTAACTTCCCGTTGGAGTCAGTAAGTGGGTTAATCACGCGAACAGCTGTAAGATGTTTCCGGACAGTGAGCTTTGCTCACGATTTGTTTAAAGTTTGGTACATTAACTCCGGATATAGTTCGGATATACAGTAGTATAAACAGTTTTATAAATTAGAAAAGATAAAAACCATGCCAAGATCCATTGACGAAGTAGAAAAGTATAACAATACTTTTGTATTACAAGGACTGCGTTTCAAGTATTACATGTTTTATCATGTATTTGTTACTGTTACTGTGAATTTTGTAATGCTGCATTATGGTCAAATGGGAATCCATTACTGGGAGTATAATAATTTTGTACATCTTGTTTCATATCCTCACATTTCAAAGAGGAACTAATAATTCATTGTCTGTATTTGAAATAATATGTATGTGATAATCATTAAAGCCATGTCTGCCGCACAAATACACAACAAAATATATGAGAAAAGGTTACTCGGGGACCAAGAGCATAAATAAAAATGACGATTTAATTTTCTAAGATCTAGAGAATTCTAAGCAGCAAGCTTACAATGCAAGATAAAAGTTTCGATATTTTTATGTGACCCATCGTATAAAATTATGACGTAAGTGATGGCGTTTAGCTTTCACTAGCCATCAAAACACTTAGCTTGGTCACGGAGATTAACGAATACGTCTGATAAGTTTAGTAGTCAACACATGTACATATAACTGTTAATGCCGAAGTTTAGCGAGCGTTTTCGGTGCAAAAACGAGTTTATTCGACTCGATCTCAATATGTAAATAAACGCAGAAAATCAACCAGAAAAACTCAAAATACTCTTTCCAAAGACCTTTACTCATACCATTCTTTTGTATATCGATATTAAGAAGGCTCTTGTTTGCATTAGTGACCAAATACTTGTTTCCTTTCTCGGAGGGACAATATGGCTTTAAGCTGCAGTAGGACATAAAAGAAACACATAAGCGATTTGGTTAATTTTTGTGGTCGATGTAGACAAAGTACAGTGTAAGAAAACAAGTAATATAAGCAGAGGTTTGAAAAGGTGTCGTTACTGTAAGAAAATCACCAGTTTTGGCCATCGATGTCATAATCAAACATATTCGAAAGCCATATCTGCCCTCCGAGGAAGAAAAAAAGAGTTGAAATAATCTATCGCTTATTTGGTCACTAAAGCGAACAAGGGCCTTCTTTATATCGATATGCAAAAGCAGGGTATGAGTGATGTTCTCTAGAAAGAGTAATTTATGTTTTTCTTATTGATTCCAATGTTTGTTCACATTTTGAAAACGAGACGAATGCACCAGATTCTTCACCGGAAATCTTCGCTAATCCTAGGCATTGACTATTATGTGCACATGTGCTGATGACTAAACTTAACGGACGATTTCGTTTATCTTCGTGACCTAGCTAGTTGTTTTTAAGTCTAGCGAAACTTAAAACGTCATCATTGACATCATAATTTGATGTTAACGAACCTTAAATTGTGATTGGTCACATTTTAAAGATATCGTTAATTTCATGAAAAGTGTTGATCGAGTAATTTTAATCGTCATATTTATTTATGCTTTTTAGTCTAGAGTATGGTTCTCTTGTTAATATCATAGCGTGTTTTGTGGGGGAGTTATGGCTTGAAGGGCAAGTAAGATGCAGAACGGTGACAATGACGGTAACAAGCAGAAACCTTTATTTATATTTCAAGCAAGCTACTGGAGTTCTTGTGATGAATGCTTGATTATCTCTGTCACCTGTGGTCAATTTGCTGAATGAAGAGAGGTCGTGTTTGTAAATTGAAAGTCTTGTAACTTGCTCTTCTCAGTACATAAAGAAATGATAGCTATTTACCAAATAGCAAAATAGGTTACGGTGTCCAAAGAATAATAAAGCCATATCTTCCCTCCGAGGAAGAAAAAACACCTTACACAATCCATCGTTTACTTGATTACTAAATCAAATAAGAGCCTTCGTGATATCAAAATGCCAAACGAAGCTATGACTCTCTGGAACGACGAGTATTTTGTATTTTCTAATTTTTTATCAACTTCACCTCGGGTGTCTTCACATTTTGAGATCGAGGCGACTGCACCCGATTATTCACCGGAAATAATCACCAATCTTCGGCATTGATTGTTATATACGTAGGTGCTGAATACTAAACTTTATGGACTATTTCATTTCTCCGTGACCGAAATAGTTGTTAGAAGGACTAGCGAAAGTTTAAACGTCATCACTTACGTCATGGTACGTCATCACGGGCGTCATGGTTTAATGCAATCTCATTAAAATCATCTCTACGAAACCACTACGTTATCTCTCCGTTACGCAGGGACGTAGCAATAGGCTATCATGGTGGATCTGATTTTAATCAGATTGGGTTTAATGTAAATAAACCTTGACTTGTGGTGGGTCACATTTTTCAATATTGTAACTTCTTTCTTGAAATGTGGGCTTATCGCGTAGAATTTTACTATTTCAATCGTCAGAATTATTTATTCTTTTGACCCTAGATAATGATTTTCTTATGAATTGTGTTGAATGATTTTTAGGGAGAATATGGCTCTAAGTGAAATGAAAAGAATATAACCGCTTTCCCGATCCTAAATGGTAATAACATTCTGAAAATGGAGTTGAATGAAGTCCGTTTAATCGACTCCTATATCTTCACGAACTTTAGACTAGGTAAATAACCCAAAATGTTTGGTCTTCAAGAAAATGAATATGTATTCCTTCTCCATCCTGCTAACACATATCAGTTTGGGGAATACAGTGGATCCTATCTTGATGCCTCCTATTGCGTACATCACCTATGTCTTCAGAGCTTAGGATGGAGTTTATTGAGTTGTATGGTGAAAACGTCAGAAACAAAGAAACTTTCAATTTTCAAACAGATATGGGGTCATCCGTAGAAGAGGACGTTGTGATTTCAGAAACTTTTTCCTTGAGTATTGCGGAATCATTCCTTACCTGAACCTATAGTGAATTTTGGGGGGAAAGGTGAAACATCAATATTGAAGAGAAGAATGAAGAGACTCTCGAAAGGCTGGAAGTCAACTGATTAGAGAATCTAGTCTCCACATGCATAATGCTCGTAAAACATCACATGCACATTGCTTTAGTCAATCCCACAATTGTCGAATCTGTGATTAATTTTTTCATGGTGCCAGGTGGAGTTCGAACGGATTTTTTTTTCGGATATCACCCTTGCACCCTTTCCATTGTGCTAGGGTGACGTGCATTACTTTGCTGATCACTCGCTACGAAAATAACTTCAGACATGGCAGTTCGACTGAGATATAAACAATCATGACGTTATTTTGTCAAACGAGTGATTATGGACAATTTAACAAAAAGCAATTGGTTGGTCGGCAACCGGAACGTCGTAACAATCCAAAAAACTGCAGTTACGATGTATAAGTCGTCAATCCAATAAAAATGTTTAACATATATTTTAGAATTCAAAGTACACTTCCGATCTAAATGAATAAATTGTTTGGTCAATCGAAACGAATAGCGACCCATTATAAAAGCGCTTTGCTTCGGTCCATCATTTGAGAATACATCGAAGGTTATTGCGATACCGTTCTTAGTATTGATACATTGTTTATCATATACTCTTGAAATAGTATCGCAATGTACCCTCGACTTGTATACTGGCAATCACAAGTGCTATGGATTAAGAACAAATAATAACAGAATAAAGTCACGACAAACAAAAATTTATTAAAGACAAACAAATGTACAAAAGGAAATTCTGTTCATAAGACAGGAAATATGGAATGGTAATTGGAAAAATTAAACCTTTTGATAATTTGCGATGATGTTCGATTGGTTCTTATTTGTTCATTCGTCTCTCACCAATGAATGGATGATCGTAAACACATGGCAGCAGGAGGCTCGGATAGGATATGTGTCAGAAATATCACTCAATCAATCGATCAATTGATTTCGCCGAGCGCCCAAAGCGTCATTATGTGAGAATGGATTAAAAGCCGAAACCGATAAGCAACTCGACTTATTTGTGACCGTGAACCAGATAATCGACGGATCGCTTGCCCCGCCCTCTGACTTCCGTCGTGTCAGTTCACCTGCGGTAATAAACGAAATTAGTTTGTGAAATATTTGATCACAGACGTAAATTAAAAGGCCTCTTCCGATCTGAACGTCGTAACTTCTACTTGAAGAAGCTGTAAATAAGGCTTTTTAGTCTTCAAAAAAAGGGAAAAAACCCAAAAAACTTTAGATAAATGTTGGAGTTCAAGGTTCACTTCCGGCCTAAATGAATTATTTGATTGGTCAATTGATTTTTTTGTTTGAGTGAATTATCGATTATATTCAGACTGCTTTGACGGGGCAGCATACAGAGGGTTGTAACTTTTCGCACGTAGACAAGTGATTCTGTCTCTCGCTATATTTATTTTGAAAATTCAAAATTAAGTTTACTATTTGGGCTGCGACCTCTTTGTTAACCCATTACCAGACAGCAAAATTAAAGACTGGTCCAAATTGCAGACGACAATCTATAGTTTGTGAAATTTTGGATTTTTTCAACTTTCCGGAATGAAAACATGGAAAATGTAATAAATTGCTTGGTTCAAAGTTTAAGAAATTAAAGATTTGTTTAACTTTCTGTGCAGAAATCATTGTAGAAAAGAAGAAATTGCTTGTTACAAGCAATTTCTTCTTTCCTTCAATATTTTCCGAATTGGTTTTCTAAAAGGGCGCCCAAAGCGTCATTATGTGAGAATTGGTTAAAGTTAGGTATCAATGGTTTTTTCATGTCACAGATTTTAAATTTTTTTATTCCATTTCATACGCTATTTTAATAAAATATTCTGAAACGTAGTTTTGCCAAAATCATAGGTTCAAGCAATTTATTCATTTTTCACAATGTTTCCCTCATTTCTTTTTCTTTTCCTCTTGAGGGGATGTCTAAAAGAGTCATTTTGTGGTAATGGTTTAAAATTGTTCAACAAAACTCTCATTTTCGCAGTTCACAGAAGGATAAAAAGCGTTTCGATAATCGTAATGATTTTTGTTTGAATGGAGATTTGCGCCGCTTTCAACAATCTTTCAGTTATATCGCGGCGGCTGGAGCACCTTACAATGGATTCCTGGTATTTCTCACACCATTACCGCCATTACATCGTTTCCTAGCCTCCAGCTACTACCCCACATAGGTTTACGATTATCGACCTATTGGTGGGAGACAAATTGTCGGAGAGGATGGGTGCCGCCGTCGGGGATCGAACACGGGACTTCTAGACTGACAGTCCGACGCGCTACCAACTGCGCTATGGCGGCCGCTGATAATCGTAATGAAGTAGACATAATATTGTAAAAAATGAACAGAGAGAAACCATATTTACAACTAATGCTGATAACATGAGATTTCATTAATTTTCCTTGTTTTTTTATCAGATCACCTGAAGGTGAGCTATTGTGATAGGTAAATGTCCGGCGTCCGTCTGTCCGTCCGTGAATAATTTTTAAAAAAAATTCTCCTACCAAACTACAAGGCCTAGAGCTTTGATATTTGGTACATATCATCACCTATTGACCCTCTGTCAAAATACTTCAAAGAATTACTGTATTCTGAAAATTAGCCCGTTTCTGTGCGATCCCTGATTTTACAAAGGAAATCTTTGAAAATCTTCTCCTCCCATACCATCATGCCTAGAGCTTTGGTATTTGGTATGTATCATCACCTATTGACCCTCTACCAAAATACTTCAAAGAATTACCGTATTCTGAAAATAAGCCCCTTTCTGTGCGATCCCTGATTTTACAAAGGAACAAAGAAGGAAATATTTGAAAATCTTCTTCTCCCAAACCATGTGGTTTAAAGCTTTGATTTTTTACAAAAATAAATCGTCATCTTTTGACCCTTTACTTTAAGACTTCATAGTATTATCCCCCTCTGAAAATAGGCCCTTTTCTGTGCAATCCCTGATTTAAGATAGGAATAAAGAAGGAAACCTTTGAAAATATTCTCCCCTTAAACCATTAGGCCCAGAGCTTTGATATTTGGTTTGTATTGATGTCTATTGACCCTCTGACAATATACTTCAAAGAATTATTATACTCAGGAAATTATCGCTATATGTTGGGATCATGAATAGACCTAGGATTAAAGGAGAAAATCCTTAATCATTTCTCCAAAATATATATCATAAATCCATGAACCATCATACTCAGGGGAGCGATTTAGGACCATCACGATCCTCTTGTTTATATATATATATATATCTATTATTAAATATATTTGTCTATTTCATGAAATGTGTAAAAATAAATTATCAAGAAGAAAAATAACACTAAAATGAGATAACAAAATGAATGTCATGTCTAAAATATAGAAAAAAATAGTAATAACAATTTTGATATAACATCACACGCAAAATATGAAAAAAAAAAATCATCAAAAGTCCAGTAATTACAACAGTTTGCCCTTGTCAGGTGTTATCTTTATTTCGAATGAAAACCCCTTTTTGAGGTTTCGAGCATCTGACGGATCGCCGATTTCAATACAAAAAATCGATTGACCAATCAAAGAATTGATTTAGACCTAAAGTGAATTTCATACTCCTACATTTATGTTTAGCCTTTTTTGTTGGTTTAGCGACTTTAACGTCGTAGCTACAGCTAATGTGGGCTTTAGTAAAGTTTAGTTCCCAAACTAACATGGTTTGTTTGTTTCTTCTAACCCTTTCCTGTTATGCAAAACTTTAGACCTGTCCAAGTTCAAAGGTTTTGCAGACGAAAATTTAAATTCGATTTAGTCTAGAAATAACCATTTAATAGGGTAAAAAACATTGTGGAAGAAGAAGAAATTGCTTTTTACAAGCAATTTCTTCTTTTTCAACAATTTTTTTCTCAATTGTACATGCACAGGGACGTAAAAACTAGGGATTGAACAGGAAAGGGCTAAATTCCTGACCATAAATTCTCCAAACTAACGTCGTTTGATATCTCGGTCGAAGGCCAGTGGGCGTGGCCAGCGATCCGTCACTACCATGTCGCTTGTGTAGAACAGGCCAAGTATCAACACACTTTGAGGGGACATCAGATCGTTTTTAAAATTCCATCTCATTTTCTTTAAAAAAAAAAAAAGGTTCGATTTCATAGAGAATTACCTTTACCTACATTTTTCACCAACCTATTCCCATGCAATGACGCTTGTTGAGGATCCAAAGTAAACATGGAAATCATTGTGGAAATCAAGAAATTGCTTGTTACAAGCAATTTCTTTTATTATCCACAATATGTTCCACCTCAAAAGACAATAAATAAATCACAAATAAATATATCGATGTCCGCAAATTTGAATTTAGACTATAGTCTAAAAAAAATTTTAGGCTGGTAATTGATTGAGCATACAATAATTGCCGCTTCATCAAAGGCATTCGCCATTTTTAACAATGAATTTCAATAACACATGCACAGCGCATTGGGAGAAGAAAAGTGACGTCATGACCCAGTTGATCTGTCGGCCATGGTGGTGCTGTCTCTTTTTCGAGGCCTATTGGCCCCCCTTCTTATTAACATATTACAAGATAAAGACTTATAAAAACATATTTACAAAGTATATAAAAAAAAAACCTACCACCGTTTAATTACAAACCCCCCACCGTATAAAAGTAACAATTAACAACAAAATAACACATCTTGTATCCTTGATCAAGCATTCCCATATCTATTGACCCATTAACGCATTAACAAACAATTACACTTTTTGACTCCTTTAGAGAAAAATCATTTGGAAACATTGTAAAATGAAGAAATTGATTGAAACAAGGGATTTCTTAATTTTCTACAATGTTTTCTTCCCAGAGAATTTAAAAAAAATCTAAAATTTCATAACTTAAAATTGTTGTCTGCAATCCCGTTGAAAAAGAAGGAGATAAACTGTAAAAATACTGCTTTTATAATAATCCATCATGCAAACCCAAATCTGATGTTCCCATCTAAAATATATAACAGTAAAACAATTCCTATCAAAATAAATCAGTCTAGATAAACATCAAACTTTTTACAAACAACATCTAGTCAGTGGACGACCTAAATCTTATAACCAAAGCTTATTCAGGCTATAGTTACAAGGTTTGGGTCTCTCATGGACGATCTGGTGTTTTCAAAACAGAATATTTATTTATGGTAAGTTTTAGTCGTAATCTGTATCAAACATTCTAAAAAGAATTGGCGTATCATACTTAACCCATTCCAATGAAAAATTCCCCTAAGAAACAAGAGGACCAAAATAGTCCTGAACCGCTTACCTGAATTAAATTCATTTTTGATTTTGGCAGGTACACTGGATCGTTTAAGGCCTATACTTACTTAGGTCCTTAACGAAAATGTGATGTGTCAGGAAACAAGCTTTGCCTAAATCGGCCATGTGGTATTGGAGAAGATAATTGTAAAGAATTATCTCATGGTAGGCACAAGCCATAATTTCTCGGTAAATCAAAATTTGGCAAATAAGTTTTCAATAAGGTCATCCAATGAAAAATTCTTGTAAAATTTGGTCCAGATTTTCGCATAGTAGTTTAGAGGTAGAAGATTTCAAAATTAAATATTTCAGTATTTCATTAAGTCTGAGCAACCCTGCCCGATTTCTCCGAGAATCAAAATAAAAAAAATAGTGGTTCTGGGTGTCATCTGTGGAAAATTCTACCAAGAGCAAAAGAGCTTTAAATAATCATTTCATGATTTCTCCAAGATGATAAGTACTACCCTGCAACACCTCAAAATATTGGAGGATAAGTCACGTTTCGAACAAAGTCACCTAAGTAACTTTCGTGCAAAGTTTGGTCCAAATTTGCCCAATGATTTAGGATAATTTTCTAAAGAAGTATTTCATGATTCAATTGAGCCAGATGCACCCGTCTCACCCACATTTTTTTCCTCAATAATTTTATCAACACGTTTAGAAAGGGGTCAGCTAAGGAACATTCTTGCTAAGTTTAGTCCATATTGACAAAGTGGTTTTGGAGAAGAAAAGTTTCAAAGAATAAGTTTATGATTCCTGCTCTACAAAGCCAAAATAATATCAATTAAATACTTTCATTTATAAGTTTTGTAAGGTTACCTAAGGAACATTTTTGCCAAGTTCGGTCAATATTGGCCACATGGTTTTGGAGAACAGTTTTTTTAAAGAGATTTCATCATTCCTCTAATAATTCTTATAAGCCCAGCCCTGCCACATATAGGATCAAAGTTGGTCAAGTGGTGTTGGGGAAAATGTTTAATGAAATTGTTGATGACGCACTATGTACATCTGGTGATCTGTAAAGTTCAATTTAACCCTTTCTTGTTTTATAACATTTTGGACTTGTCCAATTTCAAAGGTTTTGAAGACGACAATTTAAAGTGGAACATATTTGAAAAATATTCATTGAGTAGGGTAGAAAATATTGTGGAACAAGAAGAAATTGCTTGCTACAAGCAATTTCTTCTTTTTCAACAATGTTTTCTCAAGTTGAAAAAACACAGGGACGTAAAAAAACAGGAAAGGGTCAAGCAAGGTGCGTTGTTAAAGCGCTCTCTTAATTTCCCACGATGTTTTCTATACATTAGGAGAAACATATTTTTAAAATTTCGTCATCTTAAGAGTCTCCTGCACTTTCTTTGAATTCAATCTAAATTGTTGTCTTCTGGTTTAAGATTTTTTTCTTTTATTAGCCAAATCTAGAATAGCATATCATGAAAGGCGTGTAGAATTAAAGCGTATACCATGGGAATATTTAACAACAACAATAAGTGAAAAAGAACTCCTATTCTACCTGTTATATACAAAATCAGCAGTAACATTGTTTGAGTAAAAAGGACGTTTTGTTTTGTTTATTTGTTGCCATTCAATTCAAATCATCAGTTTAATTCTTCATTCGTTTTTATATCATTATTATATTTGTTAATCTTAAAGCACAAATCCATTCTTTTCTTTGAGTCGCTAATTTCTTAAATTTGCTTAAAAGAACCAAAAAATATACAGAGAAAATCGAGAGTCTCTATAGGTGATGCTTTCACAATAACAATTTGCAAGTGTAGCATTTTTCTGTGTTTTAAAGGCTCATATCATTGTATAAAAATGAAAATAAACACCTCTTTTAATGTACACATTATAGTAAGTTACAAATAAAATCAAAGTACATAAAAATACTCTATGTACTTCTTTACGCCGCTGTACCCCGCTTTATACAACGGTTTTCAGCAAGGTCAGATCCTGCTGTTCCGATCCACAGGAACTCTCGCTGATCCTGAGCAATGGCTTCATGTCGGCTCTCTTGGCTTTCCCTGCCATCTTTGGGTTGTAGCCCTTTCTCTCGTTCATCAGCACAACATTGAAGACGCTGGTCATATTCTGTTTTCCAGTGCTCCCTGAAAGGGTATACAAACATGGCTGAGTGGCAAGTATTTGTTTATTGGCCTGTCAGTTAGGAGTTCGAGGTGTGTGTTCATGGGTGAAATACTTGATAACCAGCGAAAGTCTATTCAGATGTAATGAATAATTCATTGAATTTGGTTTAAAGCCACTTTTAACATGTTTCAGTCATAACACGATGGCTAAATCACCTAACCTTCGATACCTAGCAATTTACCAGTCGCCGGCCCCGCTCACTGACTCCTTTAGTCCGTCTTTTGACTCCAACAGGAAGTTTCGCTTCAATTTTTAACAGCGTTGTTTTGCAATATTTATGGCCAGTGGCATGGTACAAATACGTAGAGTTATTGGTTGGTGATCTAAACGACGTAACGACAGCTTGAATAAGCTGTAGTTACGACGTTCAATTCGACTAACCAACAAAAAAGGCATACCGAAATGGCGGCCTATATCGGAGTTCATTTGTCGACTGATTATTTGATTGACAGTTGCGATTGGTCAACTCTCACTGCAGTGCTACCACAACATTATCATTTAAGCTGTAGTAACGACGTTAAGTTTGCAAAACCAACAAACAATACTTACCAAAATGGCGGCCCATATCGGAGTTCAAACTGAACTTCCAATCTACATGTATGATTTCAATGGTCGACTGATATTTTATTTACAGTCGCAAATGGTCAATTCTCACTGCAGTACTAGCAAAACATTATTATTTATGCTGTAGTAACGATGTTTAAGTCGCCAAACCAACAAAAATAATCACATAAAAGGCGGACAGTGATGTAATTACAAATCTCAATTCAGAGGTGAATGAACGATTTGATTGGTCATTAGATTCCTTCATTGACAGCCACGGTTGGTCAATCCATATTGTCCCAGAGAGATTGCGTAAGGTTAAAGCTTTTGTAGCAGTTGGTGAGAAGTAGACTAAATTATTGACTACTTTGCGATTTCTGGTTAGCCAATTTCCTGACGACAAAATATTAGACTCGTCCAAATGCAAAGAGGTTGCAGACGACAAGTTTTAGTTGATGAAGTTTGATACAACCTTTGTCTTTTATGAATAGAAAACATGGTAACAAGTAATTTCTTCATTTAACGATGTTTTCGAAAGTTTTTTTTTTCCTGGCGGAGGAGCCCAGAAAAACGGGATTATCTAGGAGTAGGATGAGGACTAGAGAGCTTTTGAATATCGGGGGCAACAACATTATGTTTCGAAGATGTTCTATGTTGTGTGTACCCATTGGAAGCTGTTCTAATGAGTTTTACCACCGCCACTTTCCCAGGAAAGTACTATCTGTCCGTCCGTCTGTTCACAATTACAAAAAAAATCTTCCCATAAACTAACCATGGAATTTCAACCAAACTTCACAGAAATGATATTTAGGTCATGTTCTTTCAGACTATTGATTGATTGTCTCGCAACTCATGGATTGTAGCAGGATAATGGTTTTTCTTTTAAAGCTTACATGTTTAATCTCGATGTTTTGGAATGAAAAGAACTAGCCCGGGTTAAACGGGCTATAAGAGTAAACCACTGCTTAACCCCGTCACATTTGGCAATTCATCTTGCAGAGAAAAAAATAACAACACAAACACAAAAAACAAGACTACTGGTGATGGGTTAAGAATACTCTGCGAAACGAAAGGAACTTTAGCCGAACTATGAAAGTGACCTACCACGCAAAGATGAAGGTCAGATCCACCGTAGTGCAGCACTTATCTCCACAACTACCCATAAACGAGTGTCGTAAGAGGCGAATAAATGGTAATCATTTTTTTTCTGTCATTCCTCATTGGTCATTTCATACGTATCCTGATTGTCCTTGTGATTGTTCAATATGTCTCATGTTAAACTATTCTTAAATTTCTTGCGTGTTAAATGACCACAGCCGCCAATGACCCGTAAAACACCGATCTTATTAAGGGTAAAAAGTAGAATAACAGCAATATTAATCAAAGTAATGAAAGTAATGTAAGCTAGCAAAACATTGTTTTGTTATGTAATCTCATTTGCCTTTTGTAGTATAGAAAACATTGTGGACACTGAAGAAATTGCTTGTTACAAGCAATTTCTTCATTGTCAACAATGTTTTCAAAGCCTTTTTAGTGGGATTCTTAAAAAGCGGGATTGAATGGGAATGGGTTGTATAGCATGCTTTTGAAGGTGTTCTCTACCATTTGAATAATGTTAATTCGTGTGGCCATTCATTTTGAACACAATATGCTCGAGTATACACAATAACTACTTTTTTGGCGTAGACATTCAGTGGATTCAGTGGTTAAGCCTCCAGTGGTATTTTGCATTCGTTTGAACTCTGAGAAGACCTCAAAATTTTGTCTGTTAACTTAACTTATCAAAGCTGACGCTTTGCTAGCTAAAATCAAATAAAATTCGAGGCCCTGAAAAAGAAATGAACCTACCTCTTGGTATCTTGGTGGAGTCCTTCTGCTTCTTTTTAAAGACACAGATCATACATGTTATCACAAGGATCAGCACCAAGGCAATAGCTGCCCTGCAATAATAAAAGTAACAACAATGATGATGATAAAAATAATAATCGTGATAACTTAATGAACAATAAGGGTTTAAATAGAAACTTAATACTAACTTTTGTTAAAAGAATGAAGATATTATTATTATTTTTTTCAATGAGGTATGAACCTAAAGAATTAATCACACCGTATAAATACGCGAGGCGTATTCATACATTAGTGTGATTAAGTTTTCAGGTTCATCCTCGAATGGAAACGAAAATACTCTTTTTTTTTTTCTTGTGTTATAATATCACCAAACGAAAAAAGCAAAATACTTCAAAGAATTGAAATCCATGAAGAACTCTGGTTGCCATGATAACGGACTGAAAAAACTTAAAAAGCCGTAAGGCCTAGAGCTTTGATATTTGGTCATAAATCATTATCTATTGACCCCTTACAAAAATACTGCAAAGAATTACTGTATTCTGAAAATTGGCCCTTTTCTGTGCGATTCTTGATTTTACATAGAATTAAAGAAGGAAAACTCAAAAGTCTTCTACTCCCAAACCATAAGGCCTAGAGCTTTGATATTTTGTATAAATCATCACCTATTGACTCTATACCAAAAAACTTCAAAGAATTACCGTATTCTCATAATTAGCCCTTTTATGTACGATCCTTGATTTTACATATAAATAAAGAAGGAAAACTCTAAAATCTTCTTCTCCCAAACCAAAAGGCCGAGAGATTTGAAATTTGGTACAAATCATCATCTATTGACCCTCAACCAAAGTACTTCAAAGAATTACCGTATTCTGATAATTAACATTTTTCTTTGCCATCCCTGATTTTACATAGAAATAAATAAGGAAAACTTCAAAATCTTCTTCTCCCAAACCATGAGGCCTAGAGTTAGCCGAACTGAGAAAGTGACCTACCACACAAAGATGAAGGTCAGATCCTCCGTAGTGCAGCACTTATCCCCACAACAACCCACAAACGAGTTGCAACTGAAAGAGAGATGTCAATTTTTGGCAGGTCTCATCTATTTTACATGTTAAACACCAATATAGGTAGACCGAGAAAAATATCATAACTTCGGCTTATCCTAAATGTAGTCACAATGTTTCGGTTAATCAATAAAATCTGCTTGATAGAGCCCGGTTATAATACCGTCAATGGGAGATCAAACTTTCGTAACTACAGCTAAATGTACTAAAGTTTAATGCATATTAATACAGGAAAAGTCCGTCTTTCAAATACAGCTTCAACACAAAAAAGGAATAATTTAGCAACACGAAAGCCTATTTACTAATATTTGGTAAGAGATAATTCATATTAAGATATGTATTAAAAATTATCGCTCATTGACAAGATTGAATACCTCCCTGTACATATAAATGAATGAGTACGTAAAAAAACATTTATTAGATTCACAAGAACTTACTATATTGGTTCTTGGTTTGGGCCCTCTCCCCCACATTGTTTTCGCACGAACTGTAAAACATAAAGTCAGTATTATTTTAACGTTGAAATTGACAGACAGGAAAAATATTTATTGATTTCATTTCATCAAGCAATATATATGTTTACATTTAGAAAGAAAAGGGGAAAAATTTATGATGCATTATCACTGAAAGCCAGTGAGCTATTGTCATGGCGTTGTGTCCGCCGTGCGTCCGTCTGGCCGTCCGAGCGGCCGTAAACGTTTATTCTAAAAGTCATCTCCTCAGAAAATACTGAGCAGAATTTAAACAAATTTCTTAGGAATGATCATTGTGTGAATCTTTTATCAGATCCAGTCAAAGAATTTTGAAATGATGAAAAATGTGGCTTTTAATAAATAGGGCTAATTTCCACATATGTTGAAAACTTTGAAAATATTTTGCTCAGAAACCACTAAATAGATTTCATCAAAATTTCCCAGAAATTATCCTTTGGTGAGCCTTTATCAGATTCCTTTAAAAATGATCGGACGGAAAAGGTGGTTTTTGACAGGGTTTATTTCCATATATGGTGAAAACTTTGAAAATATTTTTCTCAGAAACAAGGGGATGGATTTCACCTGAATTTCACAAGAATGACCCTTTCTTAGTCTTTATCAGATTATTTAAAAGATTTTGATCGATGAAAAAACATGGCTTTAATTGATTGGACTAATTTCCATATTTGGTATATACCCAAAACTTTGAAAATCTTCTCAGAAACCTGCTGCTAGATTTCACCGAAACTTAAAAGGAATGAACCTCATATGACTCTTTTTCAGATTTTTTCATATAATTTTGATCTGTTGAAAAACGCGGCTTTTATGATCGCGCCTTATGTCCATATATGGTATACAGTGAAAAGATTGTACAGCTTGTTAATTCCTTTTCATCGGACTCAGTAGATACACATTACATAACTTGATTTGACTTTTGTAAATAATTGAAAGTTTGAAATCCTTCTTTTTCAAAGATTTCGGTGAATGCATTTATTTGTTGCCATATATAGATGATTTGGTTTATATTAAATTCCCTAAAACGCTATTTCCTTCATCAGTTTATTCAGACCTGTGGAGCGATACACGCCCTTAAGCGCCTCTAGTTTACTAGTCCATCACTTGTCACTTAATCACACATTGAGCGCCCTGGATAGCCACACAGTACATGTACAATAATGGTCATCTAAAGGAACCTTGAGTAAATAACTATTTACAGAGCGTGCAATGAAGATCCTGGTCAGACTGTGCGGACGCACAGGCTGATCTTAGTCTTTACTCGGTGCTCATGAAAAATCACTGAATCACACATTGAGCACTCTGGACACCATAACAGTCTATGTAATATATCTCCTGGTTATCTAAAGGAACCTTGAGCAAATAGCTTTTTACAGAGTGCATAGTGGAGACTTTGATCAGACTGTCCGGACGCACAGGCTGATCCGAGTCTTTACTTGGTGCTCATATGAAATTGTTTGAAATGTCACGCTTATGCTCATATTTGCTCTACTCGAAAATAGACCTTAATAAGCGTCTAAAGTAGGTCTGCTATTTGTAACAATATACATTGTTACACATTTTATGATGCCGCGACTAAATAGAAATATATATGGTGGGCTGCAATTCGGTGGTCCATGCTTACATGACTTGACTGAAGGCCCTTCTTGTAGATAGTCAGTATATATGTATGTATTGTATGCATTGTCAAATCCGCTAGGATTTGACAGCAGAGCCTCAGAGATGTTTACTAGTAGCAAGTCACGTCTAGTAATCGATCAAAGGTCACTTGTCAAATTTATTATATAGCCAAAGAAGCGATTACATCGATTTAACGATCGCCAGTTTTTACGACTCAGGCGTTCGCATCGATTTAATGATCGCCAGTTTTTACGACTCCATACTTAAACGTCAATCAAGCCAGCAGAGGTTTGGTATATATACCAGGCCGTTTTCTAGACCAAAGCAGTGTTGATCCGAGTCTGTAACTGGTAACATCTCCTGTGACTCTATTTTGGCTCCTGCACTCCAGACTTGCCGTCCGTCTGTCTGTCTGCCTAAATTATTTACTTAAATTTGTTTCTTCTTATTCTTGGACATTTCTTTATTGTATTAAAAGACTCATGTTAGTAAACCTGGGTAGTTGTTTGATTATTCTATACGACCGTGTTACATATTGTTGTCTATGGAAGTATACTTATTGTATGCGAAATGTGCATAAAAACTTTCCTTTTTCACGAAAACTGTACCGTATAGTTACGTTCTCATTTTTACAAATGTCGTCTGCATTCTCTTGTTTTATTATCATTTTGAGGCCGCTGCCATAGCGCTGTGGCAGCGCGTAGGATTCCTAGTCTTGGGGTCCCGGGTTCGATCCCCGGCCGCAGCTAATATCTTTTCCGACAGGGCTGATAATTGTAAACCTACATGGAATAAGCAGCTTGAGGTTCGGAAAGGATGTAGTGGTAGTGTTGGTGTGAAAAATACCAGAAACCCAAACTTAGGTGCGATATGACTTAAATACTGTTAAAGTTGCGTTAAACCAACCAATCAATAGATAAATTAATCAATCAATCAGCCAATCAACCAACCAATAAATCAATCAATCAAACTAATGTCGTTTTGAGAGCCTCAGATATCCAGGAAGCACGTGAATTAGTTAAATTCGCCATTTTATGATTGAACGGTTGTTCAAAATGGCGTTAAACCCCATATAACCAAACAAATCTTTTGTCATAGATAAGAATACATTACTGCACAGACTATCAGGCTATTATTATTTTTTCAAATTTTCTGTATTTCGAAACTCCTTTCTACCCTAAAGTAGATTCAATTTCGTATAACCAACTTTCTTTTACCTCTGCAAGATTCGATCTCTTTTTCAAATTCAAGTAATACAATACTGATACCAATTAATGAATATATATTTAAAATGAATACATAAATAAAAATAAATTAGATAATGAAATAAAAGGAAAATAAACAAATAATTGATAAAATAAATATTTAAATAAATAAAATTGAATTAATAAATAAATAAGAGAATAAACTAAATAAATAAATCGCTGCCGCGCCCACAGACCTCAAACATGGAATTTTGACTGAGGCTAAATACGGCATTCTTTCGTCCTTGGTAAGTGATCTAACCGTCCTAACTACAGCTTGAATAAGCAGTTGTCTGAAGTCTATATTTGGACCGTAACATACTTTTTTTCTAGGACAGAGAGCTACACTAGAAAAAACTGTAGTGATCGCATTTTAGTCGTCAAATAACCAAAAACGTTAGATTTGATTGATGGAGGTCACCATTCACTTCCGGTTTAAATGAATAATTTGATTGGCCTACCGATTCTATGATACGTCATTTGTTTCCGGGAGACTTTCCCCCCTGGTCCCTGTCAGTAAAATGTAAAATCTATAGAATTGATCAATCGCGACTGTCAACCAAATAATTTATTGACCAATCAAATCAATCATTTACACCGGAAGTAAACTTTGAACTCCAAAATTGGCCTTTAATCGTGTGAAACATTTTGTTTGTTTAGCGAGTTAAATGTCGTAACTGCAGTTTATCTTAACTGTGTTAATGTCGTTTAGGTCGCCAACAAATCAACTAACCATTTTTTGATCCATTTAACCTACCCTTAATTTTGAAAATAAACCTCGTGTAATATTGAAGTTGATCTTCTTGTTAGAGTCGGTGGGCGGAACCAGCATAGTCAATGGGCGAGGCCAGGAATCAGTCAGATACTTACTCCCGGCTCTACGTTTGTATACATCACGATCACCTCAATGGTTCCCGGTCTCTTTGGATTTACTCTATTTCTTCTCTGATCCCAACCAAATGTTTCCCACACGACACTGAAACTGGCTGCTATTTCTTGTTTTAAAACAAGGTTTCGAGATTAATTTGCCAATGAGCTCTGGCGAACAGACTTTTCACAGAGTAAGCTCACCAACGAAAATAAGCTTTAAAAAAGCTAAAAAGTTGAAATTCGATGTAAAAATAGTACATAAAAGATGAGTTGATCTTCAAATTTAGTCCATGTTGTTTCATCTTCTCACTGATTTCGACTTTTTTGTTAACATTTAGCACCGACATTGTTTTATTTATATTTAAATGTTTTATGATAGTGTGTTTAAGTGAATTGTTAATACAGTCTAAATTTGTTCTATGGCCCTTTCCGAAAACGTGGTTTACTTCCCTTTGACTCAAAGTCGTTAGAGTGACTTCCCTTTGTACGGGTAGCAAATTTTGATAGTAGAACTCCGTGAACCATGGAGGATGACGACTTTCTACCAGACGAAAACATCGACTTTTCAACTTTTAAATTTGCTATTTGAAGAAATACTTACGTGCCAGTAATTCAAACAGAAAACTGAAAACTAAGGTGTTTTAGACCGACAGCTTAATTTCAAATTTTATGTTTCAACCAATATTGCATTAGAAATAACATTGACAGATGCATATTATGTCAAAGTTATATTAGAATGAAGTCTTATGTGGAAATATAATTTATTTTTTTAACAGCCATTTTCCTCAAGATCTTTTCCTTAACATAAGTAATATTTATCTATAACAAAGAAAAAGGAATGGATAAAGAATTTTACTGTAGGAAAAAAACAAAACAAAAAACTCTCCTATTTGAAACAGGATTATTATCATCATATTAACATGTAAAAATATGTCCAGCATCATCAAATACACGTACTTGAAATAGATTAACCTATAAATATGTTACTTTTTTGCCAAATTTTAGACCCGTCTAAAAATCAAAGACATTGCAGACGTAAATTTAAAGTCAATTTTATCTTAAAAATAATCATTCAGTAGGATAGAAAATATTGTGGAAAAGGAAGACAGGAAGAACTATAACCACGGGGACGTAAAAACCAGGGATTGAACAGGAAATTGTTAAGGGGTTGCAAAATTAAAACCAATATATGTCATTGTGAAGCATTGTCGTGTGTCCTATCAGTATGTCATGTGTGTACTTTACTTTGATCATTAGAAGTCATCTCTTTGTCACATCTGCTGTCACAACACATCTGGTAAATAATCCTTGCAAACCCTTTAATATTTTCTTGTCTCAGTTTCATTTAAATTATTTTGGAAACTTGAATGAGAAGTTCATTTTTTTTTCAAAAACATTTCCATCAAAACTGTATTTATATATTTTTTCTCTTTTATCGAAGATAACTCATTTTGACAAAGGTCTAAATTTAATCTCTCATTTGTTTTCGTTTACTTTGATGGATTATGTTATAAATTTCTCTGGAATAACTTTGTGCTCATAGATTTTGAAACAATTTTAAAGAAATAACACTATGTATATTATTTAAAGGGGTATTCAAAAGAAAGTCATCATTAGACTTTGACAACATTTTGTTCAAGTTTAATGTGCAATAGTTTCTACATCTCTGCAATGACTTAAGTTTTGTTTCGAACATTCGCTCATGTATAATGGGTCTTACAATGTAAGTCAACCTTTTAACCCCTTACCAGGCAAAATCTTAGACTGGTTTTAAATGAAAGTTGCAGAAGGCGATCAATTTGGGGATGAAAAGGAATTCCTTGCTACAAGCGACTTCTCCTTTTCTCATAATGTTTTCCACAGTTTATGTTCTCTAGTGTGTAGAAAAAAAAGAGATAAGGAGGTCATGGGTAAACCAATTCCCAAACAAATGCTGCCTTTTGACACCCTGCAAGAAAAGCGATCTGGAGACATTTTGGATAATGAAGAAATTGTTACAAGGTTGAAGCAATTCCTTCATTGTCCATAATATTTTCTGCCATAAATGAAGAATTATTTAATCTAATCAGCTTAAACTTGTCATCTGCATCTCCTTTGAATTTGGACCAGCATATCAATATTTTGTTGTCTGAGAATGGGTTAACCCATTCCCTCACCATCCTGCTTTTTTATGTGGGAATGTGTTAACTAGCTTCCGGTTATTTACGCCCCTAAAGGAAACAACTTTGGAAAACATTGTAGAAAATGGAGAAATTGCTTGTTTCAAGCAATTTCTCCATTTTCTACAATGTTTCCTACCCTATACGTGAGATTTTAAATTCTTTCAACTTTAAGTTGTTATTTGTAATTTTTTTCAATTTGGACCAGTTATATTGTTTTGTAAAGGGAAAGCAAGGATTTATTACTCAGGCAATCATTGGAGTTGAATCTAGTGTTGCTGTTTACTGACAGCTCTTATTTGGTATCCCACCTCTGAGTGTGATTGCATCATACCTCTAATAAAATGTGTTAGATCTGAGGAAACATTTTGACTTTTTTACTAACATGCGCATTTCAAAGCATTTCAACACATAAATTACTATATTTCTTTATTTTTCGAAGAAAGCAAAAGATTTGTTAACCAAAACAGATATGGTGTACACAAATGAAATGTGAACTTCAAACGCAGATTTATATGCAATATAAAGGAAATGTTGTCTGTAACATTAATTTTGACCAGTCTAAAATTGCGTTATTCGGTAATAGGTTAAAGACGTGGGACCAACCATTACTAAGGCCTTATTTTCTTTATATTCCTTTTCAGAGACAAGTCACTCTAAGAGGAGATCTTTTTGTACATTTTATATTCATTATATATACTCTTTGTCCCCATAAACAGTGGTTACTCTTATCCGAACTAGAGTTTGAAACTCGCCTTTTTTTTAGCGGCGAGCTTTAGTGATGGTGCCAAGTCCATCATCTGTCATGATAGATTGGCCATCAACTATTTTCTGTCGATAATTAGAGTATACGGAACAATAAACTCGTTTTTCCTGAGTCGATTTAATTACTGCCTTCTTATCTGCCATTTCTCTTATCTAAATTTGCTACCCGGAAGTAGAATTTGGACCGTTTTGTAGTTTCCCCACGTGGGAGAGTATTCAAGCCCAATAACTCTTTCAACGTATTTTCGGAATGGGCCATTCTCACAATTATTTCATAATACAACTTTGTCCCTTGCTATGTCACAATCCAAAACCGAAGACAACTCGTCAGGTAATAGAATAAATTACGCCTTATATATATAGTAAGTCAAGGACGCCTATCTATTTTTGGAATAATGAAAGTAGGAATTCCCCAAAACTGCAGCAGGTGTCTGCATAATCAACGATTAGTCATTTATGAGATCAAATACGGAAGCTCGTGCACCGAACCATGTCTTGCTTACAAAATTAACGAAATCGGGCTGAGCACACGTTCTCCTCTGAGAGGGATACGACCAAATTCTCGTAACTACAGTTTAACCACATTACCGTTATCACACAATTCCGCTTTTTTACGCACAGAAGAATTATATATGTGAGAAGACGAAATTGCTTATGACGAACAATTTCTTCTTTGCTCAGGATGTTTCTACTTATACGGCCCTTATTTGTCAATTTAAGCAAATGTTGTTTTGCGGTCTTCAACCTCTTTCAATCTCTACCTTTCTATAATTGTGTCTTTTGCGGGGGAGGAGGGGGGGGGCTAGATACAGCAATCTAAAATCCTTATTTCTTAACGGAACCCTATATTGTGGGTACTTATTTGAATCGTCTCGTCGAGACAATTCAAATGAGAACTTACAACGTGGGCTTATGGCATTAATGATGTAGTATTTGAATCTAAAATACGAATTATCTGTAGCTCTGGTCGAGATTTGTCAACAACTCGGTTGCTATTTTTCTTATAGCTTTATTTTCAATGTAAAGGTCATAGACATACCTACCTCAACGGGCCGCAGCCATAGCGCAGTTGGTAGCGTGTCGGACAATCAAACATGAGGTCAAGGGTTCGATTCCCGGTCACTGCAAATATGCTTTCCGACAATTGTCTCCTACCTATTCGATAATCTTAAACCTTAGTGAATGTAGTGAAAGTACTAGTGTGAGAAATACTATAGGAATCCACGATTAGAAACTCAATCTGCTGCGATGCGACAGAAATACTGTTTAAAGTGGCGACCCCACAAAACAAAGCATGATACAAACATTTGATTATATCTAGGACTATTTAATCGCACGTAAATGTTCATGATATAATAATTTAATTTTTAGTTTCGTCTATCAAAAACGGGTGATCTTATTGGTCGAAAAAAATTATGAGCACGCAGTGATTTTGTATGATTCCACACAAAATAGTCCTATACAAAAAGGTATCAAAATTTGTAAAGTTTTTGCTTTTTTCGCTCGATATCATTAAATTATAAGAAATTAAGAGAATATTTTTTTTTGTTTTCATGGAGGTATAAACCGAAAAACCTAATCACACTTATGTGTGAATCCGCTTCGGGTATTCATACAGTGTGATTGGTTTTTTCGGTTCACACCTCCATGAAAACAAAAAATATTCTCTTCATCTTTTAAGTGGTAATTATCCCTGATCCCGCCCTCTGAGCTCGATAAAAATGGTTGATTAGATTGGTTGAATTTTTATTTTATCTTTTTTTTTTTATTATTATTATTTATTTTTTTATTTTTGTATTTTTTTTTATTTTTTTATTATTATTATCTTTTTTTTTTTTTGATTGACAAACATGAGCTGCAGGAGTCTCTGTTTCTATCCAATGGCTTTAAGATATTCACCCATGAAATAAACATTCAAAACCATTATGAATTTTATTGACAAATTTAACCCATTACCAGCCGACAAAATTTTAGACTGGTCCAAATTGAAAGGAGTTGCAGACGACAATTAAAGGTTTTAGAATTTTTCAAATTTCCAGAAAGAAAACATTGAATAAAATGATGAAGTTGCTGGCGACCAGCATATTTTATTTAACACTTTCCTGTTCAATCCCTGGTTTTTACGTCCCTGTGATTTCATATTTGAGAAAACATTGTGGGAAAAAAAGAAATTGCTTGTAACAAGCAATTTCTTCTTTTCCCACAATGTTTTCTATCCTGTTGGTTTGTTACTTTTCAAATTGCACTCAGTTTTGTTGGTCGTCTGCAACTTCTTTCAAATTAGACAAGCCTAAATTTTGAAAAACAGGAAACGGTTAACATAACATTTTTGAGCCATTTTTCATGAAGGGTGCAAAAAAAGCGTCATTGATTAGAATGGGTTAAGAGATGAAGATTGTTAAATATGTTATTTCAATATTTTTTGAAAAAATGCGGAAAAAATCTGCAGTAGTTGAACAGGGTCGATACTTTTTGCAATGTGCAGATGTCCCGTTTTACTTGGAAGAGCGATAACTAGGACGAAATAAAACATTTCATTTGATCAACCGCCAAGGATTGAACTACCTGGTATTCCTAAAAATTTCAAGGCCACAACATGTCAAATAACATGCAGTAATTACATGCATTGAACGCTTGATCTTCCACGCGATCTGGTTTAAAGAAAGGAAGGAGTGTATGGTTCATCCATTACCAGATGGCAAAAGTTTAGACTAGTCCAAAATGAGATGAATTACAAACAAAAAATTAAAGTTTATGAATTTTTTAGATATTTTCAACTCTCTAGATAGAAAACATTGTGTATAAATGAAAAAAATGCTTGTAACAAGTAATTTCTTCATTTCACACAATGTTTCCAAATTGTTTTTCTTGGAGGGCGTTAAAAAGCGTCATCGTGTGGGAATTGGTTCAGCCATTCCTCAACGATTACGCTTTTTTATTACCATCGAAATTTGGCATTGAGAGCATTTTTTTCATTTCCCACAATGATTTTGGTACCTTACAAGTTAATTGGGAAAAATTTAACCAACTTAATTTTTTCGTGTGCAACCTCTTAATTTATTTTAAGAGATGAAGAGAATATTTTTTGTTTTCATGGAGGTATGAACCGAAAATCCTAATCACACTGTATGAATACGCGAATACATTGTGTGATCAGGTTTTTCGGTTCATACCTCCATGAAAACAAAAAATATTATCTTCATTTCTTATAATTTAATAGCATGGAGCGAAAAATGAAACAACTTTACAAATTTTGATACCTTTTAGTATGGAACTATTTTTCGCGGAAGCATATAAAATGGCTGCGTGCTCAAAATTTTGTTCATGGAGGTATGAATTAAATTTTTCGACCAATCAGATCGCTCGTTTTTGATAGACGAAACTGACAATTAAATTATAACTGTATAATTTCTGTCGTCTGGTAACGGGTTGAGAAACAACTTTCAAGCGAAACGATTTCGCTAGTGCGTATAAACCAGAATTACATATAAACACCAATTGACCTATCGCTGGCCCCGCCCACTTACCCGTTGGCACTCCAACAGGAAGTTCCGCTTCGATATTTACCAGCGTTATATTGCAAAATTATGACCAGTAGCACACACACACACACACAAAGAATGATTGGCTGGTTGGCGACCTATGGGTGGTAACAACAGCTTGAATAAGCTTTAGTTACGACGTGTAAGGCGCCAAACTAACAGAAATGACTCACATAAATTGCAGGCAATGTCGGAGTTCAAAGTTAACTTCCAGTCTAAATGAATGCTTTCGGAGGTCGACTGACCATCTGACTGACAGCCATGAATGGTCGATTCATAAGTGTTGGCATTTGAAAAGAGTTGACATTAACTTTTTTTCTAAAGAAGTAAAATTAAGCGTAAAAAGAATTCGATATTGATCCATACGACAATCTTAAGATGAGTTACCCGCATACTGTCAAATCTGAGTATAGTGGCTCAACTATCCAATCCCAAAACGACAAGATTTTAGACTGGTCAAAATTCAAAGATATTGAAGACATCAAATTCAATTTGATGGAATCTTCAGTATCGCTGTCGTTTTAGGGAAAAAAACAATGTGGAAAATGGAGAAATTGCTTGAAACAAGCAATTTCTACTTTTTTCATTTTGTTTTTTTTTCTCCAAACTCTTTGAGGTGCGTTGAAATGCGGGATTGTGAGGGAATGGATTGAATCTGTTTAATCTATTTTGGGAATTCAAGAAACGTTTATTTGTCAAATAAAACGGACCGGATGAGACACAAACAGGCAGCAGCCAAGCAGTGAGGCCCCGAAATTACCCTATCTGTCGGCGTGGGTGCATAAAAAGTATTTTGCACCCGTCACATACTAAATCTCGTATACATTTTATATAGTAACTTGACTTCGTAAAACAACCAATCCCATAATTTAAGTACTTGCCGACTTTAGGGGAATTTCTGTTAGTTATGGTTCGATATTGAAATACACACCAGTCGATAATTGGATTGGCGCGTGCAAAAATAACCTGATTTTGACGCGCACACACATCGTCTTTAAATGGTGTCAAATAAGTAAATAAATAAAGAGACCAAGGGCGAACTGATCCAAAATTCTCCGAACTGATCCAAAATTATTTGAAGAAGCTGTATATCGTCGTTATCGTTCTAAAACCTTTTAGAACGATAACGACAAATTTCCGTTAAAAACAGACGAAATTTGAAAATGATATTCGTATTTGAGTTTGTATTGATTGGCATCAGAAAAACCTCGCAACTGCACCCTGCCACCCTGCTTGAGCTTGCTGTAATAAGGCGAAGTTATAGTCGCTAAACCTATATTGTTCACCCCCTTTAACAGACGGCACACTTTTAGACGGGTCCAAATTAAAAGGAGTTACAGACGACAATTTTAGAAGAAATTTTAGAAATATTCAACTTTCTGCGAAGAAAACTTTGTGTAAAATGAAGAAATTGCTTGTTGCAAGCAATTTCTTCATTTTACACAATGTTTTTCCCAATTGTTTTGCATGAGGGGCGTCAAACGGCACCATGGCGTGGAAATGGGTTAAAGTCTACGTTTTTTTGCATTTTGTTTAAATATGACACGACTGACGGATCGCTGGCCATTCTCACTTGACCTCCGACAGACTGTTCGACTTAAATATCAACCCTTTCCTGATTTTCAAAATTTTAGACCTGTCCAAATTCAAAAAATTGCAGACGAAAATTTATAGTGGATTTAATTAAAAAAACAACCATTCAGTAGGGTAGAAAATACTGTGGAAAAGAAGAAATTGCTTGTTACAAGCAATTTTTTTTCCACAACATTTTCTTAAGTATAAAACTACAGTGACGTAAAAACCATGGATCAAACAGAAAAGGGTTAAACGTTATTTCTCAAAATTTATGGTTAGTAAATAAAAGCAAAGTAATTTTTTTAACCTGAGACAAATCAAATACCAGACCTTATTATTATGCAGCATGAGTCATGCAATTTTAGGACACGATCTTGTTTATCTGCCAAGCCCTGCAAGGGAACATGTCCAAATATCGTTGGTGACCAGCTACATATCTTACGGAAGCTAAACACAGAAGTTTTCAGAAATTCAAATTGCTTTTCCGAGAAGCCGTGAAAACAATAATTAAAAAGAACCAAAAAAACTATTAATGGCATACAAGAAAAAGGCAAATCAAAGGACTGAAAATCCTGAATGGCAGTCATAGGGCTAGGACACATGTCAAAATATAGCTGGTGATCAGAATCAAAGTACTGAAATGTACTGTAAGCTAGCAAAGCATTGTTTTGTTCAGTAATCTTCTTTGTCAAACGTTATCATGACAAAGAAACGAGGTTAAAGTAACCAAGGAGTTAAACCATTCCCAAACAACCCCTCCTTTTTACGCCCCTCAAGTAAATAGTTTCGGAAAAAAATTTGGAAAATGAAGAAATTGCTTGTAACAAGCAAATTCTTCATTTTCCATATTGTTTTCTACCTAGAGAGATAGATATTTTAAATTTCAACGATTTGAAATTGTCGTCTGCAACTTCTTTGAGGACTCTAATCAGATTCATTTTGAACACGATGTGCTCAAGTGAGATAAAAATACCTAGGAGATGAACTTGTATGCAGAGTTTTCAACATTCCTGAAATACATAAGAACTACTTTTTATGGCTTAGGCATTTAATGGATTTAGTGGTTAAGCTTCCAGTGGCGGTTTGCACTCGTTGAACTTTGAGACGACCTCAAAATTTTGTCTGTTAACTTAAGCTATCAAAGCTGACGCTTTGCTAGCTAACAAGATACATTTTCCCTAATGAAATGGAACTACTAGTATATGAAAAATTAAAATGAATAACATAGTGATAGACTGGTACATTTGCATCGGTTAGAGGTGATGTTGCGTTATAATTTGAATTATATTCATTAAGAGAATCTGAAACATGTGATTGAACGGTTGCAATAAGGCACTTGCTCCTATTGGTGTTTCGACAATTTCAGATCGCATTTGGGTCGTCAACCTTTGAATAAAGCACCGAATATAGATGATAATGCAAAACCCACGCCGAAACGCTTCCTCGCGACCATAAGCGTATCTTAAGATTTAAAAGCATTGAATAATGCGAGTTGTTCTGTAGGCTACTCAAAATATCGAGGGCTTAGAGCAAAAACATAGTGTGGCTCTATACAATGTATAGAGCCATACTATGTTTTTGCTCTAAGCCCTCGATATACGAAAGGCTGGGTAGGGACTGAAGAAGCCAAGTGGAAAGCGCAATGAGTGGATTGGGAAATATTCATGATTGCAGAGATACGCTGTACATAAAGAAGTCTAATCATGGTAATCGGATCGTTATAAATGAACGCCATTTGAGATCACTAGTTGTACAGCATTAAACGAATGGATCACTGGCTGATAACACTACTGAGTAATTCAATCAAAGTACTGTAAGCTACAAAGCATAGTTTTGTTAGGTAATCTTCATTTCAAAGCTGATAACATGATAAATAAAGTAGCCGATGAATTAACCAATTACAACATGACAAAATCTACGACTGGTTTAAATAAGAAAACATTGTGGACATTGAAGAAATTGCTTTTTACAAGCAATTTCTTCATTGTCCACAATTTTTTCCAAAGCTTATTTTCTTGAGATATACGCAGAGTTGCAATATTCCTGAAATAGATAAGAACTACTTTTTATGGCGTTGGCATTCAATAGATTTAGTGGTTAAGCCTCCAGTGGCAGTTTGCACTCTTTGAACTCCGAGATGACCCCACAATTTGTCTGTTTACTAATGCTATCAAAGCTGACGCTTTGCTAGCTAAAAAGCATTATATACAGCTCTATCTTGTTGAAGCTAAAATAAAGAGTTTTAAGAAATTCCGTTTGCTTATCTAACAAGTCGTAAAATATACATGTAAGTATAAATGGCATACACGAAAAAAATAGGATAAAAGGTCTGAAATTCTGAATGGCAGTCATACGCTGAATGATGTTTATTGTAGCGAGGATGTTTGGCGTTGTTCTAATGTCTCAAGGAATGACGAATTGTCAACTGACCAATCGCGGCTGTCAATCAAGGATTCGAGCGACCAATCAAATAATTTATTCAGCCCAGACCTGAGCTTTCAACTCCGACATTGGCCACGGTTTTTGTTAGCCTTTTTTTGTTGGTTCGGCGAATTAAACGTCGTAACTACAGCTTAATCAAGCTGTAGTTACGACGTTTAGGTCGCCAACCAACTATTCTACTTTTTGTTACATGCTGCTGGCCATAATTTTTTCAAAACAACGCCGATAAAAATCGAAGCGGGACTTCCTGTCGGCGTCGGTGGGTGTGGCCAACGAAGTAAGTGGGCGGGGCCAGCGATTGACCAATTAGCGGGTCGCTTATTACGCCCACTGAACTCCGACTCTGCAGTTCGACTGAAGCAACGAACGACATTATTTTGTAATGTTATGTCTGGGACATAAAATAAAATGCAGTCTAAAGTTCACTTCAGGTATAAATGAATGATCTGATTGGTTAATCTATTTTAATTGACAGCTGGGATCCGTCAGTTCCTGATACAATTAATTAATTTGTCTGTACTGTGTCATTTCTAGATAAGTAGTCTAAATCCTCCAATATTCAGGCTTAAATATATCAATCCGCTTTAAGAAGAAAAAAAAAAAAAAAAAAAAAAAACATTGTCATTTGTCTTAGTACCCTACAACAAACCATTACATGGACTGTTCTTTCAGTGTATCAGAGTCCGCGGCCATAGCGCGGTTGGTAGCGCGTCTGACTCTCAATCATCCAGTACCAGGTTCTATCCCCGGTCGCGGCAAATATCCGTTCCGACATTTGTCTCCCACCAATGGGAGCTGGAGGCTCGGAGAGGATGTAGTGGTGATACTGGTGTGGAAAAATGCCAGGAATCCATTGTTAGGTGCTCCAGCTGACAACATGTGACTGTTAAATCGGCGTTAATCCCCATTCAATTAATCCACCAATTCAATGTACTGGGGCTTAAGATACAGTTCATGATCCCGCGCTGATCGGGTGAGTTGTTGTTTAAGCTAGGTTCAAAGTAACTTTTATTTCTATAAAAATGCAACCGCCAATGCCAAACAGGGCAATATGTGTTCCTTGTTCTTTGAGTGTCCATTTTTCAAAGAATTCGGGTATTTATAAATTCAATGCAAACACGTCATTTTTAACCTGGTTTATAGCCAGACCAACATCCGTAGAACGGCCTCCTATCAAGAACAGGCAACGGAAATTACCATAGTTTAAATGTCTCACTAGCTTAATTTCGAAATTGGGCGTTCGGATTTGTCGAAAAAAAAAAATATTCATACCGCCATGAACAAAATTTTGAATACGCAGCCATTTCGTATGCTTCCGTACAAAATAGTCACTTTCAAAAAAGTATCAGAATTTGTAGTTTTTTTGCTTTTTTCGCTCGATGCTATTAAGAAATGAAGAGAATGTGTGTTTTTCGGTTCTTACCTCCACGAAAACAAAAGAATATTCTCTTCATCTCATAGAACTTCGTATATAAACTGACTTATGTGTTACCTGGTGGAACTTGGATTTTGCAACATACAATATCAGATATGTTCCTAGTCAGGCTCTTCTTAAGGAAATCAAATCTTTTCGAGGTTGAACAACGAAGTCAATTAATCTCCTTGTTTATAAAAATCTTATTGTTTAGCGATAGACAACACGAATCTCGATTAAAGAGCCCAGCATAGGATGTTGGAGAAACTTGCACAAAGAAAAATGCAAAAACGGTAAAGGCCAGTCTAACATTTTCCTATTCTAATTGAGCGCATGCGTGACATTTCCAACCATTACACATGTGCGCAAAGTAAAGACTCAGGTCAGCCTGTGCATCCGCACAGTCTGATCAGAGTCTTCACTCTGCGCTCTATAGATAAATACTGACCAAAAGCTTCTTTAAACAATCAGCGAATATTCTAAATGCCCCGAATGGCTGTCCAAGGTGCTCAATATATGCGAGTCACGCACATGCGAATTGGTTGGAAGTGTCAAGCATAGGCTCAATTAGAAGTCTCAGTTTTATTTTACCGTCTCTGCTAAAGAGACCGCTCAATATTTGCCCAATTTTAAAACAACGATGCATTTTGTCACGCATAGTACAAATGGTTTGGGAAAACAGAATTTGATATTAACAGGCAACTTCTGTCTTTTCTCTTCTCGCAATATGTTTTATCCTATGAAATTGTTGTCCGCAAATTTCGTAAATTTGGTCAAGTCTATTTATAAACGCTAATGGGTTAAGGCGTCCGTCTCGAGACTTTTGAAGTGTAGCTTGTACTGGCTAAGCTATTTTTCTTTGAAGAGTTTCAAAATGACAAGATTGCATGCCAGGTTACAAATTTGAATATAGCGATTCTAAACAAAGAAAGAAAAAAAAATATACTAACCCTTTCCCTTATATAATAAAATTACTTTTCATCAATAAAAGGTGGATCTTAATATATTGCCGTCCGTAGGACGGATCTTAACCCATTACCAGACGGCAAATTTTAGACTAATCCAAATTGAAAGGAGTTGCAGACGACAAGTTTATGAAATTTTAGATATTTTTCTACTTTCTGGCTAGAAAACATTGTGTACAATGAAGACATTGCTTGTTACAAGCAATTTCTTCATTTCTCACAATGTTTTCCTTATTATTTTTCTAAAGGGGTGTCCAAAAGCGTCATTAAGATTAAGATCAAGCTGGCTTACTTCGAAAAATTTCAAGAGTGTTTAACTACTTAGGAATTAATCCTTTTCCAGTATAGTCATTTTTTTCTACGACCTTGTGATTTTATTCAGCGAAAACAGCTGGTGAAATACAATTTCTTCTTTTCCGACAATATTCTCTGCGCTGTTGATTTGGTACCTTTAAATTTCACCCACTTTTAATTGTAATCTGCAGCTTCTTTGAGTTGAATAAGTCTAAAATTTTGAAAAACAGGAAAGGGTTAAGAGAAATGCTTAGTCGGTATATGTAAATCAATACAATAAATAAGAGGGAAGGGGGGGGGGGAATAGCATCCAACCCTCGCCGTGACATTAAACTATTGATTCACATGCTTATTCATTAGACTGGTCCTAAATGAAAGAAGTGGAAGACGACAATTCAAAGTTTTTGAAATGTTTAGATTTTATAACTTTCTGGGTAGAAAACTTTGTGGAAAATGAAGAAATTGCTTGTTGCAAGCAATTTCTTCATTTTCCACAATATTTTCCCGATTGTTTCTTGAGGGCAGCCAAAAAGCGTCAATGTGTGGGACATTGTTACACTGTATATAACTCGATTATGTTCTGACAATGTAACTTGTGAAACAATCTAACATAAAAAAATAAAATCTAACAGTAAAGTGGTCTGGCCTATGTCCAATATTCTTATGTGGTTTCCCAGTTTTGCTAAAAATAGACATGGATGTAGTTTATTCTGCGAAAACAGACCATTTTCTGTAAATCTGAACAAAAACATTTTATACAATCCTGTCCAGTTCCATCTCTGATTTTTAAGTCCCTGGAAATTTAGGAATTAGAATACATTGTAGAAAAAGAAGAAATTGCTTGTCACAAGCAATTTCTCTTTTTTCTACAATATTTTTTACACTACTTAATGTTTTTTAGTTTTTGTTTTCAAATTAAGTCCACTCTCATTTTTCGTCTTCAAAACCTGTGAATTTAGACAGGTCTAAAACTTTGCAAACCAGGAAAGGGTTATCAAAAGGCCAAAATAGGACTGAGACGCTTGATACTGGCTATAAAATGTTCCCTGAAAAGTCCCTTCTAAGCATTTAAAGATAATTTATTTGCAGCTTAAAAAATTTAGACAGTTAAAGAAAATCTTAAATGGGTTCATCAGAATCTAATAGCAACGCTTTATCCCTTTCCCATACAACAAAATTTTAGACTATTCCAATTTGGAAGAGGCTACAGACGAAAAATCAAAGAGCATTTAAATTGAAAAATAACCAATTTAAAGGGTAGAAAATATTGTAAGGAAAGAAAAAATTGCTTGTAACAAGCAATTTTTTCTTTCCCTGCAATGTTTTCCTTAATACAAAACCTATGGGTCGTGAAAACAAGTGATTGTACGGGAAAGGGTTTATTTAGGAATGAAAACACAGAGATTATTTCAAAAAGCCCCTTATTGTGTGTTGCTTCCATTTCTAGATGAATCATTTTTTATTACAACAAAAAACCAGAGAAATTTTCAACAATCCAATAATATTTCACGAATTTTATTACCGAAAGAAGAAGCCTAACAGACCTTAACCCATTATCACACGAAAATATTTTAGACTGTTCCAAATTGAAAGAAGTTGCAGAAGACATTTTCATTATGACATTATAATTATCCCCCGCTGTTTCGGCAAAGGGGATATAGTAATGGTCTCCGTCCGTCATATCCATCATTCCGCCACTAAGCTTGTCCGGAGCACATCTCCTAACGCATAAATGCTATCAACTTGAATCTTCATAGGTGGATAGATCTCATCGAGGAGAAGTGCAGTGCACAAGAACCACAACTCTTGTTTGCATAATTGTGGAGTTATTGCCCTTTGTAATTCCTAAGACTTAGATTTTGTCCGGGGCATATCTCTGAAAGTATAATAGCTATCTACTTCAACATTTATAGGGGGATAGATCTCAAAGAGGAGAAGTGCTGTGTACAAGAATCTCAACTCTTGCTTGAATAATTTTGGAGTAATTGCCCTTTGTTTTTTAAAGACCAAGATTTTGTCCGGAGCATATCTCTGAAAGTATAATAGCTAATTGCTTGAAACTTCATGGTCGGATAGATCTCGCTGAAGAGTGCAGTGCACAAGATAAATAACTGTTGTTGGCAAAATTTTTGAGTTATTGCCCTTGGTTGTTTCAAAGACTTGGATTTTGTCCAGTGCATATCTATGAAAGTATAATAGCTATTATCGAAATCATTGACAAGAAATGAAGTGCACAAGAAGCCTAAATCTAACTGGCTTCAGTTTTCTATCAAGCTTTCACGGCGGGGGATCGCCATGTCCGACATGGCTCTTTTTATTTTGGGTTACAAAACACGGTTGATAATAAAGAAATTGCTTGTGTCAAGCGATTTCTCTTAATTCTTCTTAATGAGCGTCAAAAAGCGCCAATGCTTGGGAATGGGTTAAAATCTACAATTTTGCTAGGGGAAAAATGTTTTAATTGAAATTCCCTTCGGCCCTTTTCTGGTATTATCCATTTGACACTTCCAAATTCCCAATCGCAAAATCCTTATGAGACTACAAACGCTAAGCCTATGTGAGAAAGTTATAAAGATCCATATATACAGATTCTTTCCTAAAACATGCTGAAAAAATTCAAAAGGATCAGATAGGGGTTTTGGACATAAAAGGATAAATGAGACGATTTTAGTGAAATTTCATGCGGTTCCCTTACATGCTTAACCATTTTGTCACACCTATTCTCTAAAATTTTAGAGGAAAAAAAAATCATCATTACACAAACACACTGTAAAAGTTTAATTACATGCGGTCCTATATTATCTGTGGATACAATTACGTAACAGAGAATATTTGTGTGGAATAGACGGATTGTGATGTCAATCAAATAATCAATCCACCAATTTAGACTGGCAATGAACTCTGAACTCCAACAATGGCTGACATTAATGTGCAGCAATTTTGTTGGTTGGATGACTTAAACGTCGTAGCAACAACTTATCCAAGCCTTAGTCAAGACGTTTAGGTCTCCAACCAACCATTTTATTTATTTATTTATTTTTGCTACATGCTGACTATAAAATATGCAAAATAACGCCGAAAGTAACTTCTTGTCGGAGTTCAGTGGGCGGAGCCAGCGATCTATCAATTAAACTAGGCTGCTGTTGATGTTTTTCTTTAGATCTTGTCTGAATTCAAAACGAACAATCTTTTTCATCCTACAAAAAACAAGAGGGCCGTTGGCCCTGGGGCGCTCACCTGAGATAAAGGCTCTTTTTCTTTCAACAGTCTAATTTCATGTTAAGGTTAGGATTATGATACAAGTGGGCCACACTTACGTATAGAAACTATGTACCTGGGGATCCAAAAGTCTAAATTGCCAAATTCAGAAATAGTAAGAAGTCTGTGAACTGATGCTTCATGCCTATAACTCCCCCCCCCCTCCTGGGGACGCGAAGATTATTTTTAGCTATTTTTGTAAGAGATCAATATACTGATGCTTCATGCAATTTATCAAGCTCTACGCCTTCTGGGTGAGGTGGAGAAGATTTTTAAAAATTATTTTTAATATTTCAACTTTGGCATCAAGAGTTTTAACGGATTTCCATTTTTAGTCCATTTTAAAAAGGACCACCTAAGCAACATGCTTGCCAAATTTGGTTCAAATTGGCCCAGTGGTTTGGGAGGAGATGGCATTCAATAATCGTTCTTTATTTCTATATAAACCCCAACCCCTTGGGACCCGAGGATCATAATTTTTGCTATTTTGAAAGAGGTCAATATACTGATGCTTCATGCAGAATATCAAGACTCTGCGCCTTCTGGGTCAGGAGGGGAAAATTTTGAAAGATTATTTTTAAATTTCACTTTTGTTGCCATGGCAACCAGAGTTTTTAACGGATTTCAATTCCTTTAGCTATTTTTAAAAGGGGATCACTTAAGGAACATTTCTGCCAAGGTTGGTTCAAATTGGCCCAATGGTTTGGGAGGAGATGTGATTTTAAAATCGTTCTTTATTTCTTTATCAACTCCACCCCTTAGGATCTGTCCCTGGGGAGCCGAGGATCATGATTTTAGCTATATTAAAAGAGATCAATATACTGATGCTTCATGCAAAATATCAAGCCTCTAAGCCTTCAGGGTCAGGAGGAGAAAAAATTGAAAGATTATTTTAAAATTTCATTTTTGTTGCCATGCCATCAAAGGATTTCAATTCCTTTAGCTATTTTTAAAAGAGGACCACCTAAGGAACATGTCTGCCAAATTTGGTTCAAATTGGCCCAATGGTTTGGGAGGAGATGTCATTTAAAAATCGTTCTTTATTTCTTTATAAACCCCACCCACCCCTTCCCCTGGGGCTCAGTCCCTTGGGACCTGAGGATAATGATTTTAGCTATTTTGAAAGAGATCAATATACTGATGCTTCATGCAAAATATCAAGGCGCTAGTCCTTCTGGGTCAGGAGAAGAGAAATTTGAAAGATTATTTTAAAATTTTACTTTTGCTGCCATGGCAAACAGAGTTTTTACGGATTTCAATTCCTTTAGCTATTTTTAAAGGGGATCACCTAAGGAACATTTCTGCCAAATTTGGTTCATATTGGCCAAGTAGTTTGGGAGGAGATGTCGTTTAAAGAAATTGTTGACGACGCACGACGGACAGACGCCGGACGAAAGGTGATCACAATAGCTCACTGGAGCACTTCGTGCTCAGGTGAGCTAAAACGTGCAAGTTTAAAAAAATGATATATGTGAACTGTGTCTCGTTCATTGAGTTTGTCTACGGATGGACGGACAGACGGGGTTCATCCGTTGTACCTGCGTGTTCACATTACATTATTTCAGACCTCTGCATTTATTCATAACAACCTAGCAATTATTCATAACATTCATATTAAACTTCATATACCATTGATACAATGATCTTATCATATATTGTTTTATTTTTTACCGGTCCGTCAAAGGGTGTTTTGGATAAATGTATAAATCTGAAGCTGCAGATGACATTTCAAAGTGTATATAAATCCAAAATTGCCGAAAAGGTGATACGTAGTAAACATAGTGGAGGCAGGAGCAAATTCTACTTTTCCGGCTATAATATCACAGCTAAATTGCTTTAGGGGGGTATTGGGCTAGTAGGTTAAAGGAGTAGATGAATTAAAACAACAATGGTGTACTACATTTTTTAACTGATTTTTTTTATTCTCTTTTAAAAGAGAAATTTTAAAACAACAACTGCTTAAAAACGTGTAAAATATTATGTTGTTCAAATGATATAAATAATGGAACAAAATACGAAAATGTTTACATCCTTAAAAACATGATTAAAATGAACATGTGCACCTTGCTTCTGTAAAAATACATCATACACTACTCAATTACAGTAAAGCTAGTATTTTTTGTTACAATTATTTATGTATTTGTAGAAATATTCTAACAACATACAAAATACATTGACCCATTACCAGACGACAAAATTTTAGACTAATCCAAATTGAAAGAAGTTGTAGACGACAGTTATAGGCCTAAGAAATTCTTGACGTTTTTTACCTTTGGGGAAGAAAACAATTTGGATAATGAAGAAATCACTTGTATCAAGCAATTTCTTCATTCTCCAAAATGTTTTTTTTTTTTTTTTTTTTTTTTGGGGGGGGGGGTGTCTCTACAAGCGTCATTGAGTGGGAATGGGCTAAATTGTGCTAATATTTTACTTTGCATTTAACCCACAAGATTTTAGACTGGACAAATTTACGAGCACTTGCTTTTGACAGTTCAAAGAATCATAATGTACATCCTGTTATCCCACTACCGCAAAACAACACTTTCTGACGCCTGGAGTCATGGAAAACTTAGATGGAAAGGATGATTCCTCCTTTTCTAACAATGTTTTCTACCCTAATAGGCAATTATTTTCCAAAATTCAGCACAAACCGAAGTGTCATCAGCAACCTCTTTAAATTTGAACCAGTCTAAATTGGCTTAGGTTTAGGTCATATTTCATTTTTTAACTTGGTGGGAACTCTCTATGAGGGTGATATTTCAAGTGCCAAATCTACCAATAAAATACCTTTTTCATGTCTGCTTCGATAATGATTCATCATTAAACATTATAGGAAAAGATTCATAATTAAAACATTTAGGAAGCTCCACCATAGTTTAACCCATTACTACTTAACCCATTCCAACTCAATCCCTCCTTTTTACGCCCCCCCAACAAAACAGTATTAGAAAACATTGTGGAAAATGAAGAAATTGCTTGTCACAAGCAATTTCTTCATTATCCAAAATGTTTTCTATCCCAAAAGATGAAAAAAATAAATTCTATCAACTTCAAATTGTTGTCTGCAGCTTCTTTCAATTTGGACCAGTCTAAAATTTTGCTATGTGGGAATGGGTTAATTCCTCTTTATGACACCCCAGATGAAAAAAACACATTGAAAATATTGTGAGAGAGGGAGGAAATGCTTGTAACAAGCAATAGCCCCTTTTCCTCATTGTTTTCTTTCTCATATGACTTTTTTTTCAATTTAATTACACTTTGAACTGTCGTCTGAAACCTCTTTTACTTTGTGTCATTTGAATTTTGTCCTCTGGAAATGGGTTAAAACACTTGATATAAAACTACGTGATGAGCTAAATAAATATGATATGTAAATCTACAAACAATAAGTACAAATGACTGCTTATACAATAAGTAATGTTTGTGGAAAAGAATCCGATCCCCTCTGCTACTTTACAGAGTATGGCCTAGACAATTGACCTTGAAGAAACTAAACTTGATCATCTGTCTTTGGTGGATCCAGGATTTCTGTAAAGGGGGTTCAAACATGCAATCAGGTGGGAGGTTTCGTTTTTCTATTATTTCTATAATCTCCAATTTTTAATATATTTCCCCCGAAAATGAAATAATCCGGCTGATCAGGGGAATTCATTTGAACGCCCATACACCCTCTAAATGCGCCACTGTCAGCTGATGCCAAACTATGCTAGATACTTTCATGCCATGTAGTTTATTGTATCAGAACTGAAGTAAAAGGCAATATTATCATAGCAGTACTGAAGTGATAGGCAATATTATTATAGTAGTACTGAAGTGATAGGCAATGTTATTTTTTAGATAAAACACAGATGGGCACATTGATAGATGGAAGAATTGATTGTAACATAACATTAAAATTAATCATCTTATCCACCAAGGACACACCGATAACATACTGGTACAAAAGTATTATAATGCTTTTTAAAAGTGTAATAATAATAGGGATAAATTAATACAAGGTTAATGAATATTAATAGCACATGTCTTTTTTTGTTCTTGAGTTATTCAATAACTATTTTTTCTTTAAAATCATAAACCCATACCTAAACAAACTCGTTGTTTTACGCACCTCAAGAAAAATCTGTGGAAAGCATTGTGGATAATGAAGAAATTGCTTGTCACAAGCAATTTTTTTATTATCTTCATTGTTTTCTTCCCTAAAAGACAAAGATTTTTCTAATTTGACCAACTAAACCCATTTCCATATAATGACACTTTTAAACACCCTCAATATTAAAGCTTTGGAAAACATTGTGGAAAATGATGAAATTGCTTGTAACAAACAATTTTTTCATTGACCACAATGTTTTCTACCCAAAAGGCAAACACTTCAAAATGTTCACCATGTTAGAATTGTCGTCCGCAACATCTTTCAATTAGGACTGGTCTAAAGTTTTATTGTGTGGTAATGGGTTAAAATTATTGTTTACAATTTCTATGAAGTTTAAAATTTTGTCATGTTGTAATGGATAAAAGAAACATTTTCAATGAATGCTTACTGGAAATACTCCTCCACTTAGTGGAAAAGTTTAATTAACCCTTGTCATGCTGAACCTGGAATATTCCGGTTTTGGCAGGAGGTGTAGACTAAGATCAGACTGCACTTATGTGCAGGCTGATCTTAGTCTACACCTCCTGCTTGCACATTTCCTATCAGAGTTGTTTATAAAGTTGATTTCTTAAAGAAATGTTGATTTTAGAACAACAAGTTCTATCAGTGCTTTCAGCCCTTTGATTTTACAGCAATTCAGCAAGGGAATTTATACAGCATGAACAGGGTTAAAGATAGACACAAATGATCTGCCTTAGTAAGAACAGTTAGATTATGAGAATGCAGTCAATTTAGATGAATAACCAGCTATGTTAGTCAATCACTCTCGTTTACCAATTTCTTTTTTTCTCACAATGTTTTCGAGCTCATATGGCCCTAACATCTCATTTAAACCAATTTTGTTTTGTTGTCTGCAACCTCTTTCAAAGTGGACCAGTCTAAACTTTTTTGTTTGGGAATGGGTTAAAATGTGACATTGTACAAAAGGTAAATCCTTAGTCTGCAAACAAAACATGGTATTTAAAGCTTGAATAAGCTGTAGTTAAGATGTTTAAGTCACCCGCAAAAGAAAATGTTTTAAAGTTTTACATAGTACTTTGAGTCTAAATGGATGATTTTGATTGGTCAAACATTTGTTTACTAACAGCAGCAATCTTCGGTAATTAAAGATTTTTTTCAATGCACATTATGTACAATGCACGTTTTCAATTTAGTTCCTGCTTACTTGATAGTTCTCCAAATCCTTACAATGAAAGGGAAACAAATCTAGGTCAGGCTTTCAAAAGTTAAGATTCACCTCTGTCCCTTAGATCAGATTTCAAAATCAATTTTTGAGAAAATATGGAAATCTTGTCAAAATCGAGCAGAAACAAACAAACTCTGCCGATTCTCAAAAGTATAGAATGCTTCAGAGTGTTTTTTTCATCTAATTCGTGGAGAGGGTTTGATAAGAGAGAAATTACTATTATTTTTGGTGTGTAGAGAATATGCCAAATATGGACTGAATATTTTTTGCACAAAATGGTCTGACGAAATGTGGACTCTACTTGCCTTTCAATATTTTAAAAGAAATTGGTTGAACTCAAAGCACACGGACAAGGTCATGAGGAAACAGTTTTTGATGAAAGTTTAACCCATTCCCACACAGTGACACATTTCGACGCTCCTTCTAACCCATTCTCACACAAGGACACTTTTGGACGTCCCGTAACAAAAGGAATTAGGAAAACATTGTGTTAAATGAAGAAATTGCTTGAGGCAAGCAATTTCTTCATTTTACACAATGTTTTTTACCAATAAAGTTGAAAAATCTAAAGTTTCATAAACTTTAAATTGTTGTCTGCAACTCCTTTCAATTTAGACCAGTCTTCAATTATGCCGTCTAGTAAAAGGTTAAACATAGAAGTGAAAACAAGTTCATGAATCTTTTCTAAAATCAACCACTTTATAGTTGAATAATATTAACCCATTTCAACTCAATCCCTCCTTTTTACACCCCTCAAGAGAAAAACTTTGGAAAACATTGTGGATAATGAAGAAATTGCTTGTATCACGCAATTTCTTCATAATCCACAATGTTTTCTATCCAAAAAGACGAAAAGATTCAAAATTCCATCAACTTGAAATTGTCGTCTGCAGCTTCTTTCAATTTGGACCAGTCTAAAATTTTGTTGTGTGGGAATGGGTTAAATTCAGTGTGACGTCCTTTTGATATCATTTTCTGCATCCTTATCAGTTCTATACATGGCTGTTATGGATTTCTATCTTACGAGTGTGATTTTATCTGCGTGCAATGTATGTTTTTTAATGTGGAAAATCGGTACTGATTATTATAATGGAGTTTATCTCTTATACTCTGAGTACATATACCTTTAACCTATTACCAGACCACAAAATTGTAGACTGCTCCAAGTTGAAAATAGTTGCAGACGACAATTCAAAGCTTTTGAAATTTAAGATTTTTTTCAATTTTCTGGGTTGAAAACATTGTGTAAAATGAAGAAATTGCTAGTTAAAGCCATTTCTTCTTTTTACACAATGTTTTCACAATTGATTTTTAGGGGCGTCCCAAAGCATCATTGTGTTGAAATGGGTCAAGTCAATGATATCTTGATGAACTTAATATTGTATAATACCATTTAAAAACAAAATAAGTTCTTTGTTTAATGAAGATAAATTATTATCTTTTTCTTTGATCTTAAAGCAAGATGATCATAACAATTTTGATACTTATCTATTCTTCATGTACAATACATGTACATTGATGTTTTTGAATCCATTTACAGGTGACAAAATTTTAGACAAGTCCTAATTGAAAAAATAAAAGCCAGACTACACAATTTTAAATTGTGTTTTTTTCTCTAATAGAGTAGAAACACTAAGGATGATGAAGATATTGCTTTTTTCAAGCAAATTCTTCATTTTAAACAAAATTTCTTATTCTTTTTCTTGAGCGTAGCAAAAAGTCAGATTTGAGTGGGAATAGGTTAATCAACCAAATACTTCTAAAGAGGTCCAAATTCCAAGACCAGAATTAATTAAGAGTGTGTTTATCTTAAATGAAATGAGGGCCAAATAGTGAACAAATGTGAGAAAAGTAGTAATTGCTTGTAACAGTGACTTCCTCCTTATGACATATTTGTTTCTGATTTAACCCTTGTCATGCTCAATTTTAAATCTCTGCATTAAAATCAAAGGGCTGAAAACATAGAAATAACAGAGGTTAATAATGATTTTGAGAATTCATCTTAAAAACAAATCTAGTTTTTAAGGTATAGGCAGGTGATCCAGACAAAGATCAGACTGCATATATGTGCCAGCTGATCTATGTGTATACCTCCTGCCAAAATAGGCATATTATGGGCTCAGCATGACAAGGATTAATTGTTTTGAGTGTGTCAAACTATAGGGTTGTGTGGGATTGGGTAAACATAGTAAGACTTAGTGAAAATATGAAGTTAGATGATTTACCAAATATAAAGGTGCTGAAAATGCAGGTATTCACTTCTTTTTCCAAACATGTTACCGTTATGATGTAGTGTCTTTCTATAGGTTTTTACATAATAAAAACTCTTAAGCTTACAATACAATTTTAGCTTTTTACTAAATACAGAAAAAGTAATTGACCATTTTCAAGATGGAAACATTTTAGACTGGTTCAAATTGAAAGCAATTGCAGAAAACAGTTTAAAGATTATGAAACTTTCAATTTTTTCAACTTTCTAGGTAAAAAACATTGTGTAAAATGAAGAAATTGCTTGTTGCAAGCAATTTCTTCAGTTTACACAATGTTTCCTCAGTTGTTTTTCTTGAGAGGTGACAAAAAGTGTCAATTTGTGTAAATGGGTTAACCCATTAACACTCAATCCAACATTCTGACGCATTGAATAATAATATTCTAAACAAGAGGCCCACAGGGCCTTATCAGTCACCTGAGTCCAAAGAGCACAAAAACAGTTAAAAGTCCACCGAATTATGCTACATAATAAATATCAAAATTCTAAGCCTTTCAGTTTGGTAGAAGAAGAGTTTTAAATTTTCATTATGTAAGCCATATGTTAAATTCATGACATCTGGGAATGGGCTAATGATGACCCTCGGGCCATAATTTATACCATATTGATAGAGGTCCACCAGATGATGCTACATACTAAATATCTAAATATGCTATCTGTTTGGGAGAAGTAGATTTTTACAAATATTACTATAAAAGCCTTTGTTCAGTTTTGACATCCGGGAATGGGCTAATTCTAATCCTGAGGCAATAATTTTTTCAACCTTGATAGAGGTCCACCAGATGATGCTGTATACCAAATATCAAAGTTCTAGGCCCTCCTGTTTGGGAGAAGAAGATTTTTACAGATTTCACTGTATAAGCCCTAGGTGAAACTTGTGTCGTCCCGGAATGGGCTAGTTCTGCCTCTTGGGCCATGATTTATACAATCTTGATGGAAATTCACCAGATGATGCTACATACCAAATATAAAACCTCTAGGCCCTCTAGTTTGGGAGAAGAAGATTTTTGAAATTTGCACTTTATAAGCCTATGTGAAACTTGGAATTAGAGGTGTAACGATAGATCGATAGGTCGATGTATTGTGATAGTGACAGTCACGATATCGATGTATCGATTGCAATTTCCTGACATCGATAACTATCGCGAATGTTTCTTCAAATATCGATAGTTTCGATAGTAAATATTCAAAGCCTACTTACACAGAAATTCAATGTTTTCTTTGGCTCTTGGGTCAAAAAAAGAGAGAGAGAGAAAGAGAGAGACAGAGGGAGAACGAGTTTTCTGTGTAAACTATCCTACTTTCAATTTCTATTATCATGTGATAGGCATGTTTGATTTTTGTTTCTTCCGTACTCCTTTTTTGTTTAGGAATCGATTTTTAACTTTCGATTTGCGAAGTGAAAAGGTTCTCAAAATTCCAAAAGCATGTTAAGTTAAGACTTGTTATCAATGTTTTATGAATTCTCAGCTCTAGAATTATCGAAAAAATAAAAATAAGACAATCATAAATGATATTTGATTAATTATGATTATTAATTACTTATTTTGAGCACACTAATCGAGTTATTTTGTTTCACGCATTTGTCGTCTGACATGGCTGCAAATTTCGAGATTGAGAAAAACAAAGGCGGAAAGTCCCATGTTTGGGACTATTTTGGCTTCGTAAAGGAAGGCAAAAACATTGATAAAAAGAGATTAACCTGTCGACTATGCTATCTATACAGATCAACATATAAAATATACAAAGTAACATATAGACTGATAGTATCGTGATATATTGCGATTGATTTTTGACGATAGTGATAGTATCACGATATCAATACTGTGATAGTAAAACTATCGTGATAGTGATTTTTTTAGCCGATAGTCAGCCCTACTTGGAATGGGCTAATAGTTTGACCCTGGGGTTATAATTCATACAATATTGGTAGAGGTCCACTAGATGATGCCACATACCAAATATCAGAGCTGTAGGTCTTTTGGTTTGGTAGAATTTTTTTTTCAAAGTTGTCACTCTTTAAGCTTATGTATAACCCCCCCCCCCCAAGGGGAGATAACTCCATGACGTGTACAAATCTGAATTGCCTTCCCATAAGGATGCTTCCTGCCAAGTTTGGTTGAAATCCGTCCAAGGGTTCTTAAGAGAAGTCAAAAATGTAAAAAGTTAACGCACAATGCACGACGACAGACAAAACACGATCGCAATAGGTCACCATGACCTTCAGACAGGTGACCTTAAAACAAAAGGTTAGATAACTTATTAAAAGCAATTATCCCTTTTACACAATGTATTCTAACCTATGTGACCTGTACTTTCAATACATTAAAAATCTGAATTTCACTTTCAAACAGTCTAAAAACTAGTCTTAGATTTTGCAGTCATAGCTGCATTCAGGATGATAAAATACTTGCCAGTGCTCCTCTCTTTAAAACTGCTCTTCACAAAGTGAATGTGCAATGTAGTGTACCATTTCTTAAACCATAGTTAGCATTTAATTGTCCTAAATACATGGCTGGTAGCCCATTTACAAATGACAAGATTTTAGAATGACTGGAATTGAAAGATATTGCAGACGACAGTTTCGTGTTGATGAAATTTTAAAAATCTGTGTCTTGTGAGGTAGAAATACTGTGGAAAATAAAAAAAAATGCTTTGTGCTGAGTAACACTAGCCTAGAAAACATTGTGACAAAATGTGATATATCTTTTGATAAGCAATTTCTCCATTTTTCACAATATATCTCTACAAGCACTTTCTTCACTACCACAAATGTTTTCTATCCCCAAAAATAAAGAATTTTAAAATTTTGCTTATTCAAAATTTTCTGCATCTTCTTTAAACTTGGACAAGTCTAAAACTTTGTCATCTGGTATTGGGTTAAACCTTGTAGAGGGTTTTGACATCCTCAGTGCAGGGTAACGAGTTATACATGAAATCATTATAATATCAGGATTGATCAGCATCTGTATCACAGGATTTCTTATTCTCATCGAGCACCACAACTTCTACAATACTGCTATAACTGGGCGGTGGTTCCTTTTCAACCTGAGAGTATGAGGGTGGAAAGCGCGGTAGTGTCGTTGAATTGATTGAACTGCCGGAGCCTAGGGTATATGGTGGGGGTCCTGGATGGGGACAGCCTGTGTTTTCTCCACTGTAAGGGGGTGGGGAAGTTGTGACTGATTCTGGTATAATGACATCAGGGGCGGTGGTATTCGCAGCTGAATCTACTGAAAGAATGTGTATTTACAGATAGCAGTTAATCAGAAGGTAAAACTTTAACCAATCACCATTTACCACACAGCAAAATTTTAGACAGGTCTAAATTCAAAGGAGTTGCAGACAACAATTTACAGTTTTTGAAATTTTAGATTTTTTCAACTGGGTTGAAAATCTTTTGTAAAATGAAGAAATTGCTGGTCACAAGCAATTTCTTCATTTTGCAGAATGTTTTCCAAATTGTTTTTCTTGAGGGGCATCCAAAAATGTCGTTGCAGGGGAATGGGTTAACCATTTTCACATGGTCCTGCATTCTTAAATGTGCAGAAAAAATCACAGTAAATCTTATAAGAATAGGAGACATTAATTATCAATGTAATTAGCAATTTTCCTTTTTCAAAACCATTTATCTACCATAAAAACTAAAGACAGTAGTGCTTGAAAAGTTGTCTACTACTTCTTTCAACTTAGATCAGTCAAACCATTCTCAAACCATCACAATATTTCATGATCCTCTGATATCTCACTGAAGATATCACTATGAGGCAAGAAGATCAATTGGCCCAGGTGCTCTCACCTGAGACAAAATATCTAGCACTTTGTGAAAATGTGAGCTTTCTTGCAATGATCTTACTTGAGCTTTTGACCAAGTACTAGTATTACATGTATTGTAAGCCCTTCCCTGTTTTACCAAATATTAGACCAGTCCAAATTCAGAGGATTTGCAGACAAAATTTAAGATTCAGCAGGGTAGGAAACATTGTAGAAAAAATAGAAATTTCTTGTAACAAGCAATATCTTCTTTTTCTAGAATATTTTTCTCAATTATAAATTCAGACGGACATAAAATCCAGGGACTGAACAGGAAAGCGTTAAAACAACTAACAAGCAAAAAATTGTGCCTGCAAATCTTACCTGTAAGCTGCCTGTACCGTCTGCGCCTTCGTCTACGTGTACGAGGTCTGTTTGTCTGCTCTGCATCATCTGATTCTTGGAGGAATTGCTGAACAGCATATTTACGCTTCAACCAATATATAGCGATACAACCTGACATAATTAGCACCAGAACACATAACCTGAAATTATTTCAACCGTACTAGAAGTTGAATTTGTCTGCATTTCATTTCTCTCTTTTTGTTAACCCATTACCAAACAAGAGAATTTGAGACAGGTCCAAATTGAAAGAAGTTCCAGATGACAATTTCATGTTGATGAAATTTTAGGAATCCTTGGCTTTTAGGGCAGAAAACATTGTGGATAATAAAGAAATTGCTTGATACCATGTTTTCCAAAGCCATTTTCTTGAGAGGCGTCAAAGAGCATCATTTTGTGTGGTAATGGGTTAATGGGATAACAGAAGAATATTTTTCAAAATGAACATTATTGAATGTCAATTTGAGCATTCCTTCTCCTAAATATACTAATTCTTCACAGGTAATTTAACCCTTGTCATGCTGAACCCGGAATATTCCGGTTTTGGCAGGAGGTGTAGACTAAGATCAGACTGCACTTATGTGCAGGCTGATCTTAGTCTATACCTCCTGCTTGTACTTTTCCTGCCAGAGTTGCTTATGAAGTTGATTTCTACAAAAAAATATTGAATTTTGTACAAGTTCCATCAGTGCTTTCAGCCCTTTGATTTGAAAGCAATTCAGTAAGGTAATTTATACAGCATGACAAGGGTTAAATTCCCTTTGACATGATAATGTTTGAAACATTACCAAAAAATGAAAACTGCTCAGTTTTTCTTTTAATGCACAAATTCAGTACTTTTTATCACACTTTGGAGAAAGATTTGAAAACTCATTAGAGAAAGAACTAAAATTGTTCAATCTATTCCCACACAGTCCCACTTCATTAAAACCTTCAAGAATACAAGAGGACCATGATGGTCCTATATCGCTCCCCTAAGTATGATGGCTCAAGGCTTTATGATATATACAAAATATCAAAGTCCTACACCAATTCATTTCAGAGAAGAAGATTTTCTCCTTTGAGCCTAGGTATATAAAAGATCCCACCATATAGTGTATGGTAATTCTTTCAAGTATTTTGGTCGAGGGTCAAAAGGCATTGAAACATACCAAGTATCAAAGCTCTAGGCATAATGGCTTAGGGTATCCTTCTTTTTTTTTCTTTTCTAAAATTAGGAATTGCACAGAAAAGGGCTTATCATCTGAGTATAGTAATCATATGAAGTATTTTGGTAAAGGTAAAAGACACTGATACATACAAAATATTAAAGCTCTAGGCCTTATGACTTGGAAGAAAAAAATTTCAAAGATTTCCTTCTTTATTTCTATGTAAATCAGGGATTGCACAGAAAAGGGCTAATTTTCAGAGTATGGTAATACTGTGAAGCAGTTTGGTAGAGGGACAATTGATGATGATTTATACCAAATATCAAAGCCCTGGGCCTCATGGTTTTGGAGGAGAAGAATTTTCAATTTTTTTCATTTGGTTGCCAATGCAACCAAAGTTCTTCATAGACTTCAATTCTCTGAAGAATTTTGAATGAGCATGACCAAAGTATCATTTCTGTTAAGTTTGGTTGAAATGCCATGGTTAGTTTAGGACAAGAATATTTTTTTTGTTATTGTGAACATATGGACAGACGGACAGACACCCGACAATGACCAATCACAATAGCTCACTGAGAGCACTTCGTGCTCAGGTGAGCTAAAAATAGGGAAAACGACAAAAGAAGACGATATCACGTGGAAAGACAGAAATCCATGTATTAAGATTCTATCAATTTGAAATTACCTTCTGCAGCTTCTTTGACTTGGACCATTTGTCATCTGGTAATGGGTTAAAGGCTCTCAAGTTGGATTTTGTCATTTGAATATTTAACCCATTACCAGACAGCAAAATTTTAGACTGGTCCAAATTGAAAGGAGTTGCAGACGACAATTTAAAGTTCATGATATTTTAGATTTTTTAAAACTTTCTAGATAGAAACATTGTGTAAAATGAAGAAATTGCTTGTAACAAGCAATTTCTTCATTTTGCACAATGTTTTCCCAATTGTTTTTCTTGAGGGGCGACCAAAAGCGTCTCTGCGTGGGAATGGGTTAACCACTTACCAGATGACAAAACTTTAGATAGTTCAAAACTGAAAGAAGTTGCAAAAGACAATTTCAATTTCTTGATCTTTAACTCAATCCCATTTTTTTTAAAGTTTTAGACTGGTCCAAATTGAATGAGGTTGCAGACAATAATCAATTTGAAATGAAACCATCCTGCATGGTGGAAAAAAGGGAATTTCTTGTTAAAAGCAATTTCTCCTTTTTCTATTATATTTTCTCAAGCATAAAATCACAGCGACATAAAATCCCCAACAAGAAAAGGTTAAGAATTATTTGTTTTTTGGTAGGAAAACATAGTATGAAGTGAAGAAGTTGATTGCTACAAGATTTTTTTTTTCATTTCTAACATATTTTTATATGCTTTTTTTAAGGTAGTTAAAGCTGAATATATTGACAATTTGCAGATTTTCATACAAAATAGTGTTTTAACTCATTACTAGACAACAACATTATTGACTGGTCCAAATTGAAAAGAGTTTCAGATGACAATTTTTGTTGATTGATTTAAAAATCTCTGTCTTTTGGGGTAGGAAATATTGTGGATAATGAAGAAATTGCTTGTAACAAGCAATTTCATCATTATCCACAATTTTTGCAAAGTTTCAATTTTTTTGGGGTGTCAAAAAGCATGATTGTATGGGATTGGGTTTACAAGGTAGAATATTTCGACATAAACTTACCAAAAATACCACAGCTTGTAGAATTCATCAAAATTTTCACAGCATCTGTCCCTGCAGCAGTACTCAAACGCACCACAGCTGTATAATATAACAGATTAACCTATTACCAAACATTAAATTTTAGACTGGTCCAAACTTAAAAGAGTTGCAGACAACAATTTAAAGCTTATGACATTTTGTATTTTTCCAACTTTTTGGGAAGAAAACCTTGTGGAAAGCAATTTCTTCATTTTATACAATGTTTTCCCTATTGTTTTGGGGGCATCAAAAAGCATCAATATGTGGGAATGCCTTAAATATGCTTTGTCTTACACCAAAAAATCCTATGTTTTAACCCATTCCGACACAAGGACGCTTTTTGATGCTCTTACAGTGAAACAAATGGGAAAACAAGTAATTTTCTCATTTTCCAGAATGTCTTCTACCCAGAAAGGTTAAAAACTATCATTTCATAAACTTTGAATTTAGATCAAAGATTTGCCTACCTTATTCAATCTTAACCCATTACAAGATGACAAAATTTAAGACTGGTCAAAATTCAAAGGATTTGCAGACAACAAGTTGAAGTCTATTAAATTTTCAAAATCTTTGTCTCATGATGTAGAAAACTTTGTGAAAATGAAGAAAGTACGAATTACAAGCAATTTCTTTGCTTTCACAATGTTTTTCGATAGTGTTCCATAGCTCTTTTCTTGAGTGGCATAAAAAAGAGGCAGGCCCCTTCCGATCGCCAATGGTGCCATTGAAATAACAATTCTGGCTGCATAATCTCAAACTATTGTATTTAAACTGTGAAAAAAGATAGGGGTTCTCATGTCCATCTTGAGGGATTGTGTGTGAATGGGTTAACTGCCCTACAGCTGCGGCTGTTAGTATAAGAAGTTATTATTTTCACTCTCAAAATACAATGTAATTTCAGACAGACAGAATGGGGGAAAAAAATAACAACAAATAATCATAAAAGCATATGATAATTATTGGACAACTTAATATTTGGACTATGAATGAATGTTTAAAAATCACAATTTCAAGTTGTCTAAACTCTATTAACCCATTCCCACTCAATCCCTCCTTTTTACACCCCGCAAGAAAAAAGCTTTGGAAAATATTGTGGAAAATGAAGAAATTGCTTGTATCAAGCAATTTCTTCATTATCCACAATGTTTTCTAACCGAAAACACGAAATAATTTAAAGTTCCATCAGCTTGAAATTGTTGTATGCAGCATCTTTCAATTTGGACCAGTCTAAAACTTCGTTGTGTTGGAATGGGTTAAGTTAGTTATTATTTATCAACTTACTAAAAATGTGTTGTTTTTCCAAATCCAGCTCTGTAGGTGCAATATTTACAGTTGACCTGCAAATAAATAAAAAATTCCAAGTGAAAAGAGGCACCTTTATTGCCTTAATTAACTAATTTCCATACAACCTGACTTTTTTACGCCTCTCAGGATAACAAGAGGGCCATAATGGCCGTGAAACGCTCAGTGGCAACAAATAGCCAAAAAAGCACAAGTGACCTGATTTTCTATCAAAGGTGAGACTTTTTCAAAATTCTGCCTATCAAGACATTCGAGCCAAAAATGAGACCTCTAGAGTGCAAACAAGGTTTTTCTAAGATTTAAAAAACATTCTGACCAAATATCAACACATTTGATTTTGAGGCAAAAAAGTGACCTCTAAAATGCCCACAAAGTTTTTTCTAACATTTGACCTAGTGTTCTATTTCTTTAGCCCTGAAACCCAATGTTGAACTTGAAGACAAATATTCTGATCAAATATCAAGACATTTGATGCAAATCTGGGCCATATAAATTTATCACAAGGTATTTTTAAGATTTGACCTAGTTTAGGGCCCAATGTGACCAGATATCGAACTTGATTAAGAAGTTATGGAAGTAAACATTCTGAATAAAACAAGACATGCAAGACTGAATCTTTATGTGACGTCTGAGATGGCACACAAGGGTTTTCTAAGATTTGACTTAATTTCCCACTTTTTGACCTCATGTGATCCAATACTGACATTGACCAAGATATTATGAAAACAAACATTCTGACAAAGTATCAAGACATTTCAGACAAAAATGTGCCCTCTACAGTGTACACAAGGTCTTTCTAACAATTGACCTATTTTTTTACTCCATAATATGATTATGATCCTATAATGAACTGGAATGAGATACTACCAGGACAAAGTCTTGACATTCTGACCAAACATCAAGACATTTAACCCATTCCCACACGTTAAAAATTTAGACTATCCCAAATAGAAAGAAGTTGCAGACAACATTTTAAAGTTTATTAAAATTTGGATTTTTTGGATTTGTAACAAGCAATTTCTTCATTTTCCTCAATTTTTTCCTAAGCTTTTTTTCTTGAGGGAGTCTAAAAGCGTCACTGAGTGGGAATGAGTTAAGACAAAAATGTGACCTCTAGAATGCACACAAGGTTATCTCCAAGATTTGAACTACTTTTTGACCCAACATGAATCAAACTTGAACAAATCCTATGGAGACAAACATTCTGATCAAATATCAAGACATTTGAGCAAAAAAGTGACCCCTAGAGTGCACTCTAGGTTAGTCTAAGATTTGAATTAGTGACCTAGTTTTGACCCCAAGTGACCCAATATCAAACTTGTCAGGAGTTTCATAAAGACAAACATTCTGCTCAAATTTCAAAATTTAGCTAAAATTGTGCCCTCGAGATTGCACAGGTCTAAAGATGTTTACACACAACGGGATGGACAACAGGTGCCAGACACAGCTAGATCAAAAAAGCTTATTTCGAGCACTTCATGCATAGGTTAGATGAAAACTTTTGAAAACAATGTAGACAATGAAAAAAATGCTTGTAAAAAGCTGCAATTTCTTCAATGTCCACACAATGTTTCACTACTCTATATGGCAAAGGTTTGTTGAAATTTCACCAACTTGAAATTATGTCATTTGGTAATGGGTTAACCTTCACTGTAATTTTGAAAATGAAAGTAGGTTCTAAAAGTTAGAAGTATAGATAACTCTTTTCTTTCAAGCTTTTGGGTTTCACATAGTAAAATTTTGTTTTAACCCACTAAATTACCATAGAAAATGATCAAAATTCAAAGTAGTAGACACTTTCAACTTCAAATTCTAAAAATATGTATCTTTCAGGGTAGAAAAATTGTTGGAATTTTAGCATTTTTTTCCATAATGTTTTGGTAGACTTTTCTTCTAAAAGGTAGTCTTAACCCTTTCCTGTACAAACCCTTAGTTTTATGACACTGTCATTTTATACTTGAGAAAATACAGTGGAAAAAGAAGAAATTGCTTGTAACAAGCAATTTCTTCTTTTCACACAATATTTTCTACCACATAAAATGGTTTCTTTTCAAACTGCATTCAATTTTCATTGTTGTTTGCAACCTCTTCCAATTTGGACCAGTCTAAAATTTAAAAAATAAAAGAAGGAAAGGGTTAAATATTTGTCCTTATGTAATTGAGTCAGCTGCCGTCATAATGATTAAGTCTGAGTGTCAAGAAAACAAAAGGCAGTGCCCTACACTTGGTTTCTGTTTTGAACAATCATATACTCCATTCATAATGCTTGGTACTATGCACCATTACACAATACTTGATAACATATTTGACCATGGCATTTATATATATATAGGTGACAAGGTCTATACAATAAATGTAAGAGATAGCTAAGATCCATAAATATTTATAAGGGTTTCCTAGATTTTGCCTCATAGCCTAATTTAACTTAAACCTGTCATCTGAATTTATCTAGTATTTCCAAGATTTTGTAACCCTAATGTTAACCCTGGAAATTTTAGACTAGTCCAAATTGAAAGAGGTTGCAGACGACAATGACAACTGGATGATATTTGAAATGAATCCATCCTATGTGGTAGAAAATATTGTGGAAAAAGGAGAAATTGCTTGTTACAAGCAATTTCTTCTTTTTCCACAATGTTTTCTCAAGTATAAAATCACAAGAACGTAAAATCTCGTTTTTGAACGGGAAAGGGTTAACTAAATGCTTCAGAGACTTGTATAAAATCTGACAAATGCTTCAGAGATTTGTACAAAATCTGACACAGCTTTAGAGACTGTCATGCTCCAGAGACTTGCATAAAAAACTGACATATTTTTTATGCTCCAGAGACTTGTATGAAATCTGACATATGCTCCAAAGACATATGTAAATCTTCACCCTGTCATGTACAATCCCTGGTTTTGTGTCCCTGTGATTTCAAACTAGAAAAAACATTGTGGGAAAAGAAGAAATTGCTTGTAACAAGAAATTTCTTGATTTTCCACAATATTTTCTACCCTAATGAATGATTGCTTTTCAAATAAAATTGATTTTATATTGTCGTCTGCAAATCCTTTGAATTTGGGCAGATTTAAATTTTGCAAAACAGGAAAGGGTTAAATCCCCAAACCAAAAAAAAAAATTAACAAAAATGGCCTCCAATGTTGGAGATCAAAGCTCGATTCATGGCTGAATAATTATTGATTGGTCGGTTGATTCTTTGATTGACAGCCGCAATTGGTCAATTCCCACACTATACCAACTTTTTTGGCCCATCGAGAAAAATAGCTTTGAAAAGCAATGTGGAAAGTATACAGGGAAATTGCTATAAAAACCTTACATCCCAATTTCCTCAAAAAAAAGTTGCTGCTCATTCATTGAGGAGTATTGAAGTTCATATGACCGTAACATATTATACGCTTAGATATACATGTACCTCATATAATTAACAAGCTATCAAAACCATGTAAATACATCTAAATTCAAGATATAGTTATTGGGTTTTATCATTCCAAATATGAATAAGACATATTTTAACCCATTCCAACACAAGCCCTCCTTTTTACGCCCCTCAAGAAAAAAGCTTTGGAAAACATTGTGGAAAATGAAGAAATTGCTTGTATCAAGCAATTTCTTCATTATTCACAATGTTTTATATCCAAAAAGACAAAGAAAATTTAAATTCCACCAACTTGAAAATATCGTCTGCAGCTTCTTTCAATTTGGACCAGTCTAAAATTTTGTTGAGTTGGAATGGGTTAAGTCATTTTTTTAATGATTTAGCTCCTCGAAGTTAATTATATATGTATGTCATGTTGATATTGGACAGGTATTCCTTATATCAAATCTAAATATACCTATGAAAGGGTAAATTTCTTAAAATCTGATAATATTTTTTTATGCTAGAAAAGAAGTTAATAGCTGGTCATTTTCTTCTTCAAAATAAACCCATTACCAGATGGCAAAATTTTAGACTGGTCCAAACTGAAAGGACTTGCAGACGACAATTTAAAGTTTATCAAATTTTAGATTTTTCAACTTTCTAGGTAGAAAACATTGTGAAAAATGAAGAAATTGATTGTTGATTTTTTTTTTTCAATTTTACACAATCTATTGTATTCTCAATAATATTATTGTTTTTATAGAGGCATCATTGTGTGGGAATGGGTTAATAACTAACTTAACCCTTAACATGCTGTATAAATTTTTTTTAGAAATCAACTTCATAAGCAACTCTGGCAGGAAAAGTACAAGCAGGAGGTATAGACTAAGATCAGCATGCACATTAGTGCAGTCTGATCTTAGTCTACACCTCCTGCCAAAACCGGAATATTCTGAGTTCAGCATGACAAGGGTTAATATAGGGCTTGGCAAAATTATATGCGACCTGTCAGACCCAAAAATTTAATGGACCTCCTAGGTGTTGCCTGGAAATTGTTACCCTGATTTTACAGCTCTGGCTATGTAATCTGACAAGGAATCCAGGATTAGGTGCTCCAGCTGCATTGATATGACTGAAATACTGTTAAAAGTGGCATTAAACACCATTCAATCAATCAATCAATTGGATATAATTAACTATTCATGTGCTGCTTAATCAATGGAATCCTTCAAACTCTTGACTTATAACCCACTACAAAACAACAAAATTTTAGACAGTTCCAAATTAAACAAGTTTCGCCTTGATGAGACCTATCTATATTACAAATATTAGCATTGTAACTTAATAAGGGATGAAGTTTTAGAAAAATGCTTAGTTTGCAGGTTAAGTTTTTAGTTATGTTTAAGGGAAAAGGGTTAAATTTTTACCTTGACCTTGAAGAAATGAACTTGCCTAGTTGCGCCTTGTTGAGTCCTATCTTCATACCAAATATTAGCATTGTCACTTAATTAGGGATGAAGTTATAGGAAAATGGTTGGAGTTGTAGGAAAATTGGCAGGTTAACTTTTGCAGACAGACAGAGAGACGCATGGACAGACAGACAGACGGACACTGGTAAAACAATATGCCCCCAATATATCGATGCGGGGCATAAAAATGTTCATGAAATTTGGAATTTTGTGACCTTTATGATAGAAAGCATTGTGGATAATGAGGAAATTGCTTGTGACAATGTTTTCCAAAGCTTTTTTTCTCGAGGGACATCAAAAAGCATCATTTTGTGGTAATGGGTCCAAGCTTACAATGTCTTCTGCATCCTCTTTGCATTTGTGACAGTCCATTTTCTTAACCCATCCCCAAATAATGATGCCTTTTGTCGACCAAACAAGAAAAAAAACTTTGAATACATTGTGGAAAATAAAAACAATGCTTATTTCAACAGGGGTCTTGCAACACATTTTCAACAGGGGCCTGGGGCTAGGGGAATAGGGAAAAATCCCCCCCCCCTTTTCAGGCTACAACAGGCCTGTAAAGTTTCTTCATATTTATGTATAGTCTCCATTTGGATTGAGGTTTCCCGTACATTTTCACTTGACAGACAGGATTGTTCTTGCTTGGTAAAAGAAGCTATGTAAAGCGAAAATTGCACAGGTCTAAGGCACTGAATATGTGTTTAGCAAGGAATAGTGACATTGTGGAAACTTTCTTTATCTATGCTTTCTTTAAATCAAGCAAACAAATTCCAAAACCAGCTGTAATGAGTATAGAATACTTACGAATTTGAAACAGAGGACTGTGAGCATAAACAATACCTCCAGCATCTTTGTTCACACGAAATTATCTAAAACTGACATTGAAAATTTTCCGATGATTCCAAAAGCTGTCTGCTAGCTGTCAGTCGCTAACCGAAGATCTCCGATTATTTATTTTTGGTGATTCCGTTTACCTCCTTTGTATATAAAACAAAAACTAAATCAGTCCACAACAACCTTTATTAAGGCAACATTCAAATGAATTGAATTTGTCGAAATACTGATAAAGGGTTTGGATACAGTGAAATTGGAATTCCATTAGCTTAACCACGCAAGAACTAACCCGAGAAAGAAATGGCAAGGGTTAAAAATAGAATGGGGGTCAGAGGTTAGGACAAAAAATATGGCGAGCAGCACACAAATTTTGGCAATTATTCTTGGAGGTTTACAGAGTGCACAAAAGGTTTGTATGTATAAGCATTAGACATATATTCAAACAATTTAAACATTTGTGCGTTGTCAGATTGTTGAGCCACATTGTTAGTCTCCTAAATATGATGATTTGATATGATTGTTTACATAAAATTTGTTCAGTAGCAAATTGATAATCCTTGAATCAATGAATGTACATTAAGTAAGTTTGTTTTTCTTTACACCATTAAACCCATTACCAGCCAATAAAATCTTAGACTGGTCCAAACTCAAAGGAGTTTGCAGACACCATTTTAATGTTTATCAAATTTTAGATTTTTTCATTTAAGAAATGTTTATAACTTTATGTAAGGCTCTAATCAGACCTAGTCTGGAATTTGTGTCCTGTGTTTGGTTAGCTGCGATATCGTAGCCCTCTTTCTGATAATCTGCTCGCCAGCAGATTATCAGAAAGAGGGCTACGATATCGCAGCTAGTGTTTGGTAAGAAAGATGAGAGAAAAAGCTTGAAAACGTACAAAGAACGGCTTCTCGGTTGGTTCCAGAGATCTGTCATTTACCTTACAGTGTAAGATTGAAAGAGCTAGGTTTTGTTTTACTAAAGTATAGAAGGGATAGGGCGTACATGATATAGATGTACAAGTCCTTATATGGTCTGGACCAAATGAAATGGGATAACTTATTCTCATGTGCTGTAAGTACTTCAAGGGGACACCATCTTAAACTTAAGATGAAGAAATGTCAACATTATACCAGACTCCACTCATTCAGCCAATGGACACTTCATCTGTTGAATGGTGTAAGTGAATGTACTGTGTAGGCCAAAAGTTTGAATATTTCCAAGTTAGCATTAAACAATGAACACTGGAATGACACCAAATTCAACTCAACATGTTATGTGTTAAGTAATCCCTAGTTGTTTACTAGATTTTAACTAAATCTATAAGTCATTAGAGTAATTAACAAAGACATTCATGAGAGAGGCCATGATAGCTTTGGCTAAGACAACAGCCCAAATACCTAGGTAGATAGAAAACATTGTGGAAAATGAAGAAATTGCTTGATGCAAGCAACTTCTTCATTTTTCACAATGATTTACCAATCATTATTCATGAGGGGTGTCAAATAGTGTCATTGTGAGGGAATAGGTTAGGTCTCGTCTATTAGTGAATACTGTCTTCACTTCCTAATTGATTCAATTTACTACAGCCGGCAGATGTCATTGTCTACAAGTCTAAATTCTAATATCCTTAAAAAACCTTAGTTATTCTAAACCAAATCTCCTAGTTCCACAGTGTTTCATACGCGTTCAAAATCAAATGTGAACCGTTATAAGTTGTATGAATTTTCCTAAGCACAAAATATAGAAATGAATTTTAACTCCTGTCATGCTAAACCCAGATTTCTCCTGTTTTGGCTGGAGGTAAAGACAATGATCGGCCAGCACATAAGTGCAGCCTGATCTTAGTCTCAACCACCTATTAGTCCTTTTTAAGTCAAAACTGTTTTTGAAAATACATTTTCTAAACAAATTTAACCCATTACAACTCAATCCCTCCTTTTTACGCCCCCCAAGAAAAAAGCTTTTGAAAACATTGTGGAAAATGAAGAAATTGCTTGTATCAAGCAATTTCTTCATTATCCACATTGTTTTCTACCTAAAATGACAAAAAAATTCAAAATTCTATCAACTTGAAATTGTCGTCTGCAGCTTCTTTCAATTTGGACTAGTCTAAAATTCCACTGTGTTGGAATGGGTTAAACCAAAAACTAGTACTTTGATAGCTTTCTGTCCTTCGATTGTCACGCAGTTTTATTCAGCATGACAAGGGTTCAGAGATTGTGTAAAATTGCAGTTTATGAAGGGAAAATAGATTGAATAGACTGTCACAGAAGTTAAAGCAATTGATGGATCAGTCATCTAATCATATCATTCTTTTAGACCAGAATTCAACTTTGAACTCTGATATTAATTTTGCAGACATGTAAAGTATTTTTGTTGGTTTGGCAACTTAAACCAAGACAACAATTTCTGCAAAATAACTTCTTCAACCCATTACCAGACAGCGAAATTTTGGACAGGTTCAAATTGAAAGGAGCTGCAGTCAACAATTTAAAGCTTATAAAATTTTAGATTTTTATTAAACTTTCTGAAAAGAAAACATTGTTTAAAATGAAGAAATTGCTTGTGACTGACAATTTCTTCATTTTAATCAATGTTTTCCCAATAGTAGTTCTTGGGGTTGCAGAAAGTATCATTGTGTGGGAAAGGGTTAAGTGAATTAACCCTTGTCATACTGTTTAAATTCCCTTACCAAATTGCTGTCAAATCAAAGGGCTGAAAGCACTGATAAAACTTGTTGTTCTAAAATCAACATTTCTTTATGAAATCAACTTCATAAACAACTCTGATAGGAAAAGTGCAAGCAGGAGGTGTAGACTAAGATAAGCCTGCACATAAGTGCAGTCTAATCTTAGTCTACAGCTCCTGCCAAAACTGGAATATTCCGGTTCAGCATGATGAGGGTTAAAATTAATTACTTAGTTGAACTTCCTGTCAGAACTCAGTTGGCAGAGTCTGTAATCCATCTATTTTCAGTATATGATTTAACATCTGTTTGACAAAAGTCATTGCGACATGGAACATTGTGTGAAAATGATGAGAATCCATGATTAGGTGCACCAGCTGCCATAATGTAACTCAAGAGTCTTGGGTACCTACTTGTGTGTCGTAGACTAACCAAATCCAGTTCCTTGAAGGGCTTAACCCTTTCTCATTCAAATACGGGATTTTACGTTGCTGTGATTTTATACTGGAGAAAACATTGTTGAAAAGAAGAAATTGCTTGTAACAAGCAATTTCTCCTTTTTCCACAATATTTTCTACCACAAAGGATGGTTTCATTTAAAATGGCATCCAGTTTTCATGCAAACTCTTTCAATTTGGTCTAGTCTAAAAATTTCCAAAAACGGGAAATGTTAAACTTGTGATTGATTAAGTATGGTAATCCATGTTTATTACTACATGTAGTTATGTTGAAGCTTCCAACCTTCAGATGACTTGCATTACTCTTAGGAACACAGAGGTGTAGATAAGAGGGTGTTCACAGCATTCTAAAATCCTTATTTCTCAATGAACCCCTATGTTGTGGGTACTAATTTGAATCATCTCACTTAGACAATTCAAATGAGTACATATAACATAGGGTTTATGGTAGTATTGTTAAAATATTTAAATGTAAAATACAAATCAAGTCTATCTGTATATCTGAAATAAAGTGTCTATCTTCTTTTCAGGTAACAGGATATTACTGTGATAATGACAAGTAAGTAAATTAATCCTTCCATACTGATTAACCCATTCCCATACAGTGAAATTTTAGACCGGTCCAAATTGAAAGAAGTTGCAGAAGACAATTTCAAGTTGTTGAATTTTTAAAAATCTTTGGCCGTCTGGGTAGAAAAAATGTTGAAAATGAAGAAATTGCTTGTAACAAGCAATTACTGCATTTTCCACATTATTTTCCAGAACTATTTTCTTGAAGGGTGTAAAAAGGAGGGATTGTTAGGGAATGAGTTTAAGTCCTCTTTAGGGAATCACATTTAAATCAAAGGACTAGAAAACACTAGAAGGCATTATATTGGATCAATATTTCTTTTAAATCGTGACCTTTATCAGATTTCTTCAAGAGATATTTTTCAGCTACTAGCCCGTTCCCCTTGACATACTGACAGTTTTTGATGCCCCTTAACAAAAAGACTTTGGAAAACATTTGGAAAACATTACGGAAAAGGAAGAAATTGCTTTTTGTAAGCAATTTCTTCATTATCCACAGTATTTTCTACCCAAATTTCCAATTTCAATCAGTTAAAAATTGTTGTCTGCAACATCCTCAATTTGGACCAGTCTTTAATCTTATCGTGTGGTATTGGATTAAGGGGGCAGCTTATTTCCCTGTATGTTAGATTATGAGAATTGAGGAAATTTTCTCCTCACAATAGCCTCAAGTTTATTTCAACCAACTTTTGTCAGTCTTCTGTGGGTGACCCTTGAAAAAATATAGATTGCATGAATGTTGTTGACTTGATTTTATTTAGAATTCAAAGTTAAGTAATTTAGACCATAGATTGGGGGTGGGGCCTTCATTCACAGTCAGAAAAGGACCTGTAAGGATTTCATCTAACTGGTCCTACAGGCCTGTGGCGAAATTCAGTTAGTGTTAAACCCTAGTAACATATTTTCTCGATTGAGCAAATGTTGTATTTGAGTTTTTTCACAGTGTAAAAAAATGACACAGCATACCTATCGGTAGTATTATTCTTGGTAAACATCAATATCTAACGCAATTGACTAACTCTGTTGGTAGGTCAAAAATGAACAAAAGTGTGGTCGACATCTCCAAGTACATTTGAATTGGAATAAGTTTCAAACAGGTAGAAAATGTTTAGAGAAAAGAAAGAAAATGCTTGCTACAAGTATTTTGCTTTTCAAACAATGTTTTCCTTATCCAATTTCCACACAATTATGCCATTCAAGAAGACAGCTCTGAAAATCATTGTTAAAAATGAAGAAGCAATTTCTTCATTATCCACAATGTTTTGTCCCCCAAAAGAAAAGGAATTTTTTTAATAGCATCAACTAAAAACTGTCAACTGCAACTTCTTTGAATTTGGACCAGTCTAAAATTTTGTTGTGTACTATTGCCTAGTGCGTTAAAAATGTGAAATAAATCAATAAACTAAAGGCAGAGGAGCATTCAATACAGGTGCTCAATCATCTCTAGATATTTCATGTTCTGCGAATTGAGTTGTATTACCATTATATCTCATACCAACAGCCTTGACAGAGAACAGTGAGCATGGCAGGCATTTGGTTAATTCATGGATGATCTAGTTGGCAAGAACATTGTTTTCCTTCTGTTCAAAACTAGTCTATAATTCTTTAACCCGTTCCCACACAATTCCGCTTTTTTTCTCTCCAATCAAGGAAAAAAAGCTTAAAGTTTGTAAAACATTGTGGACAATGAAGAAATTGCTTTTACAAGCAATTTCTTCATTGTTCTTAATGTTTGCTATCCTAAAAGGCATAGATTTTCCTAATTTCAGTAATTTCAAATTGTCATCTACACACCTTTAACTTGTAATGTGTATTACGAAAGAAAATATTTCTGTTTTTAAGATGTAAGGAGGAGGAGTTTTGTTGCGGAGAAAACACCTGCTGTGTGTCATACAAAGTGTGGGAACTCTGGTACTTCTGGTTAGTCTTTCATTTTTCTTTACTTGTTAAATTACAACAACATTTTAGACTATTCCAAATTTACAGAATTTATAGACGATAATTGTCAGATTATTAACCCATTCAAACAGGTTAACATTTTAGACCAATCCATGGTATATTTTGAAAACTTATTTTTCTCAGAAACCACTCAATTGATTTCAATTTCACATGAATTATCCTTTGACGAACCTTTATCAGATTTCTTCAATGAATTTGATTTGATGAAAAACATGACTTTGTGGGGGGGAACGTTAATTTCTAAATATTGAATTTACTCTGAAAACTTGAAAATCTTCCTATAGATGGATTTAAACCTAATTTTGATGGATTGATCCTATGGTGACTCTTTTCTCAGATTCATTTATATAATTTTGATTGCTTGAAAACAAGGCTTTTATTGTTGTGGCTTTGTTCATATATGGTCTACCGTGAAAATTTGTCAATATCTTTCCATCTGACTTAGTAAATGAATTTTACATAACTCGACTTGACTTTTGTAAAACAGAGAAAAGTTTGAAACTCTTCTCTTTCAAAGATATCAGGGACTAGATTTATTTGCCATAGATTGCAAAGATGATTCAGTTTATATTGAACTTCTGAAAATATCCTTTTCTCAGTCAGTACATTTATGCCTGTGGAGCAATACAGGCACTCAAGCGCCTCTTATTAATATCTCATGCAGTATCTTAAAAGTTTCTTACAAAACACTGATTAAAGATCTTAAAGATCTTAATCTGAAGGATGTACCTCAGGTAAGGATTTTTTAGCTCACCTTTGCCCAATATGCTCAAAGTGAGCTTTTATGATCAAGTTGAGTCATTCTGTTGTGCCATGTTCAACATTTGTTGTCCATCGACATCTTGTGTGCACTCTAGATGCTACACTTTTAGCTCAAATGTCTTGAATCTTTAGAATGTTTGTCTCAATAGAACTTGGACAAGTTCGATATTTGGTCATTGGGGTAAAAATTAGGTCCCCAGGTCAGTGTTGGAAATACCTTGTGTGCACTCTAGAGTGTGAACTTTTGCATCAAAGGGCTTGATATTTGGACAGAATATTATTTGTCTTCATAATGTGTGGGTCAGGTTTGGTATTGAGTCTTGTGGGGTCAAAATAGGTCTGTAGGTTAAATTTTGGAATACTTTGTATGCACTGTAGAAGCTATATTTTAGGCTCAAATACTTTTGGTCGAAATGTTTGTCTGTTTGACACTTAGGATAAGTTCAATTTTGGGTCAGTTTTTGTAAAATACTAGGTCATAGGTTCAAGCATGAGAATAACTATGTGTACAGTGCAGAAGCTACATTTTTGGCTCAAATATTTTTAACCTTGTTATGTTATTTCTTTAAAAAATATATACAATTTATCTTTAATATTTGATCACTTGTGGTTTTTAGGCCATTTGTTGCTGCTAACTCAGGTAAGCGCTTAAGGAACAATGTCCCATTTGTTTAATAGAATTATGCCCTATGTTTAAGGCATGTATTTGAGTAAACATGCTGATATAATAAAATTTCATGCCAACACAATCCCACTTTTTATGTGAATCAAGAAAATACTTTAGAAAGCACATTTGAAAATCAAGTAATTGATTGTTATACAATGTCATCTATCCTAGAAGGCAAAGATTTCTTTAATATCACCAAAATGAAATTGTAGTCTGGACTAGTCTGAATTTTGTTGACAAAATGTTGGATTGTATGGTAATGGCTTTACTTAAGATTTTGTGATATAAAAATTATTGAAGGAGAGTACATGACAAAACAGTGAAAAATCAAATTTAAGAAATTAGTTTTGATACTCCTTTATTTCAAGATAAGCAGCATAATAAATGTAGTACTATTGCAATGGGACCGTTGTTTGCCTGACATAACCCATTACCACAAATCTCCCTTTTTGATAGCCCTCAAGAAAATAAACTGGAAATCGTTGCAGAAAATGAAGAAATTTCTTGGCACGAGAAAGATAAAGATTACCCAATTATTTAACTCTTTACTGTATAATCACTGTTTTTTACGTCCATGCAATTTTATACTTAGAAAATATTATGAGAAAAGAAGAAATTGCTTGATACAAGCAATTTCTTCTTTTATCTCAATATTTTCTAACACATACAATGGTTTCGTTTGAATTTGTATGCACTTTTCATTGTCATCTGCAACACGTTTCAAATTAGACCAGTCTAAAATTTCGGGAAACAGGAAAAGGGTTAAATGAATTACATGGTGTCCATGTGCTTAATCAAACCATTTGAATGGAAAGATTGCTTATTATTACACACAGGTGTGGGATATTGTTTTTCCTGCTATTGCTGTCATTGTGTGGAATTTTCTGGAGGCAGAGATCTCGTGCTCACTGGGTTTTTAAAGTCCCTACCCCTTACAGTCCCTTAACGCTAGATGAGGAACCTAAATACAGTGTAAGTACCTAGTTTATTGGTAATGGAGTAGAATATTCTGATCTTTGGGTAGTTCCTACCTCTTACAGTCCCTTATCCCTTTACCGTTTTTCATAATTTTAGACTTGTCCAATGTGAAAGAAGTTGCAGACGACAATAAAAAGCATGCACAATTCTTAAGGTAATGAACCTGTAGGGCTCAAAATATTGTGGGAAAAGAAGAAATTGCTTGATACAAGCAATTTCTTCTTTTCCCACAATGTTTTCTCATGTATGAAAACACAGGGACGTAAAAACAAAGGATTGTACAGGAAAGGGTTAATGCTAGATGAGGAACCTAAATACAGTGTAAGTACATGTACCTAGTTTATTGGTCATTGTGTTGAAAATTCTGGTGACGATCTCATGCTAACTGAATTTTTAAAAACAGGGCTCTTGTGACAGAGATCTTGTGCTCACTGGATATTGAAAGTCCCTACCCCTTACACAGGGCTTCTACTAGCAATAGAAATTGAGGCATCATTTACTCCTTGTCAATGAATTTCTAAAGGTCAAACAGATTTAGAAGGGGCCATAACAACAAAAAATAAGGGAATAATGAGTAAAAATTTATACAATTTTCAATAGTATATAATATAAATCTACACTGTTTAGACCTGAAGAAAGTTTTCCCCAAGTGGGTCAAAATGACCCATCATGGTAGAAACTTTTGAGTGTCAGAACAGGAAATTTTCTGACTTTTACAGTATATTCTTGATTTATGCTTTAACACAGTCCTCTAATTCTCGACGAGGATTCTAAATTGAGTGTTAATGCATTTACACTGTTATTTTACTACAAAAAATAGATACATTCTTTGACTAAATACTCATTGGATGAACAGTCATTTGCACTGATGCTATGGTATATCATATTAATGATGGTAGGTTGAGACTTGCTTCTGTAATAACTGAATAAATTTTGCATATTTAGTTTTCAGAGAAAACTGAAGGTATTGCTATGGTGAGGTTGTTATCATCGTTAGTGTCGTCATCTGAAAACTTTGATATCTTATAAAATCTATGGTATTGCTGAACACATTCACTCAGAATAAGGATTAGAATTTGAAATGTTCACTATCAAAAGAGTAATCTATACCAACTAGGAGGATAACTCTAAATGTATTTTTATGCTCCCCGAGGGGCAAGCATTATAGCCACAGCTTTGTTTGTCTGTCCCTCCATCATTGCATCCCTCCACCTCAATTTCTCCTCAATTTGGAAGAAACTTATGATATTGTGCCTATGCATTTTCTTTGTTTTTGGATAGCTCCAAAGTCAAGGTAACAGTTCAAGGTCAATTATTATAATCAAGATTTTCCAGAGCATAGCTCCTTCAATTGTGGATGGATTTCAATGTAACTTTGTACAATTGTTCTCTATCATAAAATATTGTACCTTTTGAAAGTAATATTCTGAAAGCCCCAAGATCAAGGTCACATCTGAAAGTCAAACATTAAATTTAGGTAGTCATTAGCATAGCACCTAAAATAATGGATGGTTTTTGAACTAACTTGGAACAATTGTTCCTTATCATTAGTAGATGTACTATTTAAACAAATTTTCAGATAGACCCAAGGTCAAGGTCACAGATTAAAGTCAAACATTAAAATAAAGAATGTCAAGAGCATAGCTCTTTCAAGTATGGATGGATTTCAAAATAACTTGACATAATTGTTCTCTATCATGAGTAGAAGTACCATTTAAAGAAATAGTCAGAAAGCTCTAAGGTCAAGGACATAGTCAAACATTACAATTAAGCATATCTGGAGCAAAGTTCTTAAAACTGTGGCTTGATTTAAAAAAAACAACTTTGAACCATTGTTCTGTATAATGACTAGATTTGCCATTTTAAACAAATAGCAAATAACAGATAGCTGAAAGGTCACAGGTCAAGGTCGAACATTAAAATTAAGCATGTCTAGAGAAGGCCAAGCATAGAGCCAAGGCTTTGTCTGTCTGTCCAAACCCTTTTGCCGGTTTATATTATACTTTTTGTGAAAGGGCTTTATTCAGGGAAAATAATCAAAACATTAACATCAGGGAGTAACATTAAAACTGTATCAAAAAACTTTAATATTACATTTTTCTACACAATCACACTATTGAAAGCTTGATCTTTGAAATGGTTCTCTAGAACTTATTCAAAGACTTTAATGACTTAGATTTATTTTCCTTATATTCAGTTTATTTTGAATTCATGCAAAAATTTGCAAAATCAGTACATTCATGCCTGTGGAGCGTTACAGGCACTTCAAAGGCAAAGATTTGTAAAAGTTCACTAAAAAAAAATTGCAGTGCTCAACATATTGAATTTGGACTAGTCTGGAATTTGGTCTCTCTGATAAAATGGGTAAAGATATGGCACAAATTTTAAATTGACTAATCATTGTTATTCAAATTGATTTTCATAGAATTAGCTTTTTGATTTTGAACTAGTTTTGTGCTTTATTCTTTGTTGTATATGCTATCAGAGTTAACAAAGCATTTACTAATTTGCTGATTATTTCATGTGATATCACCCAAGGCGAAATGCAAACAAATGGATTTGAGGTTCCTGATTTGGAAGTATAGATATTCAAAGCTATAATGGCACCTTTGTATTTGTATATTAACCCTTTCAAACCTGAGATTTTACATCTGTGTTTTATATTTGAGAAAATATTTTAGAAAAAGAAGAACAAGCAATTTCTTTTTTTCCACAATATTTTCAACCACATAGGATAGTTTCAGTTCAAGTTGTATTGAAAATTCATTGTCGTCTGCAGCCTCTTTCAATTTAGACCAGTCTAAAATGAAAGAGAAAAACTGAAAATTTGTTTTATGCTCTTTCCATTGGTATACAATAATTTATTCTGAGTTGAAAAAATGCTGTCAACTCTCCCGTATTGCTTCAAAGATATCAATTTCAAGTCTGGAATAAATCTTCAAATACCCAGACATGAAACCATATAACTTACAACTTGCTTTTAAAAGACTGCTTCAATGTCAGGGTGGTATAGGTGCTTGACTTGTGATCTGAAGGTCACGGGTTAAAGCCCCACCGTCACGGTGGTTTGTTCATGGGCGAGACACTTTATAGCCAGCCCCAGTCTACCCAGCTGTGGAAGTGGGTAGCAGCTGGGATAAGCCACTGCCTCTCTTTCAGAGACTTGAAAATATCTGGTTTGTGTGTTCGAGAGCCAATCCATAAGCTTAAAGCTTTCGTGACAATCAATCTAAAAAAAATTAGTATAAACTAACTAAAAGACTGATACCAAATTGGCATTCAGAGACCTTAACCCAATACCACAAGACAAAATTTTTGACTGGTCCAAATTCAAAAATATTGCTGATGATAACTTGAAGTTGATGAAATTTTGAAAATCTTTGACTTTTGGGGTAGAAAACATTAGGGATAATGAAGAAATTGATTGTGACAAGTAATTTCCTCATTGTCCACAATGTTTTCTCAAACTTTTTTCTCGAGGCGTGTAAAAAACTTGAAAAGAGTTAAAGTTGTTATCGGTTCTAAATGCACCATGAATTGTGTCAACCCTTTTCCTGCTGAATATTTATCCTTTCTTCACAAAATTTTAAATTAATGTCAAATTTAGATTTACTTAGCGATAAGAAATTTCCTCAACACTAGAAGAAAAAGCAGGTAGCATAGACTATGATCAGACTGTGTGTCTGTGCAGGCCGATCTAAGTTCATACACCTACAACATCTATTATCAAAACAGAAATATTCTGGGATCAGCATGACAAGGGTTAAGATTTTTCTGTATACTTTCAAATAGCACATATCGTTACTTGAGTTAAGAGTTAATTTTTTCTCATCCCTTTTACTTTCAGCCCAATAGAAAGGATCCCTTTATATCTACAAAAGATAAGACAGGGCCTCCAGGCTATTTTTACAACCCCACAGACCAACAGAGACCATGGTACAGTCACAGTCCTATAGATAGTCTCAGTCCGCAGCCATATATGGACAATGAGACATTATATGAGACAGACAGGGATAGAAAAGTTGATTACTGACTTGGAACTGTGTATTATATTCCATGAAAGTTCTATTCAAGAGATGAATGGAATATTTTTTGTGTACATGGTGGTATGAAAAATTAATCACGCTGTATGAACACACAAGGCGGATTCATGCATTATTTTACTTCATACCTCGAAGAAAACAAATAAATATTCTCTTCATTTCTAATAACTTAAAGACATCTAGTGAAAAAAGAAAATATTTTACAAATTTTGATAGATTGCTTTTTGAACTATTTTGTGCACAAGCATACAAAATAGCTGTGTGCTCAAAATTTGTTCATAAAGGTATGAATGATTTTTAGCTCCACTGACTGAAAGCCAGCTAGCTATAGTCATGACGTTTTGTCAGTAGTGCATCCATGGGTGCATGGGTTCGTAAACTTTTACTTTAAAAAACTTCACCTCAGAAACCAGTGAATGCCAACTAGAGGAATGATCATTGACTGACCCTTTAGCAGATTCCTTCAAAGAATTTTGATCAGATGAAAATTATGGCTTTAATGGGAGGGGCTTATTTCCATTTATGGTGAATACTTTAAAAATCTTCTCAGAAACCATCAAATAATTTTTAGGTCCACTGGCTGAAAGCCAGAGAGCTTTTGTCATGGCCTTGTGTCTGTCGTGAAACTCTTTCCATGTGTGCGTGTGCTCATCCATCCATAAACTTTTGTTTTAAAAATCTTCTCCTCATAAAGTACTGAAGGGAATTCAACCAAATTTTACAGAAATGTTCCTTGGGTGACCCTTTATCAGATTCCTTCAAAGAATTTTGATCAGACATGGCTTAATGGGTGGGGCAAATTTTTCATAATTGGGAATCCTTTAAAGTCTTCTTCTCAGAAACTAGTTGATGGATTTCAACCAATTTTACAGGGATGATTAACTGGTGACCCTTTTTTATTCTTCAAAGAATTTTGATCAATGAAAAACATGGCTTTTATGGGGGAGCTTAATTTCCATATATGGTGAAACCTTTGAAATCTTCTTCTGAAAAAACATTGGATGGATTTCTTTCAACTTTCACCGGAAAGATCCTTGGGTGTCCCTTTATCAGATTCCTTCAAAGAATTTGATAGGACAGAAAACATGGCTTAAATGGGTGGGGCTAATTTCCATATGTGGTGAAACCGTTGGATGGATTTCAACCAAATTTTACAGGAATGATAATTTGGTGACTCCTTATCAGATTCATTCAAAGAATTTTGTTTGGATGAAAAATATGGCTTTACTGGGCGGGGCTAATTACAGTATACAGTGAAACATTTAAAAGTCTTCTCAGAAACCAGTTGTTGGATTTCAACCAAATTTTACGAATTGATCCTTGGGTGACCCTTTATCAGATTCATTCAAGAATTTGATCAAATGAAAAACATGGCTTTACTGGGCAAGGCTAATTTCCATATATGTTGAAATCTTTAAAAATCTTCTTTTTAGAACCCAAATGATGGATTAGTGGGTTACTTTTCTTCAGATTCCTTCAAAGAATTTTGATCGGATAAAATATATGGCTTTAATGGGTGGGGCTTATTTCCATATACAGTATAAAACGTTGAAAAAAATTCTTCTTCGGAAACCAATAGATAGATTTCCAGCAAATTTTACAGGAATAATTTTTGGGTGACCCATAATCCGAATCCTTCGAAAATTTGATGGCATGAAAAATATGGCTTTACTGGGCAGGGCTGATTTCCATGTATGGTGAAATCTTTAAAAATCTTCATCTTTGAAGCCAATTGATGGATTTCACCCAACTTTTACTGGAATGATCATTTGGTGACACTTTATTAGAATCTTCACAGATCCTCGGATGACCCCCCTAATTATATTGCTAAAAAAAGAATTAATTTGCTGAAAAACATTGCTTTAATTACCGGTAATTGGGCTAATTTCTATATATGGTAAACAGAGAAAACCTACAATCATCTCAGATTACAAACAAATATAAGTTTTCAACAAAAATGGTGACTCTACCAGATTCCTTCATAAAATATGAAAAAATTTATGGTGATGACTCTATCAGATTCCTTCATAAAATATGAAGATTTATGGGGGGGGGGATCTTGTGTCCATAACAGGTATATAGTGAAATTTTGAAAATCTTATTCTTGCAAACTGCAAGATGGTTTTCAACAAAATTTCTCAGGAATGATAAGTAAATTCAGGCGGTGGAGCAAATCAGGGGCTCAAGCGCCTCTAGTCCAAAATGTTTTTCTTCATATAAAGGTAAGATTTTTGAAATTTCATTAATTTGAATTTGTCATCTGCACCTTCTTTCACTTTGTACCAATTTTTTTTTCATCTGGTATTGGGTTAATAGTACGACAAAACAAAGGGCATGAAATACTACTCTGTGCATGGGCTTTATGAAATGCATTGGATATCAGTTTTGATTTTCCGTAATCTATAGTACACAATTCTGCATTTTTACTCGTTGTAAAGTGCTGCTGTCAAAGCACAGTTGTTAGCTCGTCAAACTCCTGATATTCAATCACAGGATGTCATAGGTTCAATTCCCAGCGGTGGCACATATTCTTTCCGACTTTTGTCTCTCACCAATGGGATGATAATCGTAAACCTAAGTGGGATAGCAGCTGGAGGCTAGGAAAGGATGTAGTGATAGTACTGGTGTGAGAAATACCAGGAATCCATTGTTAGGTGTTCCAGCCACCGCGATATGACTGAAATACTGTTAAAAGCAGCATTAAACCCCATTCATTCAATCAATTACTCGCTGTAAAATAACTACATGTACATAGAAATATTATGGTAAAACTAGCAATATCTTCCTTTGCAACACTGATTTCTTCCTTATTTGTCTCTTTTTATTTTTACTCATTACTAGACAATGGAGTTTTTAGACTGGTCCAAATTGAAAGAAAACTTATAAACAACAGTTGTCCAGGGCGTCTAAAAGTGGGATTGGGATTTATATTTTATCAACTGGTAGAAGGTTGTTATTGCAGGCAGTCTGTCTAAAGTTAGAATAGAACCTTTTCATGTATATTTTGTTGCTTAGTACATGTATTCTAGTCTTCAATAAACGACTAAGGTTAATTACTTTCTAATGAAGTATAAAATCGAAAATAACAATAAGAATGTCTTGGCATTCATACAAATTTTATGGGATGTTTATACCAAGACAGTGACTAGTTTGATATCTGAATTGGTTATCATGAAATATATACTGTAACTTACTAGATTCCTATATATTTCCTGGGATAGATACATACAGGCACATGTCATTCAGACAAAATCTAACACAACAGAAAGAAAAATACATGTATAAATCCAACACTGTCAAATACAGGTCAGTATATGGCAGCGTTGAATAACATCATTTTCCTTTCAAAATCATTTCACTTTCAGAATTGACATTATTTAGAATGAATGTTGACCATTGCCATGTTGATTAAAATCTGTCCTGAGAATTACATCAAAATCAAAGGTCTGTAAACACCGTAACTGTGGATCAATATATCTTTCGACAATTGATTTTAACCCATTCCCACGCAACAAAATTTTAGACTGGTCCAAATTGAGAGAAGCTGCAGACAACTATTTCAAGCTGGTGGAAGTTTAATTTTTTTCATGTTTTGGGATAGAAAACATTGTGGATAATGAAGAAATTGCTTGTAACAAGCAATTTCTTCATTTTCCACAATGTTTTCTAAAACTGTTTTATTTAGGGGCGTTAAAAGGAGGGATTGAGTTGAAATGGGTTAAAACATACTAGCTTGAAAGGGATGAACAGGTGGTGTATACAAAGATCAGACTGCACATATAATCCTTGGTTGACCCTTAATCAGATTCCTTCAAAGAATGTTCTTGACAAAGAGTGTGGCATGTAACAAAAACATGAAATGGTTGGTTGGTGACCTAAATGTTGTTACTAAAGATTGAATAATATGTAGTTACAACATTTAAGTCACCAAACCAACAAAAATGTTTCAAAAAAATGGCAGTCAATGTTTGAGTTCAAAGCTCAATTACAGCTGAATAGATTGTTGATGCCTAGATTGACTGCCATGATTGGTTAACTCTCAATTTATTCTTGAAGATGTTGTTTTTGATATCCGTTTGTTCAGGCATCTGGAGTAACACAGGCGCATTAGTGCTTTCAGTAAAATCAGGGCCTGTGATTATAAAAGAAATTTTGTACCCAGTTGAGAATTTACTCAACTTTAAGCTTAAATGAATTTTCTGGTTCAATTTTGACTGTAGAGTTTGTATTATATTTTATAATTTACCAAAATAAAGTTTCATTTTCGTGCACTTGATGTAGAATTTAAGCAAATATACATCTTTAATTGGAATCAAAATTTGAGTAAATTTTGAAATGAGTATGAAAAAAGTTTGTGAATAACAGGCCCAAAAGTTGACAGGCAAGTACACTGATTTTCCTAGTAAACACTTCGTACCTACTGCATGAGCTTTTAATAAAGAGATTCCATAAATTTCAATATACTTTTCTCTGAACAATCATTAAAATGGTGGTTTAGAAAATAACACTAAAATTTTAGTAAATCTTTTGAATTGACCAATCCCAGCTGTCAATTGAAGAAAATAGCAGCCAATCAAATCACTCATTTTGACAGAAAGTGTAATTTTGGCAATAAGCATTTTAGTTGGTTTGGTGACTAAATGTCTTAATTACAGCCTATTCAGGCTGTAGTTACAACGTTTAGGTTGTAAACCAGCAAGTTTACCTTTGTATAACAAATTACTGACCATTAGTTTTGCAAAATAAAGCCGTTAGATATTTTTGAAGTAGAACTTCCTGTCTGTATTGTGCATTACTCATGGGAATGTTTATTATTTGATTTGGAAGACTGATCTCACCCATTTCCAGATGAAAAATTTGAGACTGGTAAAAATTTAGCCCTTTCCTATTTTGCAAAATTTTAGACTTGTTCAAATTCAAAGGTTTTGCAGACGAAAATTTAAAGTTGATTTAATTTGAAAAATGACCACTCAGTAGGGTAGAAAATATTGTGGAAAAAGAAGAAATTGCTTGTTACAAGCAATTTCTTCTTTTCCCACAATGTTTTCTCAAGTATAAAATCACAAGGACGTAAAAACCAGTGATTGTACAGGAAAGTGTTAAAGAAATCGCAGACAGTAATCTTTAGTTGATGAAATTTTAAAAAACTGTGAATTATGGGGTAGAAAATATTTTAAATAGTGAAGAAATAGCCATTAAAAAGTAGTTTCTTCATTTTCCAAAATGTTTTTTCTGAATCTCTTTTTAGCCCTTTTCTGTTTCCAAAATTTAGATCAGTGGAAATTCATAGGTTTTGCAGACGAAAATTTAAAACGGATCTAATTTGAAAAAGTACCATTCAGTAGGGTTGAACTATTGTAGAAAAAAGAAGAAATGGCTTGCTGCAAGCAATTTCTTCTTTTCTACAATGTTTTTTTTTTCAAAATAAGATTACAGGGATGTAAAATTGAGAGATTGAATAGGAAAGGATTAAGGGACATAAAAAAGTGGGCTTGATTGGGAATGGGTTAAATCTATTTACTTCCCAGCTCAGAGAATGGAAAAATCATTCAAAAATATTGTTATTATTCTTTATAAGTGTTTATTACTGTTATTGTTATCAAGTGTATATAATTGACAGATGGCAGCTGTCAACAAAGAATCAATTGACCAATCAATTAATTCATTTAGTCTGGAAATGAACTTTGAACTTATACAAATTGATGACATGATTTATGCGTAGAATTTTCGTTGGTTTTGTGACTTTAACATTGTTACTAAAGCTTATTCAAACTGTAATTTTAAACTTTTAGCTTGTCAACTAAACATTTTACTTTTTTAGCATTGCTGTTTTCAAAGAAAACACAAGGTATTGCAAAGGCCAGATCAGCGTTGGCGTCGTCATAGTCCAATAATTTAATCTTTAGTTTCGTCTATCAAATTCGGCGTTCTGATTGGTAGAAAATTATTATTCATAACTCCATGAGCAAAATTTTGAGCACGCAGCAATTTTGTAAGCTTCCGCACAAAATAGTCCCATAGAAAGAGGTATCAAAAGTGTAAAGTTTTTGCTTTTTTTATCTAAATACTATTAAATTATAAGAAATGAAGAGAATATTTTTTGTTTTCATGGAGGTATGAACCTAAAAACGTAATCACACAATGTATGAATCCGCTTCGCGTATTCATACAGTGTGATTAGGTTTTTCGGTTCATACCTCCATGAAAACAAAAAATATTCTCTTCATCTCTTAAGAAACTTACATATTGTAATATCCCTTGTATTACTGAACACATTCACTTGAAACTGGGAATATATGTTCACTACACCAACAAGGGGATAACTCAAAATGCATATAGAACTAATTATGTCCCTTTTTTCACTTAGAAATTTTACCCAATATCAAGCACTTGAACATCTGAGCATTGGCATCTGCATGAGGTGCTCTTGTTGTTACTGGGTAATCACCAAGAATTTTGCAAATTAATTCTGTTAAAACCCTTGTCATGCTGAATAAAAATCCTGCTTAAAATAGCACCAGAATCAAAGGACTGAAATCACTGGATGCACTAGTTGCAGGTCAATATTTGACTCAAAAACTGATTTTATGAACAATTCTAGTTTGAAAGGGACAAACAGGTGGTCTAGACTAAGATCAGGCTGCACATTTGTGCAGGCTGATCTTTGTCTTCACCTACTGCTCAGACAGGCATATTCTGAATTCAGCATGACAAGGGTTAATATCTAAGCGGAACTTCCTGTCCAAGTTCAAGATTTGTCTGATCATCGATTTATTATAAATTTGTTCAATATGTCTTTGAATTGTTTCTGAAATTTGTGCCATTGTATATAAGAATTAGATTGCCCATTCATTCATGTTTTCCGGTGGATTGTTGAGATTTCTCTGCAGATTATCACTTCATTATTTCATGTACGAAATGAACAGTGAAATTATCAAATTAATATTCTCTTTGTTTTCGTATATCTAACCAACACAATGATGCTTTCTGACGCCCCTCAAGAAAAAGCTTGAGATACATTGTGGAGAATGAAGAAATAGCTTTTTACAAGCGAATTTCTAGTCACATGAGAACTGACATTCTTTTAGGGATTTTTCCAAAAGAAAAAAATTTGTTCATATCGAAAGAAAGATATAGAATAACTATTTGTTTCCACACAAGATCAAATTCTCTTTCAATTTTGATGTTACAGCAATGAAAAATCAAAGGATCTTACACTGAAATAAACAATAATTCTCTATATATCCAGAAATGGACTGTAAAAGAATGCTGTCCAAATGATTATAAATAAGATTGAGCACACCTTGGTCAATAGGGGTCCTATTAAGTTTATTGGCTGTGGCCTTGTGATCAGATGGATATTGCAATTTTCATGTTTTAGGCCTGTCCATGCCTGTCAATGCAGATGGTCACAAGAGTTTGTCCTTGGGCAAGGCAGCCACAGCCTTAGTCTTGTGATGCTGTAACCCATGTAGCAGATGAAAAAAACCCAATGAAGACTGTCAATCAAGAAATGAACTGACCAATTAAATACTTTATTCAGCCTTGACCTGAACTTTCAACTCAGACATTGGCCCCCATTTTTGTTGACTTTTTTTGTTTGTTTGGCAACTTGTTTGGCAACTTGACTTTTAGGTTGCCAATCAACTTTTCTACTTGTTTGTTACATGCCGTAAAATATCAATGCTGAACTTCCTGTCAGAGTCAATGGGCAGAATCAATTAACCCGTTACCGTACAACAGAATTTTAGACTAATGCAAATTTAAAGATGTCAAAGACCAAAATATTTTGTGTTAAATTTATTTATTTCCTTTTTGGGGTAGAAAGAGTTCTGGATAATAAAGAAATTGCTTTGACTGACTTTTGAAAAGTATGTCAGTTGGTTGCTCCTTCGGTTGGGGCCGCCGTAATAGCGCAGTCGGTAGCGCTTCAGACTCCTAATCTTCAGTCATGGGTTCAATCCCGGCGGCGGCACATATTCTTTCCGTCATTTGTCTCTCACCAATCGTAAGCCTAAGTGGGATAGCAGCTCAAGGCTAGGAAAGGATGTAGTGGTAGTAATGGTGTTAGAAATACCAGGAATCCATTGTTAGGTGCTCCAGCCGCCACAGTATGACTGAAATACTGTTAGAAACGGAGTTAAACCCCATTCAATCAACCAATCAACCTTTGGTTGGGCAGTTTGGCAATGAGTAGCTTTTTTCCTTCCCCATTTTCTCATAAACTGCTTGATGGATTCCAAATTTCAAACAAGCACTCAGTATTAAGGAGAGGTGTTCACAATCTAGTTTGGTTATGTTCCATGCATTTTTCTTTGAGTTATCACCCTTTGTTTGAAAATCTCGTCTTCTCATTTCGCTTCAACTACTGCATGGATTTGATTCATTTTTCAAGTGCATTCAGTATGAAGCAAATACATATGGTTATGATTATCTTGGTACTGTGGTCCTTTGTTGAAAAACTTCATAAAAGAGTTTCGGTGACAAAATGTTTAACAGTAACAGTGAGCCATTTGGGGTATTAATCACCTTTAGTGATAGCGTTATTTTTATGTGTTTAAAATAATAGATTGAATACGGTGATCTTTTTGCAACCAGACATAGGTGTTGTTTTGTGAGTTAGCCCATTACTAGACGGCAAACTTTTAGACTGGTATCGTAAGGAGTTCCAGACGCCAATTTAAAGTTAATGAAATGTTAGATTGTTTTCAACTTTCTGGTTAGAAAACATGTGTAAAATGAAGAAATTGTTTGTGACAAGCAATTTCTTCATTTTACACAATGTTTTCCAAATATTTTTCTTGAGGGGCATTCAAAAGCGTCACTTTGAGAATGAGTTAAAATCGAGGATGGAACCAGAGGATTTAGCATAAATGACTTATTTTGTGTCAAGTTGCAAGTATATTAACCCTTGTCATGCTGAGCCCCGAACATTCCGGTTTTGACAGGAGATGTAGACTAAGATCAGACTGCACTTATGTGCAGGCTGATCTTAGTCTACACCTCCTGCTTGTACTTTTCCTGCCAGAGTTGTTTATGAAGTTGATTTCTAAAAGAAATATTAATTTTTGAACAAAAAGCTCTATCAGTGCTTTCAGCCCTTTGATTTGACAGCATTTCAGCAAGGTAATTTATACAGCATGACAAGGGTTAACATATTCATTCATATCATAATTTGTTCACAAAACATTGAGATGAATTATTTTTGTGTATAAATGCAATCATCCGAAATTCAAAGCTGTAGTTTGTTTTGATGTTTATCCTGTTTAATTCTATCTCTACCCTTTTATGGAAGTATTTCATCGATGTAATTCTACAACCTCGTAACTACAGCTTGTTTAAAGCTGTAGTTACGAGGTTTTAGAATTACACTGTCGATTTACGACATCATATGAAATAGGAGTTGAGTGTGTAAAGTATCAACCTTGGTCAGGACGAACTAGGTAAAAAATGTCTGCTTTTCACCCATTACGACACAATCCCGCTTTTTGAAGCCCAGATGAAATATTTTTATGGAAAACTTGAAAAAGGAGAAATTTGTTTGTTATTTGTTACACGCAATTTTTCATTTTTCTCACAAAATGTTCTACCTCATTTCACAACTATTTTCAAATTGTAGTGCACTTTTAGTTGAGGTCTGCAACCCCTTTCAATATGGATGAGGTCTGCAACCCCTTTCAATATGGACGAGTCTAAAATTTTGTTGTCTGGTAATGTATATTAACCCTTTCCTGTACAAACCCAGGGTTTTACGTCACTGTGATTTTATACTTGAATCAAGCAATTTCTCCTTTTCCCACTATTTTCTTTCACATAAGATGGTTTCATTTCAAATTGCATCCAATTTTGATTGTTGTCAGTAACCTCTTTGAATTTTTGATAACATTTCTAAAATGGGAAAGGGTTAAAGATCCACTGACTTCAAAAAGTCATTCTACTGTTAACTCAATTTATATCACATATTACAAAAAAAAATAAATCCTATTTATCATTACTATTTTAGGCTAATGTGATTTGTCTGTGGTGCTTACTTGTGTGATCGCACAGCCATTGTCATAGCGCATCAGACTACTAACCTACAGAAAGGAAAGGATGTAGTGGTAGTACTGGTGCGAGAAATACCAGGAAGTCATTGTTAGGTGCTCCAGCCGCCGCGACATGACTGAAATACTGTTAAAAGTGGCATCAAACCCCAATCAATCAATCAATTGTAAATGGGAAGTGTTACATGGAAATACAGGTACATGATATCCATGCAAAGGCCTCCATTTGTAGGATAAACATTCCATCTTAACCCATTACCAGACGATTATTTTAGGCTGGTCAGAATTGAAAGAAAATGCAGACAACTATTTCAAGGTAACGAAATCCAAAAATATTTGGTCTTTCAAAGTGGAAAGCATCGTGGCAAATGAATAAATTTCTTGTGAAAATAATTTCTTGTGAAATGGGTTTACCAATCGACGAATAAAATCGAAGGAGTTGCCTTGTAGATATTGTTTATCAATCGTTTAAACATCTTTCAGCCTATACATAACCAGTAGAATCTAGGGCTTTAGAATGTCAAGCTAATTTTTGTATTATTTGAAATATTTTCGATAAATTTGCAGTAGAGGTCGACTCGCTGAAGGCAAGCAAATTATTGCCATAGCTATTGTCATGGCATTGTTTCCCTTGTGCGTCAGTCCGTCTGTCCGTGCTTCTGTCCGTTAGTGCGTAAACTGTTTCTTGAACAATCTTCTCAACCAAACTTCACAGGATTTTATGAGTAGGACTTTTCCCCCCGAATTAATGAATGAAGGGAGACAACAGTACACATGATATTTTGTAAAATAGTCAAATAAATGATCTCCCTTGTATCTTACGTTTTAGTAGGAAGTTTATATTGACTTGTACAGTTTGTTGATGATACAAAGGGAACAAAAAAAGCATTCATCCCATTGCCAGACATCAAAATTTTAGACTGTTCTAAATTGAAAAATGCTGCAGATTATGACTTAAGTTGGTGAAAATTAAAAACTTGGTAGAAAACATTGTGGAAAATGAAATAAAGAAAGCCAGTGCTATAATGAGCGGGGTTTATTTTCCATATATGGCAAATACATGTAGTTTTGAATTATGTTTGATTTACGATGTAAGAGAGTCTATTTGTTAAATTTGTCTACAAATTGATTAAGTCTCTTATACCTTCGATATATGTAGGGTATGAGATTTGTTGTTCATATCAAATACACAGTTGATCACATAAAAACGAAGGAAATTTGGTCTGTAGAAGAAAATGCGATGAGTTTGTTTAGAGTCAACAGAAAAAAAAATAAAAGATGTAATTGCATGTTTATAAAATTTCGAAAAATGTTTGTCTTTATTGGCAAAGAAACATCATTGACCACAAACTACACCTTGTGGGTTGACAGATTTCAGCTTGTGAAGCGACACGTATTCTTTTGAGCTTTCCGAAATAGTTGCATTTATTTCTAGAAATACACTCAATCTTATTCATATTGTTAAGTCGTTTTTCACTTATTTGATGGATTACAACAGAAGAGTGAAAATTTGCTGCTTATTATATCTATTTTGTACTAATTAGAGAGTTTCTATGGTATTGGTTTTCAAAGGTGCAAATTCATCTTTACTGGTGTGAAAGTAGGATGTCCTTGAAAACATTTTTTTCTTTAGATGGTGGCCCTCTTTTTAAGTTATTTTCTAACTGGACAAATAGTTACGTCTAACTTACGCTTAATAAGTGTTATAGTGAAATTATAAAGATTGTTCGTAAATAAACCTACAGTAATGAGGTATTGGTTCACCACATAACGAAATGTAAGGTGCAATGTAGAATGGCCCACAGTTATACAGAAATCCGAGGCTGAAAGGATATACATGTAGTTCTAAAATGCCGAAAAGGCAGCTTGTGTAGTCTTCGAAAGCTAAACGTGATCGGTAATGTTATTATTGGCTTGATGGTTTCCATATATTCCTCTATCGTGTTGATGAACCTGTCATTGTAACATGGTAGAGGCCTTATCGTTGTTAACTCCGGGGAGTATAGACGCTCTGAAACGTAAGGGTGGCGGGTGTCAGAGAGAGCGGGGTGGCGAGAGAGTTCGAGACAGACAGACAGACAGACCGAGAGAAAGTGAGACAGACAGACAGAAAATGAGACAGATATTGAAAGATATGGAGATACTTTACAACATGAATTGTACCGGGTTATTATGATATAGGTTAACGGGCCATGGCAGCAAAAGTGAAAATTTGAAATAATCTTTAAAAATCTTCTGTCCCAGAAGTCGTTGAGCCTTGATATTTTGCATGCATCATCAGTATTTCGACCTCTTTCAAAATAGCTAACTTCATGATCCTCGGGTCCCAAGGGGGGGAAGCCCAAGGGGGTGGGGTTTATATAGAAATAAAGAGCAATTTTTAAACGATATATCCTCCCAAACCACTTGGCCGATTTGAACCAATTTTGGCACAAATGTTTCTTAGGAAGTCCCCTTTGAAAGTAGCTAAACCAATTGAAATCCATTAAAAACTGCCATGGCAACAAAAGTGAAAATTCAAAATAACCTTTATAAATCTTCTCCTCCTTACCGAACATGCGTAGTGCCTTGTTATTTTGCATGAAGCATCAGTATATTGATCTCTTTCAAAATAGCTGAAATCGTGATCCTCGGGTTCCCCAGGAACATAGTCCCAGAGGGGTAGGGTTTAAAACGACATCTCCTCCCAAACCACTGGGCCACTTTAAACCAAATTCGACAGAAATGTTCCTTTGTTGGTTCCCTCTAAAATCAACTAAACGAAATGAAATCCGTTAAAAACTCCGGTTGCCATGGCAACAAAAGTGACTTGAATTTTGAAATAATCTTCAAAAATCTTCTCCCCTTTACCCATAAGGCGTAGATCTAGAGCCTTGATATTTTGTCACGATGAAGCATCAGTATATTGACCTCTTTTTAAAATTGCAAAAATCATGATCCTCGGTTCCCCAGGGGCGGAGACCCAGGGGGTGGTTATATGCATGAAGCATCAGTTCACTGACATCTCTTATAAAATTTCTGAAATTTCTGAAATTATAACCCATGGCTTCAGAGGGGGGAAACGTTTTCTCCTTCTTTCATATTTGCTCTTAAGCCTTAGAATTTGTAATTTACATCCAGGTACAGAGCCTATATATGTATAAAGTATGGCCCACTTGTATCATAATCCTACCCGGTTTAACACGAAACTGTTGAAAGAAAAAGAGCCTTTATCTCAGCTGAGCGCCCCAGGGTCAACGGCTCTCTTGTTTTTTATATCCGTGTTCTGGTCAACACAATCTGGCTTGGCCCGTATTCGAGGTGAACCGTTTCTCGTTTGTCCCTGTGTTCACATCAACCTATTCTCTTTCCATCCGACGACCGTTTGAAGATTGATATAATTTTCATGTGGGCGATTAGGTGGACAAAATTTGGCAGTTTTTGGTAGTACACACTCAAAAATGACACGCAACTAGTTTCCCCAAGACTTGACGTGCTAAACTGAGAATTTAGAGATATAACTAGAATCATTTTAGGGTACAACGAGTCGAGTACAAAATGTACAACGCGTGATCGGATCTAGTATAAAGGGTCTTGCGAGCCTGTCGTTGGATTAGAACGGTTCGCCATTCAGTCTTTCTATCGGAGAATTCGGAGATCGCCCGAAGATAACCGAATGCAACCTGCTCTATTCGGCTTTACTCGGTCCTCTTCGCATTATCGGTCGAATGTGGCAATTTAGTACAACAAGGAATTTTTGATGAATTATGGATCGTATATGTGGGATCTAATCAACAAGAATGGGGTGAAAACAAATTTAGACAAGAACTTTGAAATGAATCCGACAAGTACGAGGTATTTGGTTGCAGATTACCTTAATTACAGATTACAAAAACATGGATACGGTTGGGCAAATAAGCCACCCCTTGAAAATGTAAACAACATTCATACAGCCATGAGAAAACTGGCTGATGAATTTGGAGAGAGATATGTTGCAGAATTTGAGAGCATGGTTGGACAATTAAACATTACACCTAATATCGCATACCCTACTTTCATAGGAGTGGCACAAGAACTTTTTTCTGACGGAATAAATTGGGGACGAATCGTAGCTTTATTCACATTTGGAGGTGCAATAGCAATAGAATGTGTGGAAAAAGATATGGCACATTTAGTTGATTCCATATATGACTGGGTTTCAACCTATATACAAAACAATTTGGACCAATGGATTAGTACACATGGCGGATGGGTAGGTAACCTTTTTAGCTCACCTATTGTTATACCCTTTGTCTGGCATATGGCCCTCGTCCAGCATCCAGGGACTGTGGTCAGTCAACAATTTCTTTAACATCATCTACCAAACCACTTGGCCAATTTCAACCAAATTTGGCAGAAATATTGATTGATTGAATAATATCATGCAAATATTTTAATAACAATATTTGAAAATCAAAATGCTTTAATCACCTAAAGAAGTAATGAGTAAGGACACTTTGTTTATAAATGTTATAATTTGAGAAGGACAGATTTGATTTAATACATACTGAAAGTACTGATAGAAGAAAAGTTCTATCTATTTATACTGCCTAACTCCCCTTTCGGGTATTACTGGCAGGTGATACACTCACAATCCAGATGTTTTCACGTCCCTGAAAGAAAGGCAGTGGCTGAATCCCACTGCTACCCATTTTTACAGCTGGGTAGACTGGGGCTGGCTATTAAGTGTCTTGCCAGAGAACAAACCCCGGTGACGCTGGGGCTCAAACCTTCAGATCACCAGTCAAGCTCCTATACCACTTGACCATCGAGGCAGTCAAGTTCTTGTATCAAACAGACAAATGCTTCTATTTGACTGCTAATGAACCTTTTAAATTTAAACACAAAAGTTACAAGCAATTTCTTCATTATCCACTATGTTTTCTACCCAAAAAGACAAAGATTTTAAAGATTTCATCACCTTTGAATTTGGACTGGTCTAAAGTCTCATTATGTGAGAATGGGTTAATTAAAGTTTGTTGCTTATAGAAGATTAAACCCAAGCAAGAGTAATGTGAGTGCAAAGTGACCAAATCAAGGTTTATGATAAATCACTCAAGCAGCTTTACACAGCACCCTCCATCAAATATGTCATTATTTTACACATTCTTGAAATAATTCATCCATGTAAACTTATTTTTCATATTGCACCATTTCAATTTAATGTAATTCACTCAATTTTGGCACCTTTGATTGATGCATTGAATGGGGTTTAAGGCCAGTCTCAATAGTGTTTCAGTCATGTCCCTGCGGATTCCTGGTATTTTCTCACACCAGTTCTTCCACTACATCCTTTCCGAGCCTCCTGCTGCTCATCGAACTTAGGTTTACGGTTATCTGTCCATTGGTGTGAGACAAATCTCGGAAAGGATAACAGGTTCCTATCCGCTTCCACTGCACTATTGGGAGACCTTTGGACATATCAAGTATATATTAGACCAGTCTTAACCCATTCCCCCACAATGACTCTTTTGGCCACCTCTTAAGATGAATAATTGGGAAAACATTGTGTAAAATGAAGAAATCGCTTGTAACAAACAATTTCTTCATTTTACAAAATGTTTTCTACCCAGAAAGTTGAAAAAAAGTTGACGTCTGGAGCTCCTTTCAATTTGAACTAGTTGAAAATTTTGACCAATGGCAATGGGTTAATTACCATTGTATGAGCTTTCCAACACATTAGAATATAATTATTTATTATTTAACTCTTTACCAGATGACAAAATTCAATTCTGGTCAAAATGGAAAGAAGTCACAAATGACATTTAAAACTGTGCTATAATTTGAAAGCAAGTGCCAAATATAGTAATAAAAACATTGTGAGAAAAGGAGGAATTGCTTGTTACAGGCAATTCCTGCTTCTCCCATGAAGTTATTGTAATTTGTCAGGGCGTCCATCATTGTGTGATTATGGGTTAAATTTTGTAGCTGTTCTTGTTAGTTCAGTGAAAATCTTTGATGATCTTACAATTAAACAAACAGTTATAATGTTCTGTATTTAGATTCACATACCAGAGCAATATCTTAACCCTTTCAACAATAGTGCTTTTTGACACTCCCATTAAACATTGCAGAAAATGAAAAAATTACTTGTAACATGCAGTTTCTTCACTATCCACAATGTTTTCCACCTCAAAAGACAAAAGAAAAAGAAATTACCATCAACTGAAATTGTTGTCTGCAACATCTTTGAATTTAGATCAGTCTAAAATTTGTTGTGTGGTAATTTCTTGATAGTAAGCATTACAGGCTGTCATTCAACACAAAGGACTAAAATTAATTGTTCCAATAAACCAAAACTATTTCAAGGTTCATGGAATGGCAGTTTGAAATATTTAACCCCTAAATGCAATTATTAATTTTTACTTGACAAAATTTCAAAAGTCTATATCAGTCTGATTATTGGAAGAAACAAGTCTGATTATTGGAAGAAACATTATGGCTATTGAAAAATTGCTTGTAATAAGCAATTTCTTCATTCCTATTTTTCCCAAAGTTTTTATCACGAGTAGTGAAAAAGTGGGAATAGTTAATTCATGTGACACTTTGACACCCCTCAAGAAAAACAATAGGGAAATCATTGAGGAAAAGGAAGAAATTACTTGAAATAAGCAATTTCTTTATTTTCAAAAAGCTTTCTATCAAAAAAGTTTTAAAAACTAAACTTTAATCAATTTTAACCCATTACCACACAACAAAAATTTTGGACTGGTCCAAATTGAAAGGAGTCGCATACAACAATTCTAAGTGTAATACAGTATGGAATTTTAGATTCTAGTTCTATCAATTTCTTCATTTTACACAATACTTTCCAAATTTTTCCCATGAAGGGTGTGTGGGCATGGGTTTTCAATTTAGCCCTGTCTAAAATTAACCGTCTGGCAAAGGGTTAACCCAATCCCACACAGCAACATTTTAGACTGGTCCAAATTGAAAGACTTAGCTGCTGACGACAATTTTAAGTTTATAAAGTTTTAAATTCTTTCATCTTTTTGGATAGAAATAATTGTGGATAAAGAAGAAATTACTCAATTTCTTCATTTTCAATAATGCTTTCTAAGGCTTTTTAGCTCACCTGAGCACAACATGCTCAAGGTGAGCTATTGTGATCGGTATTTGTCCGGCGTCAGTCTGTCTGTCCGTAAACAATTATTAAAAAATCTTCTCCTCCTAAATCATAAGGCCTAGAGCTTTGATATTTGGTATATATCATCACCTATTGACCCTCTACCAAAATACTTCAAAGAATTACTGTACTCTTTAAATTAGCCCATTTCTGTGCGATTCCTGATTTTACAAAGGAAATCTTCTTCTCCCAAACCGTTAGCCCTAGAGCTATGTTATTTGGTACATATCATCATCTATTGACCCTCTACCAAAATATTTCGAAGAATTACTGTACTCTTAAAATTCATCCTTTTCTGTGCGATTCCTGATTTCACAAAGGACATCTTGAAAATCTTCTCCTCCTAAACCATTAGGCCAAGAGCTTTTACATATAATACATATCATCACCTATTGACCCTCTACCAAAATACTTTAAAGAATTACAGTATCCTGAAAATTAGCCCTTTTCTGTGCAATCCCTGATTTCACAGAGGAATAAAGAAGGAAATCTTTAAAAATCTTCTTCTCCCTAACCATACGAACTAGAGCTTTCATATTTGGTATTTATCATCACCTATTGACCCTCTACATAAATACTTCAAAGAATTACAGCATCCTGAAAATTAGCCCTTTTCTGTGCAATCTCTGATTTTACAAAGGAATAAAGAAGGAAATCTTTGAAAATCTTCTCCAAAACCATAAGGCCTACGGCTTTGTTATTTGGTACATATATCATCATCTATTGACCCATTACCAAAGTACTTCAAAGAATAATTGTATTCTGAAAATTTGACCTTATTGTGTGCTATCCCTGATTTTACAAAGGAATGAAGAAGGAAATCTTTGAAAATCTTCTCCCAAACCATAAGGCATAGAGCTTTGATATTTGGTACATATCATCAGCCATTGACCCTCTCCCAAAATACTTCAAAGAATTATAGTATCCTGAAAATTAGCCCTTTTCTGTGCGATCCCTTATTTTACATATGAATAAAGAAGGAAAACTTTAAAAGTTTTCTTCTCCCAAACAATTATGCCTAGAGCTTTGATATATTTGGTACATATCATCAACTATTGACCCTTTACCAATTTACTTTAAAGAATTACTGTATTCTGAAAATTAGCCCTTTTCTGTGCAATCCCTGATTTTAGTTAGGAATAAATAATGATATCTTTGAAATTTTCTTCTCCTAAATCATTAGGCCTAGAGCTTTTATACTTGGTATGTATTGATATCTATACTTCAAAGCATGACCATATTCGGAAAATTAGTGCAATATGGTGGGATCATTAATATACCTAGGATTAAAAGAGAAATCCTAAACATCTTCTCCAAAATAATTAGACAGAGGGCTTTGCTATTTTGTTTATATCATAAAGCCATGAACCATCATACTCAGGGGAGCGATTTCGGACCATCATGGTCCTGTTGTTTTCTTTAGGGGCGTAAAAAGGAGGAATTAAGTTAGTGGGAAAGGGTTTATACTGATATTGATTGCTGAAGTTTGTAGCTGACTTTTCTGTAGGACTTACATTATGCCAATATATGGTATACAGTTGATAGCTCAATGATCTGCATCTGCTGGTACAAAGTTCATGTTCATGTGACATTGTCATTCTGTCAAGGTCAAACTTATGAAAAATTTACTGTTTTGAAGGCATTCGTGTTTCACAAACACATCTTGTTTCAAAAAAAAAAAAAATTAATACCTTTTTCATTTGACTTTGTAAATGAATTGGTTTTTGTGAAACAATGAAAAGGTTGAATATTAAAAGATTTATTTGATTTATTTGCCATATAATGTGAATAAGATTCAGTTTCTATTGAATTCCTGAAAACACCAATTGTTTAATCAGTGCATCCAGGCCTGTGGAGCAATACAGGTGCTCAAGTGCCTCTAGTTTTAATTTGGACCAGTCTAACATTTTGTTGTGTGGGAATGAATTAAGTAGTTTGTATGTACAAAACATAAAATGTCTTTAGACAGAGAGCTTTAACCAATTACTAGACAAAAATCTCATTGACTGGTCCAAATTCCTTGAAGTCACAAACAACAATTTCAAGTTTGGCAAAATTTTGAATATCTTTGTCTCAGTTGGGATAAAAAGCATTGTCGATAATGAGAAGTTGCTTGTAGCAAACATTGAATTTCAAAGTTTTTTTTTATTTGAGAGGCATAATTAAACTGGGTTTTGTGGGAATGTGTTACAATAATAACCTGTAATCATACCATACTGCAAAGTTTTAACCCTTGTCATGCTGAACCTGAAACATTCCAATTTTTGCATAAGGCAAAGACAAAGATCAGCCTGCACATAAGTGCAGTCTGGTCTTGGTCTACACCTCCTGCTTGTCCCCTTTCAACCAGAGTTGTTGAAATAATCAATTTTCAAAAGAAATATTGGCCCACGTTAAGACCTTCCAGTGCTGTCAGTCCTTTGATCTAAAGTAATTCTGCATTGGATTTTAATTCAGCATGACAAGGGTTAACAAAGAGCCCAAAGGCCATTGTATGTTATCTCAGTTGAACAACAAGCTTGTTTTATACAGTACACTCTGTTAAATAATTATTAGATAGTCTCTAAAATTATTCTGTATTTTAAGTCTTTTCAAAACTCTATATTCAAAAGCAATTGCATAAGTTATATGCCAATTATGCTTAACAATCAAAGGTAGAAGGTTTTTGACTGATTTCCAAAATTATTTTAAATACCTTACTGTTACAATTACCTTTACAACATGTTTAAGATATTATATTATTACAGGTTGAAAAAAAACCTAGTAACTACTGCTTAGCCCTTGTCCTGCTTATAAAAATGCTTATCAGAATTTCATTAGAATCAAAGAGCTGATAGCACTTGAAGCACTCGTGAGTTGACCTTTCCTTCGAAAAATGAGTCTCAGAAAACAGCTCTGATTTGAAATTGACAAACAGGTGGTGTAGACTAAGATAAGAAAGAACATATGTGCAGGCTGATCTTTTGTTTATACCTCCAGCAAAAGAGGAACATTATGAGTTTGGCACAACAAGTGTTAAATAAGTTGATGTTACAAGGTTTGGTGGCTCACTGGCTTTACATGTATTACATTAACCCATTCCCTCTCAGTGAAGCTTTTAGATGCCCTCAAGGAAAAAAACTTTGGGGAACAATGTTTTCTACCCAGAAAGTTGAAAAAAACCAAAATTTCATGAACTTTAAATTGTCGTCTGCAACTTCTTTTTCATTTGGGCCAGTCTAAAATTTAGCCGTCTGGTAATGGGTTAATCAATGGCATATCATTCTACTCTCTCTGTCATGAGTATTTGTGCCATTCATAACACTTTCTGTAGCACCAAGGTCAAGGTTACAACTCAAGGTCAAATGTTCAAATTGAGCTTGTCCAGCTCCGTCATGAGTAGATGTACCATTTGAAAGAAATCTTAAAGCTTAACCCTTTCCTGTTTTCAACATTTTAGACTTGTCAAAATTGAAAGAAGCTGCAGACAACAATTTTAAGTTGCTTGAATTTTTGAAAGCTTTGTCTTTTGGGGTAGAACATTGTGGATGATGAAGAAATTGCTTGTAAAAAGCAATTTCTTCATTATCCACCATGTTTTCCAAATCTTTTATATTGAGGGGTGTTCAAAAGCGTCATTGTGTGTGGATGGGTTATGATCATATATCTGGTGGGCAAGATGTGTTGTTCCTTCACGACATTCAGGTTATTGGTTAGTCTGCTCAAATATTTTAACTACAGCTTATTCAAGCTCTGGTTTTGACATTTAGGTTTTGCAAACAAACAATTTGCCTTTCATTTTTAGTCCGCAACCAAACATTTTACAAAAAAATTATTATTCTCAGTTGTTCTACCATGTTAGAAGTCAGCAATCTGTCAAATCAACAATTAATGAACTTAAAAAGGATCATACAGACCCGGTACAACAGGGGACTATGCAGCGGTGATCTGACAGTTATTAAATTTCATGATTTGATTTAATCAATTGATATTCGCCCACACATAGGTAAAACCTTGAATGATAACATTCCAATGCAATCAATTTACAAATTGAGATAAATCATGGTAGAAAATATTCAGGATGATTATCTTTACTTCTTTGGATACTAAATCAATCAAAGAAACAGTCACTGATATTAACCCATTCCCACACAGTGACGCTTTTGGAAATACATCTAGAAAAACAATTGGGAAAACACAGTAAAATTAAGAAATTGCTTGAACCAAGCAATTTCTTTATTTAACCCATTCCAACACAGCAAAAATTTAGACTGGTCAAAAAATTGAAAGAAGCTGCAGACGACTATTTCAAGTTGATGGAATTTTGAATTTTTCCGTCTTTTTGGATAGAAAACAATGTGGATAATGAAGAAATTGCTTGATACAAGCAATTTCTTCATTTTCCACAATGTTTTCCAAAGCTTTTTTCTCGAGGGGCGTAAAAAGGAGGGATTGAGTTGGAATGAGTTAACACAATGTTTTCAGCCCAGGAAGCTGAAAAAATCTGATTTTTCATAAACTTTAAATTGTTGTCTTCAACTCCTTTCAATTTGGACTAGTCTAAAAAATTTTGTGCTGTCTGGTAATTGGTTAACCCTTGTCATGCTGAACCCGGAATGTTCCGGTCTGGGCATGAGGTATAGACAAAGATCAGCCTACACATAAGTGCAATCTGATCTTGATCTTCACCTCCTGCTTGTACTTTTCCTGTGAGAGAAGTTATGAAATTGATTTTCAAAGGAAATATTGATTGTTGAACAACAAGTACTATCAGTGCTCTCAGCTCTTTGATTTTAATGCAACTCTTAAAGGGATTTTGTACAGCATAACAAGGGTTAAGATATGGCTGTTAATTCTGTCCTGAGAGCCTCATGTGTAATTGTTATGTAGCTGTATGCTTTATATTTCTCTAAATCATAAAATGTACCAGTTATAGTTACAGTGATCAAATACAAAACTGACCTTTGATCACTCACTTCAACTTGTACATCTATAAAGATTCTAAAGACTGAGTGTATCTCTTGAAGTTGCTGTCTCCATTTAACCCATTCCCACACAATTATGCTTTTTTATGCCCCTTAAGAAATAGGGCTTTGGAAAACATTATGGACAATGAAGAGATTGCTTGTAATAAGCAATTTCTTTGCCCTCTACAATGTTTTCTAAAAGAAGAGACTAATATTTTCTAGATTTCATCAAGTAAAATTATTGTGTAACTTCTTTCAATTTGGACCAGTCTAAAATTTTGTCATCTGATGGTGGGCTAGCAGACAAAATAAAACACAAACGTTGGTCTTTGTAATTTCCCTCTTAAGTTACTTCAAAACTTTGCAACTTGTGACAAGCAGGTGGTGCAGACTAAGATCAGACTGCACTAATATGCAGGCTTATCTTTGCCTAAACCTCCTGCAAAAACAGGAATATTCCAAGTTAAGCATGACAAGGATTAAATCATTTAAATTACTGTATTGAAGACTTAATAAACCCATTAACCCTTTACCAGATGGCAAATTTTTAGACTGGTCCAAATTGAAAGAAGTTGCAGACGGCAATTTAAAGTTTATGAAACTTTGGATTTTTTCAACTAAGTGGATAGAAAACATTGTTGAAAATGAAGAAATAGCTTGAAACAAGCAATTTCTTCATTTTTATACGCCGCAGGAGGCGGTCGTATATTGGCGTGATCTTCTCTGTCTGTCTGTCCATCCGTCTGTCCATCAGTATGTACGTACATCCACTTTTCTAGTGAGCACAACTCCTCCTAAGTTTCTGGTTGGATCTTTTTGAAACTTGGTCAATCTTATCATCTTAATTGGTAGATGTGTATTAAGTAAGGATTTTATGGTTCATCGATTTTTGCCTGAGTTATGCCCCCTTCAAACTTTAAGTCTCTGGGGCTTATGGAAATTGCAGCCTTGTGAGTGCAACTCCTCCTAAGTTTCTGGCTGGATCTAAATGAAACTTGGTGGATGTTAAAACCTAAATTAATAGATGTGCATGAATTAAGGATTTTACTGTTCATTAATTTTTCCCTGAATTATGCCCCCTTAAAACTTAGTATCTGGAGCTTATTGAAAACGCAGCCTTGTGAATGCAACTCCTCCTAACTTTTTGTCTTGATTTGATTGAAGCTTGGTGGATGTCATCACCATAATTTGTAGATGAACATGGATCAAGGATTTTATAGTTCATTAATTTCCCTGAATTATGCCCCCTTAAAACTTAGTATCTGGGGCTTTTTGAAATTGCAGCCTTGTGAACGCAACTCCTCCTGACTTTTTGTATTGATTTAAATGAAACTTGGTCAATGTCATCACCATAATTTGTAGGTGTACATTGATCAAGGATTTTGTGGTTCATTGTTTTTCGCAAGAGTTATGGCCCTTGACATTTAGTCTCTGGGTCCATTCAATCAATAAATCATAGCAAACAGTTTGAACTTGACAATTTAAAAAGGTAGTCTGCAAATGTTTCGAATTTGGTTCTGTCAATTAAGTAGTGTCTAAAATTATTTTCGTGAAACAGCAGCAAAGTGGCGGTGTAAATTATGACTATGGCACTCTTGTTCACATTGTTTTCTAAAGCTTTTTTCCTTTTGGGCGTCCGATAGCGTCACTGAGTGGGAATGGGTTGACAGATTACAAAATTTTAGACTGGCTCAAATTGAAAGAAAGTAATTGAAACAGCTTGTTTACAAAGTTGTCTTTAGGGGATATTGGGAATTGTTTTTAGGGGATATCAGGCAAAAATAAATTTCCATGCAGAATCTCATTCTGGTTAGACAAATTGGTCTTGCTGCCAATTAAAGATGGTTGAGATTTTGTGGGACAAGAAATAGTAATTTTGCTTAGTTGCACAAAATAGATAATTGTGACATTTATGTCGTACCACCTTGTAATTATCATTCATTAATCTGTTATGCAGTATCATGATTCACTGTTAAATATACACAACTTTTTGTTGCTGAACATGTTATGTTCTGTGGATGTATATTTTACTTTAAATTCATTCAAACTCTTGTCATGCTGAACCCGGCATATTCTTGTTTTTATCTAGGGTATAGACAAAGATCAGTCCATACATAATTGTAGTCTGATCTTGTTCTACATCTGGTTGTCCCTGTAAACCAGACTTGTTGAAAGATTTTAATTTCAAAAGAAATATTGATACCCAAAGGCCTTAGAGTTCTGTCCTTTGAGTTCAATGCATTCTGTATAGGATTTCAATTCAGCATGACAAGTGTTAAATTTTAAGGGGATAGCAACAAGCAATTTCTTCATTTTCCACAATGTTTTCCAAAGCTTTCGTAATGAGATGTAGATGGATTTCAAAATAACTTTGCACAACTGTTTTCTATTATGAGTAGATGTGCCAACTGAAAAAAAATTCAGATAGCTCCATCAAGGTCACAGCTCAAGGTTAAAATTTAAAAAAAGCATGTCTAGAGCAAGCTCCTTCAATTATGAGTGGATTTTAATATAGCATGACATGTTTGTTCTTTATCATGAGTAGATGTACCATTTCAAATTAATATTCAAATAGCTCCAAGGTCAAGGTCACAGCTCAAACTCAAACTTTAAAAGTAAGCTTGTCCAGAGCCTAGCTTCTCTAATTATGGATGGTTTTCAAGATAGCTGCTTAATTGTTCTCCATCATGAGAAGATGGACCTTTTGAAAAAGAATCATATAGGTCTACTGTCAAGGTAACAGCTGGAAGTAAAAATTTTAGATTAAACACTTCTGTTTGTCTATCAATTTGCTATATTTGGGGAGACTGATATGTCTCTGATGGCCCTTCTTTTGATTGGCTGATTGATTCTCTTATTGACAGCAGTAATCATGAATTGATGTTCAACTGTAAAGTTGGCTTGGCACTCCTTGGTTTATATATTTACATATTCTGAAGGCAATTTAATTCATAAAAAGATTGATTGTGTTTACATACACCATGAGACTTACCCATTTAAATCCTTTATATTTGTCAATGAATGAAAAGAATGTACAATAAACTCGAATAGCGTCTTATCATGCAATAAAGTATGATACCGTAAGTTGTATTATTGGAATAGAAGGAAGAATAAAAAGGAAAGCCTAAAAACTGTTTTGATTATGTCATTAGTATTTATCCATTAACATATTACCCAACAATTACACTTTTTATGCCCAGAAGAAACATTGTTGTAGAAACCTTTGAGAAAAGGAGACATTGCTTGATCACAAACAATTTCTCCTTTGATAAAAATGTTTTCAACCTTGTATGGCACTTTTTTTTCAAAATTTAACACACTTTGAAGTGTCATCAACTTCTTTAAAATTATGACCTGTCTAAAATTTATCATTTGGAAATGAGTTAACCCATACCACTTTACCAAGCATGGAAATTTTGAACTCTAGAATATGCAGATAAATAAAAAAGAGAAAACAAATATCATTTTGGGATGAGTGCTTTCCTATTAAGCATTTAGCTATTATCACACACAAGGCCCCATTTTGACAGTCACTGCATTTCATTGCACCTTTTTCTGTCTGTCCTTCTGTCTGTCTGTCAGAAACTTTACCAAACAACTTAACATGAACAATTGCTTTAAACCTATTCAAGATACAATGCTCATATTTGGCATGGTGATCTCATTGATACATACCTGCAGATACCAAGGTTGAGGTCATATGAAAAGGCAAGGTCTTTTTTCAAGGTCAAACTTCAAGAAAACTTAACCAAATAACTTAACATTTACAATTTTTCCAATGCTATTAGGATACAATGCAAGTATTTGGCTCGGTAATAGATCTTACCAATACTCATCTGCAGACACCAAGATCAAGGTCATGTGGAAAGATTACTTATCAAGGTCACATTTTGAAAAAAAAACAAAAAAGCTGTTAAAAGGGCATGGTGCTTCACAAATGTGTTTCACAAACACATCAGCGGGCCAATCATCTTGTGAAAATGCAGGAAATTTGGTATTTGGTTAACTACAAAATACGATGTAATTACAATTTTCTCTAAGGGCACTGCAGTAGTACTGGGATAAGTTAGGATAACCATGTAAATTTTTTAGACAAGTTTAGTTTTTTTAATTCAGGCTATAAAGCGACTGTAATTTTGTTACATTATCTATCTATACTTAACCCAATACATGTACTTATCTCCAGATTTTGATTTGTGGTATATGCTTAACTTCTATAACAATTTTCTGTTTTGTAATGGGCAAAAAATTTGGATCCAATTGTTGTTTCCGTATCTATGAGGCAGAGTGTCTCCCAAGATCAATCAATGCCTTTGAACGGCTATCTTTCTTGTTTTTTCTTTTTTTGGCCTAAGTACTTGGCATGAGTGCTGGGTAGGCTTCAGGGGTATGAAGCAATTTCAAGTGGTTTCCAGTGAAACTAAGACAAAAATAGGAATAAGGATTCCGTATTCTTAGATTACATGATAACTTTACAATCCTAAACACAGCCCTACTTTATTCTTCTGGAACTAGATTCCAAGTTCTAATCCATGTAAAGTTAAAAGAGTTAAGCTAATTTTTGCCAATTAAGGACCAAAAGAGTTTAGCTAATTTTTGCAAATTAAGGACCAAACATGTGGAATAATATTAAGTTTTAGCATAAAGCTAAGACATAGAAATGTGAACAACACATGAATAACACTATACCAGAAAGATATCATGTTGTTTTATGACAATTAACCCTTGTTATGCTGAATATTATTTTTTGTTTAGAATTGCAAAGAAATAATAGGAATGAAAGCACTGAAGAGCCCTAATTGTGGGTCAATATTAATTTTGGTAAAAAATTGGTAAACAACTTAGATAAGCCAAATAGAAGGTGTAGACTAAGATCAAACAGCACAAATGTGCAGGCTGATATTAGTCTATATCTCCTGCAAAAGCAGATATATTCTGGGATAAGCATGATAAGGGTTAATTAGGCTCGACCAGATATTGTACATGTATATAAATTGTAATGTTATGTATTTGATCATGCCTTACAAGCAAAAATGTTAAAAGGAGAGACCCATTTTCGTCATATATAATGTAATGTATTTCTTTATATCCACGAGGTTTTTTACCCAAAATTACACTTATATTTATTCAGGAATTTGCTATTGTCCTTTGCCAATTATTTGAATTAGTATAAAATTTTACAAATTTTGATGTATTAGGTAATTAACAGATTGTGTACACCCACTCCTATATTGTTAAAATATCAAGGCAGAGATCCTTCAATTGAATAAAGCATTGGGATTGTTTCATAATGAAAGAGTAAAGTTTTTCCCACAAACTTATCGTAGGTGTTATTGATTTTATATCAAATGGCCTATTCAAACAATTTAATGAATGAAATTTGAATGTACCTATTTAGTCGTTGAACTCTTTATAACATCAAGATAAAGTTCAAATTCTTAGGGTTTATATTACTAGACAATAAAATTACAAACTGTATGAGCAGTTAAAGATTCTGAAAGGTGGTGTTGAATTTGAAATGAAAAAAATCTTACCTTTAGGACAAATGAGTCTTTTCATGTGACCAAATTTAGCCCATATCTACACAATGAAAGGCGAAGATTTTTAAATCTTATGAAATTGAAATTATCCTCTACAAGATCTTTCAATATGGAACCAAGTCTTAAATTTTGTCATCTGGTGTTGGGTTAAAGCAAGAAAATTTGTTAACAAAAGAATTCTTTTTTGTTTTAAGTTGTCACATGACCCATTCCCAAACACTTCTGCTTCTTTAACCCATTCCCATAGGATAAAACTTTAGACCAGTCCAAATTCAAAGAAGTTGCAAACAAAAAAGGCTTGTACATGTGAAAGCATTTTACAAAATGAAAAAAAAAAAAACTTATTTCAAGCAATTTCTTCAATCCCATAATGTTTGCTACCCAGAAAGACAAAGAATTTTAAAATTTCATCATCCTTAACCCTTTCCTGTTTTTCAAATTTTAGACTTGTCCAAATTGAAAGAGGTTGCAGACGACAACTAAAAGTGAGTGTAATTTGAAAAGTAACTAGCCAACAGGTTAGAAAATATTGTGGGAAAAGAAGAAATTGCTTCCCACAATTTTATTTCAGGTATAAAATCACAAGTACGTAAAAACCAGTGATTGTATAGGAAAGAGTTAAATTGAGGTCTCAAACTTCTTTGAATTTGGACCAGTCTAAAATTTGGTTGTCTGGTAATGGTTTGATTACTGATTACCTTGCTTGATTTTCTATCACTTATGTGCAGCCTGATCTTAGTCTACACAAACTGTTTTCCCTTTTTGTACAAGTTATATATACATTTGTAGTTTCAAAAGAAATCTTGACCACCAATCAAGCCATCTGTTGATTTAAGTCCTTTGATTTTAACACAATTCTGAGAAAGCTTGATTCATTCAGCATGACAAGGGTTAATTTCTGAGTAAAGATTGATTTTTTTAATGTTTATGACATAAGTGAATCACATTATTGTTCATTATCACTATCAATTCTGTTCTATAAATGGATGTGGTTTGAGAATGTAGCCATGGAAATCGGAATCTGCGTCTCAGATATTTTTTCCAGGATTAATAATTCCATAATCTTCACTGACCAGTAATAGCCAGAATCAATAATGACAAATGTGGGAAACTTTTACGCAGTTCCTGAACAAATCCAAATTTGGTTTAGAGCTTTTACCCTCGATTTACCAGACAACCAAATTAGACTGGTCTAAAATCATAGAGGTTTAAGACAATTAAGACAAAGATTGTTGTTAATGTAATTAATTCTTAGTATAATGATAAAGAACTACTGCCTGCAAATAGTGATGCCAGTGTTTTCAGCCCTCTGATTTTAATGCATTCATAAAAAAAAACTTTATTCAGTATTACAGGGGCTAATTTAACCCATTCCCAAACAGTGACGCTTTTGGACGTCCATCAAGAAAATCAATCAAGAAAGCATTGTGAAATTTGAAGAAATTGCCTGTAACAAGCAATTTCTTCATTTTACACAATGTTTTCTGCCCAAAAAGTTGATAAAACCTTAAATTTCATAAATTTTAAATTGTTGTCCACAACTCTTTACAACTTAGACCAGTCTAAAATTTTGTTGTGTGGGAATGGATTAACAGATAACCAAATCTTGGACTGACCAAATTGGATCAATAAGAAGACAACAATGAATTGATCACAGATAAATAATGACTAGACGTTCAATCTTAGGGTCATAACTCTATGGAAAATGGGACTGGACAGTCCCAAAAACAGAAAGTTCCAACTTCTGCTTGCATAAAGCTGAGATTGTCAGAATCTGTTAAATTCAAAGGGCAATATCTCTGTTAACCCACTCCCAAATGAGATTTTAGACTGGTCCTAATTGAATGAAGTTACAGACAATATCGCAAAGTGTGAGAAATTTGAAAAGTAATGACTAAAAGTGGTAGAAAACTTTGAAGAAGAAGGAGAAATGGCTTGTTAATAGTAATTTCTCCTTTACCCATAATTTTTTCCTTAGTATTGATTTTCAGAAGGCTTGATTGAGTGGTAATGCCAGTTAGAAACCGATGAACCATTACCCTAAATTAAGAAATGCACATGTCTGTTTGTCACAGAGACTAGAAACAAGTCTAGGAAATTTACATTTTCTGCATGATTATAACTGTCTATAATTTAAACCCCTGTCACACTAGGGTGGCAATCCCACGCCGCTCCCACGGCGATCCAAAAATTTCCAGAGCGTTGTGAGGACGTCATGACATCGCCATGATTGCTGCGGGAGGGCACTGGGAGCACCGTGAAGTTGCGTAGAGTGGCGAGGGACAGTGCGCACTTTGAACATGCACAAAACAATCGCCTTGGGAGCGAGCTGTGGTAAGTGCGCAGTAGGATTGTCGTGCGGTCGCCTTAGCTGCGCCATGAGGTGTCCTACAACGCCATAAGAGCGCCGCGACACCGCGATATGAGCGCAGTCAGAGCGCCATGGAAGGCAATGGCTCTTGCACGGCGACTATACCACGCTCTTCGCGCATCCCATGCGTCTCTACTCTGCTTCTACAGTGTCTCAAGCGCACCGGCAATGCAGTGCAATCGTCTTGAGAGCCCAGTGCACGCGCCGTGACGTCTCCATGAGCGCGGTAGAAGTGCTTTAGAGGTGCAGTCAATCACCGTAGGAACGTGATACATCACCGTAGAATCGTCGAAGGAACACCGTACGAGAGCCGTACCATAGCCATGTATCTCTATTTTCCCGAAAATTATTGATGTTTTCCGGCGATCCCAAGGCTCTCTGAAAAATGCTAATGCGCTGTGCAATCGCGGTGCAATCGCCGTGTAGACCATGAAGATAGACAAATTGACCTGAGCCTACTTTTGATTTCACTTCATAGTCTGCGGGTATCCGGAGCTCATAGAGGATAGTCACTTTAAGATAAAATCGCAATAATATGCTTTGAAATCAACCAGTCGTAGTTTCGACGTTGTCACTGAATACAAAAAATGCTTGATCCAAATACCATTTTCTCAACGCGTCAGTAACCCAAGGTGTTCAACAACTCGGCGGTCTCCAAGGAGACGTCGCCTTGCCAGATTCTTAGATTTTATCTCTTTTGTCTAAGGTTGGAAATATTTACGTCGGTGTAAAACTAAATTCAATTAGATTAATGCCGAGGACTATCATAATATTAAAACATGTCTTCTTTATATTGGGGACTGAAAGAGAACTCCACTTCTGCTGTTTCATTTCTTGGACCCAACCAACAGTGTTATGGTGGAGTGTATTTGGAGCAATTATTGTCATGAAAATGGATTAAGTCACTTATACCATAGATCTAAGTTGGCTATAAGACTTGTTGTTCATATTACAGTTGGTTGATTACAAAGAATTAAGAGGAAATTTTGTCCATAAGAGAAATCAGGGAGAGCTTATTTAACCCATCAACAAGCAACAAAATTGTATAAATTGAAAGATGTTGTAGATCGCAATTTCAAATTTTTGAAATTTCAAAAATGTTTATCATAATTGGTTTAGAACAAGAAAGAAAACTAAGTACATTGTGTGGTTGGAAAAATTCAGCCAGTAGAGGGGCACAGGCCTTCTTTGGCCTCTTGTTTTGCTTTATTTTGAAGGGGGGGCTGGTGGTGAAAAAACTAAGGATTGTGGGGGAATGTGTTATGGGTCGTAATAAAGAGAGAGGGGAGGTTTAAGTTTCTGTATAATCTAATTGTATCTTATTGCTGGTCTAGTTGCTTTGATCAATTTCTGCACATCACAGAGACCTGATTTGTTGTTTGGTATGAATAAAGCTGTAGTGCCTGCATTTTGCACGCCTGGCGACAATACCCTTATCGTCGTCGTTGTTCTAAAACGACATAACTACAGCTTGAATCAAGCTGTAGTTACGACGTTTTAGAATGACAATGACATTATATTGCCTGATGTGTAACAGCATCATTTGTATGACAATCGTTCTTGCAACATTTATGTAAATGCATTTATACTCATGATGGAATTAATTATACAAGTTCTTTGACATTTGCTAAATGTGTTTTAAGGCTTAAAGTCCATTGGGTGAGCAGCTGGTTGAGGCTGGCAAAAGATGCAGTGGTTGTACTGGTGTGAGAAATACCAAGAATCCATTCTTATGTGCTCCTGTCACTGCCATATGAATGACATACTGTTAGAAGTCTGAATTTGTCTAGACGCAACACATATACTGTAATTATTTATTGATGGATTTCAAAATACCTGGAACAATGTTCTCAATCAAAAGTTGAATGTGTCATTTGAGATGAAATTTTTAGAATTCTTTGCTTCAATGCTGGGGGCCATCTGCCAGACCCCTAGCTGTGATATTGTTGCCCTCTTTCTGATAATCTGCTGACGAGGCTCGCCAGCAGATTATCAGAGAGATGGCTACAATATTGCAGCTACCAGACCCCAAGTCCCCCCACCTACCAAGCAATGCTAGTTTGAATACTGTGAGAATGAAAGATGGTCTTAACCCTTGTCATGCTGAACCAAGAATATTCATTCTTTGACAGTGACTTTTGCAGGTGTATAGAGTAAGATAAGCCTGCACAGACATGCAGACTGATCTTAGTCTGCACTACCTGCTTATTATTGGTGTTGTTGTGAGAGAAATCTTAGATCAAGATTGATCTAATTATGTTTTCAAATGTAGTGAAAAGAGGAAAAATATTCAGCAGGACAAGGGTAATTTTTGGGTCACACTATCTCCAGGAGATTATCATTATACAAACTGAGAGTAATTTTACATAATTTATAATAAGCTTTGTTCAATCTACAAAAAATAATTCATAATTCATTGCAGGATTGGATTATTTGCTCTTAACTCATTCTAATACGCGAAAATTTTAGACTTGTCCAAAATGAAAGGAGACAAAAATTTAAAGTTATGAAATTTCAGATTTTTTCATCTGTCTGGATTGAATCCATGATGTGTAAAATGTTACAAGCAATTATATCTTCATTTTACATAATGTTTTCCCATTTTTTTTTTCTTTAGGGCGTCCAAAAGGGTCATGATGTGGGAAATACCTTTTTGATAGAGCATTACTTAACTTAGTGCAACTCTGTTGTAGCTGCCTATCATTCAGAGCAACAGATAGAGGGCGTAGTTCGTATTTTAGACTGAAGTATTTCACCAATACTGCCATAAACCCTATGTTGTAGGTACTCATTTGAATCGTCTTGACGAGACAATTAAAATGAGTACCCACAATATTGAGTTCTGTTGTGAAATAAGGATTTTAGGGTGCAGTTACCCCCCTCTTATCTAGATCTCTGCTATCATTTTATAGGCTCTTACAGCAGTATTGCACTATGAGATTAGCAGCAATGAGCCCTTGATTACAGAAGTTGATTTGTAAGCTGGAGTGTTTCCAGAAAATATAACTTTGTCTGATTTATATAAACAGTATGTGGGATGTTGAAAAAACACACATTCTCTAATTAACCACTATAATTCTGAATCAGAACCATAAATCAGCAGGCAGTCTGCGTAGGTGTCTAGGAGTTTCCTGTTTAACCCTTGTTATGCTGAATGAAATCCATTACAGAATTGCATTAAAATCAAAGGGCTGACAGCACTGGATGCAAGCATTGCTGGTCAATGATTCTTTTGAAAATTTATCTTATGAACATCTCTGGCTGAAAAGGGAAAAGCAGGAGGTGTACACCAAGATCAGACTGCACTTATTTGCTGCATGACCTTTGTCTATACCTCCTGCAGGGGGTTCAGCAAGACAATTAGAGTTAAAATCAAAGGAATGAAATTCCCATACGTAACATGCTTAGGCATCTTTACTCCGCTTTTTCTTGATACAGTATGTTTTCTGAAATGGCTTTATTAGTTACAGATTAACCCATTCCCACACGATGGTACTTTTTGACGCCTCTCAAGACCAGCAATTTCGAAAACATTGCATTACGAAATTGCTTGTTATAAGGAATTTCTTCATTGTATACAATGTTTTCTACCAAGAAAGTAGAAAAAATCTAAATTTCTTAACTGTAAAATGTTGTCTACAATTTCTTTCAATTTGGACCAGTCTAAAATTTTGCCGTATGAAAATGGGTTAGCCCTAAAAGGATGAAAAGTTAAACTGGCTGGTTTTCTAATTACAACCCATTACCACACAATCCTGTGTTGTCACTTTGAAATTTATTTTAAATCAGACCAGTCTAGAATTTTATTGTTTTGTAATATTGGATAAAGAGTCTAGGGTGGTGTCATATTTGTAACAACAAATTATGATTTGTGCTTGCAGCAAACTCATTTTGTCTCAATGTGTTGCCTGTCTTAGAGTTCAAACTAAAATTCTCTTTCCTTGAAGAAATTTTATATGCCTCTTTCAATTTGGCTCAGAGTCTGGCCCATTGTTGTACAAAATTTATCAGACTCGATCAGATCCCAATTGAAATTGCGTTTCAAAGTAGGTGTGAATTGAAAAAATATATGCCAAAAAGGGTACATTGGTATATCAGTTAAAATTGCTGGTTTCAAACAATTTTTTCCTCCTACAATATTTTCTACAGCTATTTTTCTTGAGCACATGAACATGCAGGATTGAGTGATAAAGGGCTAAAGAACATTAAACTTTTCAACCCCTTAAAAAATGATTTGGTCTGAAAAGTGATAAAATGTAAATATCTGCATCATGTTCACCTGTCTGCAACTCTAAATTTTATTGGATTAATTGTGCATTCCTATATAACATGGCAGGTAATGTTACACACCTATCCACTTAATGTGAAGTATCATCTATTATGTAGGGCCTGAGGTAAACAGGGGTCATTAGAAGGCTACTTCATGTTGATTATTGTTAAAATCTTTACAGTTTTCAACAAAAATGAAATTTAAATAGGACTGCCTCATTATATTTATTGTTTTTCTTCAGCTCACCTGAGCACAAAGTGAGGTATTGTGATAGTCATCGCCCAGCGTCCATCTGTCTGTCTGTCAACAATTTCTTTAACCCTTTCCTGGTTTTTGAAATTTTAGACTGGTCCAAATTGAAAGATGTTGCAGGCGGCAATGAAAAATTGATGCAATTTGAAATGAAACAATCCTATGTGGTAGAAAATATTGTGGTAAAAGGAGAAATTGCTGGTAACAAGCAATTTCTCCTTTTTCCACAATATTTTCCCAAACATAAAATCACAAGAACGTAAAAACACGGGTTGTACTGGAAGGGATTAAACTGTAAGGCCCAGACTTTCCAAATTTTGCAAGTGATATTGCCTGGTGACCCTCATGTAAATTTGTTAAAATAATGCCCCAAGGGGTCTCACTCGAGACTTATTGTCAAAATACTTGCTTGCGCACCTACTCCCACAATTCTTGACTGGTTTTGATGAACTTTTCACCAAATGTTTGTCAAGAAGTTACCTACAGCATATTATGACTACTTTCTGATTCAATGCTGTGTTATGGGAATGCTAAAATTCTTGTGGGTGCAATCAATTCTACAATTTTTTGACAGATTTTGATGAAATTTTATCCAAATGCTTGTTTTAGTATGACCTTACCTATATTATCAGACAGTGCATTATGATTCTAAGAGATTTTTATGAAGCCATTGAAAACCTGATTTTGTGGCAACTTTCTCTTTTGTTAAAATGATATCCTTTGTGTCTAGTATAGGGTCCCCCTTCCCATCCTATTTCAACCCATTCCCACACATCATGATTGTAGACTGGTCCAAATTGAAAGGAGATCAGCAGACTATATTTTAAAGTTTATGGCATTTTAGAAGTTTTGAACTTTCTGAGTAGAAAACATTCTCGAAAATGAAGAAAGTGCTTGGTTCAAGCAATTCCTATGTTTTCAACAATGATTTGTCAATTGTTTTCCTTCAGGGGCGTTAAAAAGCGTCATTGTGTGGGAATGAGTTAAATAGAAACAGCGTAAGGCTTATTTGCACATTCACAAATTTTAGTTACAGTGCTGCTGAGATTTACCACAATTAGTAAAATCGTCGGGTACCAAGGTGATTTGTAGTAGAACCTTGGTGAATCGTGGTGAATCTTAATGAATTGTGATGTTTCAGGAAACTACATGGTAGCGCTAGAGAAGTTTTAAACTGTTTAAAACATTTGTGGCCAAAGATGGCAAATTGTGGTCGTGGCCTTATTCCTAGCGCAACGGTAGTGGAATCTTGCTTAAATTGCACTGACTCCTTTGCTATATTTAGTTTGTGAGATCTAGCCAATCATGGAATCTTTGACAACATGAATTAGCACAATTCACCATGAATTTTATATGGTTGTCCTATGAATCATTCATGGTTTCGCTACCGAGCTTGTGTCTCTACTGCCGTGAATCGTACTAGTACGGTATCGAACAGTACAAGCTTCATGAGCATTCGTTGTGCCACCTTGGTAAATTCTCTTAAACCGTTACAGCATTGCCGTCATGAACTGTCATTGATTCGTAGCAATGCCTTACAGACACCATACTAATACCATGGACTTTCTTGAATCGTAGTGACACTGAATATTTCTACTTTTTGCCACAATTCATCCCGATTTTTACGACCATGAGAAAATCATGAATGCGTAAACGGGCCTTTTAGATATTTTCTTAAGATCCCCTTGTGAGGCCGAGAGATTGAATGTTGTGCATCACCTGATGACCCTTTTCATAAGTTGTTAAAATGATTCATCAAGTTTCAATTTAGCTTCGCCATGATGCTGATTTTTATAGAGAAATAAAGGATGAATTATTTAAAAGAATCTTAAGACAAATTCTTTGCTTGTGTACCCTGTTTTGGGGAAATTTGCTTGAATTCACCAGGAGACCTAGGTGAGCACGTGCAGCTAAGGACGATCATGGTCCTCTTGTTTTGTCACATGCTGGCCATAAATTTTGTAAAATATCTCTTAAGTGTCTAAGTAGAACTTTGGATGTGGCCATTGATCCTAATCATTTTTGGTTTAACCCATTACCAGACAAAAGAATTTTAGACTGGTCCAGAAAAAAAGTTTCAGACAACATTTCACTGTTTATGAAATTTTAGATTTTTCCAACTTTCTTGGTAGAAAACATTGTTTAAAATAAGAAATTGCTTGTTGCAAGCAATTTCTTCACTTTACACATTTCTTTTCCGATTGCTTTTCATGAGGGCGTCAAAAATTGTCATTGTGTGGGAATGGGTTAATCAAGGGCAACAAAATCTGGTGTGAGAAGTTATTGATTGAATGAATGGGGTTTAACGCGGCTTTTAACAGTATTTAAGTCATATGGCGGCAGCTTGAGCACCTAACAATGGATTCCTGGTATTTCTTGCACCAGTACTACCACTACATCCTTTCCTAAGCCTCTAGCTGCTATCCCACTTAGGTTTATGATTATCTACCCATTGGTGAGTCAGAGACAAATGTCGGAAAGAATATGTGCTGCCGCCGGGGATCAAGTGAGAAGTTATAAAAAGCCATGGTTTGATGGACAAGCCTCTGTCTATAACTCAAATAAGATTGAAAAAATAAACTTCATACAAACTTCTCATCAAAAATATGATTATACATTAACCCTTGTCATGCTGAATAAAATCCTTTTCAAAATCGCATGAAAATCATTGGGCAAAAAGCACTGAAACTACTATTTGTGACTTTGAAAATTAGATCATATGAACAACTTTGACTTAATGTGGACAAACAGGTGGTGTAGACTGAGATCAGACTGCAGGCTAATCTTTGTCTTTACCTCCTGCCAAAACAGGAATAATCTGGGTTCGGCATGACCAGGGTTGAAATTGAAGAAGCATATTTGGTACAAAACCAAATATTTGTAATAATTAACATATTTTTATGTCACAGGTAAGTAATTCGACAATGCAATTTTTATAGCTGACCTAAATATTTCAATATACCTAGACAAAGGTTTATACCCTGAACACCCTTTCTGCATGTTTAATTAATTAACCCTTGTCAAGCTGAACCTGGAAATATTTCTGTTTTTGCAGGAAGTATAATCTGCATTTGATGATATTTGTTCCAACCATTTTCCCATTCCCATACAACAAAATTTTCGACTGGTCTCAATTGAGAGTGATTGCAGACGTCAAACATTGGTTTAACTTGGGGAAAAAAAGAGCTATGTGATGGATAGGAAGCAATTTTTTCTTTTCACACAATGTTTTCAAAAGCTATATTTCTTAAGCACATAAAAATACGGGATTATGTGGTAATCAGTTCAGTGTGCCTGTTAGAGGATGTTGGGACTACAGCAGAAATGACCAATCGCGGCTGTCAATCAAGGAATTAATCAACCAATCAAATAATTCATTCAGCCCGGAATTGAGATTTGAACTTTAACATTGGCCACAATTTTTATAAAACATTTTTGTTGGTTTGGCATCTTAGATGTCGTAACTACAGCTTTTTCAAGCTGTAGTTACGTCGTTTAAGTTGCCAACCAACCATTCTACTTTTTTTTGCTACATGCTGTTGGCCATAATTTTTTCAAAATAATGCTGTCTAAAATTGAAGAGGGACTTCTTGTCAGAGTTCCTGGGCGTGGCCAAATGGGTATGTGGGCGGGGCCAGAGATTGATCAATTATGCATGAGGACTTTATAAAGAAAGTACAAGGATATCTTTCAGAAATACCTCTTGTTGTAACATAGTTCTTGGGGTGCCTAGAAGGCAAAGATTAATTATATTTCACTTATCGAAAGTTGTAGTCTACAACATTTTCAATGAAGGTTCAATGCCCCCACCCACTGAGCTTAGACTGGAAGTTTGGCCTAGAGATTAAATGGTGGTACTGTAATTTGCAAAATTATTGTCAGTAGGATGTTACAAAAAAGAATAGTTTCTAAGTTGCAACCTAAATCTAGTAACTACAGCTTGTATAATCTGTAGACAGGATGTTTATAAGTAGCAAAACCAATGTCGAATTTCATAGCATACTTCCAGTCTGTATGAATTGATTGGTCTGTAGAATTTTTTTTTTATTGACAGATGCAATCTGTCATTTCTGACCTGTCTAAAATGTGCTGTATAGTTATGGGTTTAAAACCCTGTTAATATTGAGAATCTGTGTCGCGGATGGCAGCAATTACAGCTAAAGCAGTTCATGAAAAGATATAAATATTTGTAGAGCAATTAGACACTAAATTACTCCAGGGAATAATGACTCAATAACTATCAGTATAGAACTGACCATTGTTGTGTTCCTTGACTATAACTGGGCAACAGAATTGATTTTCCTCGATGACCCTGTCTTTGAACCTTTTGGTTTCTATGTTATTATCCTTACTTGATTTAAGCAGCTGTCATAGCACAGTTGGTAGCGCGTGGGACTGTCAATCTAGAGGTCCTAGGTTCGATCCCCGACGACGGCACTCATTCTTTCTACTATTTTTCTCTCACCAATGGGTCGATAATTGAAGACCTATGAGGGATAGCAGCTGGAGGCTATGAAAGGATGTAATGGTAGCATTGGTGTGAGAAATACCAGGATTCCATTGTCAGGTGCTCCAGCTGCCGCCATATAACTGAAAGATTGTTGAAAGCTGCATAAAACCCCATTCAAACAAACAATATCCTGATTTAACCCATTCCCACACCATGACACTTTTTTACAACCTCAAGCAAAAAAGCTTTGGAAAGGATTGTGGAAAATGGAGAATTGCTTGTAAGAAGCAATTCCTCTATATTCTTTTGGCCACAGTTTTGGTGACAATTTCTCAAAATGTCACAATTTAAGGCCAGAAAGTTAACTTTATCTCCATTAGATTTCAGTTAATCCATTCCAACTCAGTGACGCTTTTAGACGCCCCCAAGGAAAAAAGCTTTGGAAAACAATGTGGAAAATGAAGAAATTGCTGTTTACAAGCAATTTCCCATTTTCCGCAATGTTTTCTACCCAAAAAGTTGAAAAAATCCAAAAATTCATTAACTTAAATTGTCATCTGTAACTTTTTTCAATTTGGGCCAGTCTAAAAATTTGCTGTCTGGTAATGGGTTAACTTTGATATTGTGTCACATAGAGTCAAGAAAGCTAACAAAATCTTAGAAAACCTTGTGTGCTCAAATCTTTCGATATTTGGTCAGAGTATAGGGGTCTAGAACTTAGTCAAATCTTAGAAAAACCTTGTATGCAGTATGATAAGCCATAATTTAGGCCTAATATCTAGTTCATTAAAAGCATGCTACATTTCTAGCACAAAAATCCCTGAACTCCATAAGAATGTATTTTAGTTTCTGTTAATGGAACAAGATTTTGATAACTGGCAATAATAGGGAGAAATTATGTCACTCTTCTGCAGTCATCGCCTGCAGGTGAGTGCTTTAGGGCCAATGGCCCTCTTGTTCATTATAAGTCTTGTACTGGATGACATTCGAGAACATTCTTTTACTATGAGCTGTTAGTGGAGAGTAATTTGAGACAATCTAATTGTGTGTCAGTTACCATTTAATATCAAAGAAATATTTTCATTCACCTATATGTCAATATTAAAACAAAGAAATTTTTGTAACAGACATTTGATCATTTTGAAAAATTATAGCAGATTACTTGAAGGAATTTTAATCTGTTAAAAAATGAGTCTTTTTATGGATCGGGCTTTAGCTCTGTCTGGTATAGTTTTGTTTCATTTAATAACCAAATAAGCACATAGTCATGCCTTTGGCCTTTAATAAAGTATAGATAAAAATGGTGAAAGCATAATTATACTGACGAACATACATGTATATAAACAGAGAATGGCACAAACATATACAAACAGAAAAAAACTTTAAAAGTTTTCATCCCAGGAAATGTACCAGTATTTCATCCAAATTTTGCATGAATGTTTAATAATGTGACCTTAAATCACTTTTTTAGAAAATATGTTGAATGGCTGTAAATTATTGATACTCATGAGTTAATTGTGTAAGATTTATTAACCCATTCCCACAAAGTGACACTTTAAACGCCCCTCAAGAAAAAACATTGGGAAAACATTGTGTAAAATGAAGGAATTGTTTGTAACAAGCAATTTCTTCATTTTACACAATGTTTTCTACCCAGGAAGTGGAAAAAATCTAAAATTTTATAAACTTTGTAATGTTGTCTGCAACTTCTTTCAATTTGAACCAGTCTAAAATTTCCTCGTCTGGTAATGGGTTAAAGGGAGGAAATCCCTTCTGGATAGAGTTACAGTATTACAAGGGAGGTAGCATTTCTGGGGGGGGGGGGGGGGGGGAGGGAACTGAAAAAAAAAAACAACAACTGTGCATATAATTTGTTTCCCTTGATTAGAAATAACCCTTTATTATCACTCTATTACTCAATTGATGCAGGCTGTGTGTAAGTCATAAACTATGCTCCAGTATCTGTATGTACACTACTTTTAGGGGAAAGAAAGGAAAAGATTGTGTTTTTTTAGTTTATTGTTACTTATGATATCTCACATGTTGTTCTTCAGCCAGAACATGATATAATTTCAAAGAGGTGCTATGGAAAGTATTACTCTACTGCCAGAGTTTGGTCAGAAGAGCCTATCCTATTCCAGTTTATTTGTTTATTTACCTATCTACAAGTTAAAGGTCATTTACCAGGTGAGGCAAAGGCCTTGATAGATTATCTGTAGTACCCTCCCAAACCAATTAATAATTCTAATGCTACTCATTGACCGAAAAATTGTTAAAAGCGGTTTTAAACCCCATTCAAACAAAAAAATCAACAATAAAGTTACTCATTACAATTTGAAATGAGGAAATTGATTGATTTTACGTTTTTCAAAATTATACCATATTTAATTGTATCAAGAAAATTTTTGCTGATGATTTTGAATTTATTATCCAAATTCATTGACAATTAAGCCTGGAGTTCAGTGGTAAATAATTCTTGGTTTCAATTTCTGTATTTCATATCCAGGAATTTATTTGATCCATTTAATTTGGGTTTACCTACACATATCTACTGGATTACCATTAATCTTTCCTGTCAGTTGTAATAGACAACAGCTGGATAATATTGTTATGCCCTGCCTTGGAAAAATAAATTTGTGACCATCACAGTTTGTTACATTAACCCATTCCAACACAATGACACTTTGAGTGCCCTTCAATATAAAAGCTTTTGAAAACATTGTGGACAACGAAGAAATTGCTTGATACAAGCAATTTCTTCATTGTCCACCAAGTTTTCTACCCCAAAAGTCTTATATTTTAAAAAATTCATCTACTAGAAACTGTCGTCTGCAACTTCTTTGAATTTGGACTAGTCAAAAATTTTGTTTTGTGGTAATAGGTTAATAGATGTATCTCTATTTTCAACTCAACATGTCTTTTATTTACACTATAATTGATAATTATCCAAATTAAAAAGAAATTAATAGTTGACTTCATCTACAATTTTATCATCTGGTAATGGGTTAACCCAGTCCCACACAGTGACGCTTTTGAACTCTCCTCAGGAAAAGCAACTGTGAAAACATTGTGTAAAACGAAGAAATTGCTTGTAACAAGAAATATCTTCACTTAACACAATGTTATTCATCAGGAAAGATTAACAAATCTAAAATTTCATGAACTTTAAATTGTCGTCTGCAAGTCCTTTCAATTTGGACCAGTCTAAAATTGTGTCATCTGAAAATGGGTTAAGGTAATACTTTACTTTATTAACCCATTCCCACACAGAGATGCTTTTAAACACCCCTCAATATGAAAGCTTTGGAAAACATTGTGGATAATGAAGAAATTGCTTGTAACAAGCAATTTCTTCATTATCCACCATATTTTCTATCCTAAAAGACAAGGATTTTAAAGATTTCATCATCTTAAAATTGTCGTCTGCAAATTGTTTCAATTTGGACTGGCCAACAATTTTATCATCTGGTAATGGGTTAAAGTAATCCTTTACTTTATTAACCCTTGTCGTGTAGAACCCAGATTATTCCGGTTTTGACAAGAGATGTAGACAAAAATCAGCCTACACATAATGTGCAGTCTGATCTTGGTCTACACCTCCTGCTTGTACTTTTCCTGCAAGAGTAGTTAATGAAAATGATTTTCAAGATAAATATTGATTATTGAACAACAAGCACTTTCAGTGCTCTCAGCCCTTTGACTTAAATGCAATTCAATTAGGGATTTTAGACAGCATGACAAGGGTTAAGGAATTCGGTTAAGGTAATACTTTACTTTATTAAGGTCAGGGGTGTGGAATTTCCATGCCCAACTTGTCAGACACGGGCTTGTCTACCTGCGGACAAGTACATTTTTCAAGGCTTCTTATCCATGGAGAATTAAATACCAGGGCAAATCTTAGAATGGTACTTTAAATATAGAAGATATTAATTAGTGTTATACTTGTAGCTAAGGAAAGAAAACATTGTTTTTAGAGGAGAAATTGCTTAGTTGCAGCATTTTCTTCTTTAAAAACAATGTTTTTTTCCCAAAATTTATCTATTCTCTTTTTTGTGGACAAGTCCATTTTGACCCCGGACAAGTAGAAAATCACATTTCACTTATCCAGGGACAAGTGGAGAAAATCAGTATTTCCACACCCCTGAAGGTGATATTTTCTAAGGTCACACTGGTCCCAATTGCAAGAAGTTACTGGCAGCATTTGACCTATTGCCACACAGCAAAATTTTTAGACTGGTCTAAATTTAAAGTAAATACAGACAACAACTTAAAGATTATGAAATTTATGAATTTTTAACTTTCTATGGAGAAAACAATGTGGAAAATGAAGAAATTGCTTGTTCTCCCAATTATTTTTCAAGATGGACGTCAAAGGTGTTCTTGTGTGGGAATTGGTCAAAAGTACATGACTTGTATGTATAGAATAAAAAATAAATGTCATTAGGTAAATTTGTAAGCCCCCGCAACGAAATATAAGGGGCATATTGTTTTACTGTTGTCAGTCTGTCTGTCTTTCTGTCTGTCTGTCTGTCTGCAAAAGCTTAACCAAAAACTTAATATTGCCAATTACTACCAGCTAATTCAAGATACAATGCTCATATTTGGCATGATGATACATCTCCATGATATGCATCTCCTCATGTCAAGGTCATGTGACAAGGTCAAGGTCTCATACCAAGGTCAAACGTTTAGTCCTGTTGCGGAGGCATTGTGTCTCACAAACATATCTTGTTATCTTGGCTGTAAAACCAAAGCCTAGATGGCAAAGTCCAAAAACATACTATAAATTTTGTCATAATACAATTTGGTCATAATTAAGCCACTTGATTATCTTCCTCTTTGAAAAAAGATATATATGAGATGGTTTCCTGATTGTTTCACTTGATGTGTCATATGAGTTGAATCATTTGAAAGTATGTATAATATTAATTGCGCATGAAATGAAATATAATTTAAAGTTTATTTTGCAGTCTGATGAAACAATTATCACAACTTTTCTGACTAATGGTACATATAAAAGAAAGAAAAAAGTGTAAATTTTACATTTTGCATCTTTCTTAAACAGTTAACGCTTTCCTATTCAATCCCTGAATTTTATGTCCCTTTGATTCTATAATTGAGAAAACAATGTAGAAAAAGAAGAAATTGCTTGTAACAAGCAATTTCTTCTTTTCTACAATATTTTCTGCTCTACTGAATGGTAATTTTTTAATTCAATTCCATTTTAAATTGTCATTTGCAAAAGCTTTGATTTTGGACAGGTCTAAAATCTTCTGTCCTGTAATGGGTTAAGCTAAAATTATTTTTAGAAATCAATTTTTAGCTCGGCTGTTTTAAGAGAAAACCCAAGGTATTACTTATAGCCTTGGTGTTGTCATCGTGCAAAAACTTTGACATTTTGTGATATCTTTGATATCTCTGCTTCTACTAAAGGCATTCACTTGAAACTTGACACACTTGTTCACTATCAAAAGAGCAACTTATACTATAAAGGGGGATAACTCTAGATGCATTTTATCCACAATACAGCACCTAATATCCGAGGGTAGGCACCTGTAGGCATTGCTCTTGTTAAAAAGGAATTTGACCCTTAATCAAGTCATATGGTACTTTACTTCAGTATTTTAGTTATAATGTAATTCTGAGAGATATTTATGACTCAGCATGACATGTTTGAAAGGCTTTCATCAGAATGACCACTTAAGTTTTGACCCATTACCAGATGACCTAATTTAACCCATTCCCAATCAATGACGCTTTTAGACGCCCCAAGGAGAAAAGCTTTGGAAAACATTGTTGAAAACGAAGAAATTGCTTAAACAAGCAATTTCTTCATTTTCCACAATGTTTTCTAACAAGAAAGTTGAAGAAATCTAAAATTTCATAAACTTTAAATTGTTGTCTGCAACTCCTTTCAATTTGGACCAGTCTAAAATTTTCTCGTTTGGTGATGGGTTAAGACTTACACAAATTCAGAAAGAAAGGCAACAACAATTCCATTACCACACAATGACACTTTCTGACACCCTGAAGAAATACAATCATAGCTTAAGATTGTGAGAAAAAGAGAAATTGCTGGTGACAAGCAATTTCTCCTCTTCTCACATTGTTTTCTACCCTATTTGGCACTTATTTGCTAATTTTAGAGTAATTTGAAATGCCATCTGCAACTCCTTTCAATTTTAACATGTCTAAAATTTTAATGTTTGCGAATGGGTTAAAGTTTTAATTTACATTTACAAGATCAAGGCAAAATTGGGTAGAGAACACTGTGAGTAAAGGAGAAGTTGCTTGTTTCTCATAATGTTTCCTTTACCTTATTGTCTTAAATGCTTCAAATAAATCATTCTTAACCCTTATCATGCTGTATAAATTACCATACTGAATTTGCAGCAAATTCAAAGGGTTGAAAGCACTGAAAGAACTTGTTGTTCAAAAATCAATATTTCTTTTAGAAATCAATTTCATAAACAGCTCTGACAGGAAAATTACAAGCAGGAGGTGTAGACTAAGATCAGACTGCACTTATGTGCAAGCTGATCTTGGTCTACATCTCCTGTCAAAACCGGAATATTCTGGGTTCAGCATGACAAGGGTTAATCATTGCGCACTTAAATTGGATCAAATATGTATATGAAAACAGTATTTAACCCATTACCAGACAACAAGATTTTAGACTTCTCAAAATTAAAAGATTATGCAGGTGACTATTTCAAGTTTAAATGGTTTGTCTTTTGGGGTGGAAACATTGTTGGAAATGAAGAAATTGCTTCTAATTTTTCATCCAAATCCTATTGCGGAAAATGAAGAAATTGCTTGATCTTAGTTTACGCCTCCTGTCTGTCCTTTTGAAACCAGAGTTGTTGATGAAATTAATTTTCAAAAGAAGTATTGACAAACTGAACAACAAGTACTATCAGTGCTTTCAGCCCTTTGATTTTTAGACAACTCTGAAAAGGATTTTATTCTGCATGACAAGGGTTAATAAATCTTTGCATAATGACAGGTAATATAATGACAATTCTTTATTTCTATCTTGTTGCAGGAAGGGCTAGCTGAATTCTACGCAAAACGAGACAAACAAGCCAATGGCCATTGGAGCCCCTTCACACTTGCTCTTGGAGCTGTAGGTGTCCTTGCCCTTGGTGCTTTTTTTACTCAAAAATCTTGAAATGGCTTTTGTAAGTACACAAAGTTCTCTTGTCTTTTCAAGCCGCATTCTAACTGTTTTCAGCTCACCTGAGCCTAAAGTGCTCAGTCATTGTCTGTCTGTCCGTCCACCCACAAATTCCTTAAAAATTCTCTCCAAAATCAGTAAGCCAATCAAGCTGAAACTCACAGGGATGTTCCTTGGGTGAAGCTCCACAAAAGTTGTTAAAAGAATTTCAGTCCGTTATAAACTCTGGTTGCCGTGGTATTTGAAAAAGGGAAATTTTAGTAAATCTTTGATTTTTTTTTTCAGAAAATACAAGGCCAAAAGCATTTATATGTCATATGTAGCTTAATTACAAGGTTCTCTACCAAGTTTTTAAAATTTTAATCCCTTGGGTCAAAAATGGCCCTGTACCTAAGGTTTGGAAAAATGCATCATTAGCGCAAGTTCAAAAGACTTCTCCTTGTAAACTATAAGGCCTAGGACATTCATATTTGGTATGTAGCATAACTAGATGGTTTTGTACTATCCTAAAATTGTGCTCCTATGGTCAAAAACGGCCCTGCAACAGCTGACCAAAAATATTGAAAAGCACAAAATTTGATTAAGTAAAAAAAAGAAACAATCTTCACTTTAAGGCCAAATGCAATTATTATAGCCTGGTTGTTATCGATCAATTTAGATTAAATTATGCCTGTATGGTAAAAACCATCCCTTTCCTGGGTGTCCAAAGTTCGTAAAAATGCTAAATTAGACCATGTTCAACAGTCTTCTCCTCCCAATCGGCAATGTCTAAGGCATTCATGTTTGGTATATAGCATATCCAGAGGTCATGGTGAGCTATTGTGATCTAGCTCTGTCCACTGTCCGTCGGGTGTCAACATCTTGTGTGCCCTCTCTAGGCTAAGACTTTTGCCCAAATGTCTTGAAACTTGGTCAGAATGTTTGTCTCCATGAAACCTAGGACAAAATCAATATTTGGTCATATTGGGTCAAAAACTAGGTCACCAGGCATATCTTATAAATACCTTGTGTGCACTCTAGAGGTCACATTTTTACCTCAAATGTCTTGATACATGTATTTGATCAGAATGTTTGTCTGCAAAATATTTAGGACAAGATTGATATTGGGTTGTGTGGGGTCAATTACTAGGTCACTAAGTCAAATCCTAGAAATAATCTTGTGAGGGCTCTCGAGGCCACATTTTAGGCTTAAATCAAATGATATTTGGTCAGAATGTTTGTTTGGCTAAAGTTTATTATCTGTATCAATATTTACCTTTGAGTGTTCATCAGATTGGCTTCTATTAGAGACCAACATGATACTTTGACAGAGTAATCTTGACTTGATATCAAAAGCTTTAACAAGTCAAAGCACTGAAAGCCTGAGATAGATATACACAAGATATATACATGTTTATATGACCTGGGCAGAATTAGAATATTTACAGTTATGCTAATTTTGCGCTAACTGACCAAACCTACACAAAAAAGTCGAATTTTCTGCCCGCTTTGCAGGCTTTTTTTCACAATAGGTTTGGAGGAGTCTAATAAAAGGACCACCCAAGAACATTCCTGTGAATTTTGTTGAATTCAGTTTAGTACCTTAGTAAAATTTTACAGACTGACTGACAGAAGCATGATGGACACCACATCATGACATCATGATAGGCTACTGGCTTTCAACCAGTGATTCTAAAGAGAGGGGAGGAGAGACAGAGAGAGAGAGAAATGAAGAATGTTGCCAGGTTCAAACCAGGAGGCCCACTTGTGGAAAGAGTATTCAGACAGACCTATTAAAGTTCATTATGTAAATATACCCTCTATAGTCTCCAAGTAAAAAGAGACATAGAATGAGAGAGAGAGAGGGGGGGGGGGCTAGAGAGAGAGAGACAAGGTGGTCATTAATAGTTTACGTTATAAATTGCACCTTTCAAAAGCAATAACAGTGATTACATACAGGCATTGCCTTCGATAAGGTGTATTAATAAATAATTGAAGTTGTGTAATCCAATCTAATCTGCTTAATTTTCTTGCTACAGAAGATTGTATTAATTGTGTTGTATGTTTTCAAATTTAACTCTGTTTGGGATTGAATTTTATAGTGCTAACTTTAGCCTCAGCTTACCATCTCAGGCAAAAAACAATAACCAAAACTTTGACCTGTTTTCTGGATGCCTTTGCATAGGGCAATCATGTTTGATTTATGTACTCTTGTAAGGGTAGGCTTTTAAAAAACAGCTGTGTACCATCTTCTTGTGACCTTGACCCTTAACTCATTACCAGACGACAAAATTTTAGACTGGTCCAAATTGAAAGAAGTTGCAGACAACAATGCAAAATTACTGAATTTTTTTTTTCACATTTCTGGATAGAAAACATTGTGGAAAATGAAGAAATTGCTTGTGACAAGCAATTTCTTCATTTTCCACATTGATTTCCAAAGCTAAAGGTGTCACTGAGTGGGAATGAGTTAACCCACTTTTCAAAAATTTTAATCAAAATTTAATCAAAACTGTAACCTACCTGATATTTTCTGAACGGCTTAATCCTTGTCATGCTGTATAAATTACCTTTCTGAAATGCTGTCAATTCAAAGGGCTGAAAGCACTGATAGAACTTTTTGTAAAAAAAAGTAATATTTTTTTTAGAAATCAACTTCATAAACAACTCTGGTAGGAAAAGTGCAAGCAGGAGTTATAGACTTAGATCAGCCTGCACATAAGTGCAGTCTGATCTTAGTCTACACCTCCTGCCAAAACTGGAATATTCCGGGTTCAGCGTGACATAGGTTACCTTTGACACATGTACTCTTATAAGGATTGGCTTTCATTTACTACTATAAATATTTTGACCTTGATCCTGAACCTATTATCAGACAACAATATTTTAGACTCGTCCAAATTAAAAGAAGTCGCAGACAACAATTTGAAGAACATGAAATCTGTAAAATATTTATATTTTGGGGTAGAAAACATTGTGGGTAATGTATTTTTACGAAGTGCTCATGTGAGCTATTGTGATCACCTTTCGTCCATCATTCATCCATTGTCCGTCAACAAATTCTTTAAATTACAACTTCTCCAAAACCACTGGGACAATTTCAACAAAATTTGGCGGAAATGTTCCTTAGGTGGTCCCGTTTAAAAAAAAAAGCTAAAAGAATTGAAATCTGTTAAAAACTCTGGTTGAACAATACAAAATGAAATTTTAAAAAAATCTTAAAAAAATTTTCCTCCTGACCCGGAAGGCGTAGAGCCTTGATATTTCGCGTGAAGTGTCAGTATATTGACCTCTTTCTAAATAGCTAATATCATCAGGTCCCCAGGGGCAGAGCCCCGGGGAGGGGGGGGGGTTAATATAGAAATACAGAACGATTTTTAAATGGCATCTCCAAATTTGGCAGTAATGTTCTTTACGTGGTCCCCTTTAAAAAAAAGCTAAAAGAATTGAAATCTGTAAAAAACTCTGGTTGCCATGGCAAGAAAATTGAAATTTTAAAATAATCTTTAAAAATCTTCTCCTCCTGACCAAAAAGACGTAGAGCCTGGATATTTTGCATGAAGCATCAGTATATTTGCGGCTTTCAAAATAGCTAAAATCATGATCCTCGGGTCCCCAGGGGCAGAGCCCCAGGGGGATGGGGTTAATAAAGAAATAAAGAATGATTTTTAAATGACATCTCCTCCAAAACCACTGGTCCAATTTGAACTTGATTTGGCAGTAATGTTCCTTAGGTGGTCCCCTTTAAAAAAAAAAGCTAAAAGAATTGAAATCTGTTAAAAACTCTTGTTGAATGATGGCAAGAAAGGTGAAATTTTAAAATAAACTTTAAAAATCTTCTCCTCCTGACCAAGAAGGCGTAGAGCCTGGATATTTTGCATGAAGCATAAGTATATTTGCCGCTTTCAATATGGCTAAAATCATGATCCTCGGGTCCCCAGGGGCAGAGCCCTAGGGGGGGGGGGATTACATAGAAATAAATAATGATTTTTGAAAGGCATCTCCTCCCAAACCACTGGGCCAATTTGAACCAAACTTGGAAGAAATGTTCCTTAGGTGGTCCCTTTCAGCTAAAAGAATTGAAATCCATTGAAAATTCTGGTTGAGGCATGAAGCGCTAGTTCACAGACTTGTTTCTTATTTCTGAAATTACAACCCATGGATCCAGAGGGAGGAAAAGGTTTTTTCCTTCTTTCAAATTTTCCCTAAAGCCTTGGAATTTGTAATTCAGACTTTTGGATCACCAGGTACAAAGTCTTTTTAATTATGTAAGTGTGGCCCACTTGTATCATAATCCTAACCTTAACATGAAATTAGACTGTTGAAAGAAAAAGAACCTTTATCTCAGGTGAGCGCCCATGGGCCAACAGCCCTCTTGTTCATGATGTTTTCCAAGCTCCTTTCTTGACGGGCATAAAAAAGCGGGATTGTGTTGGAATTGGTTAATGGATCTCTGGACCTCATTAACTTTTTCCCCTGACGTCTTTGCAAAATACACTACCATTGCATGTACCTTTGTGACAAGCACTCAATAGGGCAGACTATAATGTTGTCTGATGACAAGCCTTGTTAGAAGTTGTGCCTTTCAGATATCGACATTGCATGACCTCATTTGTATGTGAACCAAATTCAAAGAAAGAAAACAAAGAGACAAAGGCAAAAATCAATGTCATGAAATATGTCGCATTAATTGCAACTCCAATTTGTCAACTTTTGTTGCAATTAACCAGAAGTTGCTATTAAAAGGAGACATTTGTACTTTTAATCTAATGTATGTGAATAAAGTAAGCTGTAATTAAGCCATGAATTGCTATTATCAGGAGTGCAATTAAGAGGATTCCACTGTATAAGCTTTAACTACAGTTTTGAACTGAGCTTAACAGAATTATAAATCGGCTCGCTAATAGCCAAATACAAAACTTAGTGACATTGCAATGATGGCTGCCACATAATCAAACTCTGTTCAAACTGAAACCCCAAGGTCACCTGTTTGAAGCACCACATGGCTATCCCAAAGTTCATTGCAATTCTGCTGACTAAATCTTTAATAGATTAACTACATATGTAACCAGATCACCCATTCCCACTGAAACTTAACCAAAAACTTAAATTTTAACAATTAACTCATTCCCACTTGACAAAATTTTAGACTGGTACAAATTGAAAGAAGATGCAGACGACAATTTCAACATGATGGAACTATGAATTTTTTCATCTTTTTGGATAGAAAACATTGTGTATAATGAAGAAATTGCTTGATACAAGCAATTTCTTAATTTTCCACAATGTTTTCCAAAGCTTTTTTTTTGAGAAGCGTAAAAAGGAGGTATTGAGTTGGAATGGGTTAAGTCAAGCCCTCTCAAGATACAATGCTCATATTTGGCGTGATGATAGATCTTATCAACACGTATCTGCAGATACAAAGGCCGAGGAAATGTGAAAAGGTCAATGTCACTTATCAAGGTTACATCTCTGAAAAAAGGCTTTTTCAGGGGCATGGTGACTTTCACAAACACTTTGTTTTCAGTTTGGAGGAGTCAAAGTTTTATTATGTGGTGATAGGTTAGATAGGTATAAAACTGGAAAGCATTGATTCTTACTACAATGCTTCATAGGATTAAGAAAAGTCAATTTACATGTTAATGTGCTTTTTTTCATGTACATGTAAAATAATTTGTCTCGTTCTTTGTACTGTTTATTGCTCTTGACAAACAATGGAGTGTAAAAATAATTTATGTGATATTGTGTATTTTTGTTTTATTTGCAGATTACTTCATTTTCGTTATTTATTGTGTGTGAGAGGAGTGAACGCTTGACAGCACTCTGAATGGTGATGTGTAGAAGATCATACGGAAGTTACACTGACTATTGCTGACACAACTTTGCAGAATCAAACAAGACAACAAAGTTAACCTGTTACCAGACAAAATGAATTCTAGCCTGTTTCTTGTTCATAGAAGTTTCAGATGATAATTTTTAGCTGATGAAATCTCTGTCTTTTTGGGTAGAAACATTGTGGATAATGAAGAAATTGCTTGTGGCAATGTGTAGGAATGGGTTAACATATTCCAACACAATCTAGCTTTTGTTTGTCCTTCAAGAAATAAGAAAAAAGGGTTTAGAAAACATGGAAAAAGGAGAAATTGCTCTTAATCATGCGCAATTTCTTTTAGTTTGGTCCAGTCTAAAATTCTGGCATTGGGTACAGAGTTAAGACTGGTTCAAATTATATGAAGTTGAAAAAAGCAACATTTTCATTCTAATGTGTTGAACTTACACAAAAGGATGTGTCTTATTAAACATTTTTGTAAAAAGAAAAATTGAAATGTTTGTTACAAGCCATTTCCTCTTTCCTGTGTTTTCTACTGCTATTTTTTCTCATAGCTTCGGAATGCATGCTTATATAGAAATGGGGGTTCAACCCATTCCAACACAATGACACCCCTCAAGAAATATAATTAGAAAAACATTATGTAAAATATAGAAATTGCTTGTAACAAGCAATTTCTTCATTTTACGCAATCTTTTCCACCCAGAAAGTTGAAAACATTTAATAGTTCATCAACCTGAAATTGTCCTCTGCAACACCTTTCTATTGGGTCCAGTCTAAAATTTTGCCGTCTGGTAATGGGTTAAATTTAGGGTTTATGCTAAACTGTTGTTTATAAGCTATTTCTACAGAAGATACTCTGCAGAAACCCATGAAAGGATAAAGAGACACTATACTAGAATTGTTACCAAAAAATGAGGGAAAAAAACACACAAGCTAACCAGCCTTGTTCTTCATTGTCTGTTTTTGTTGAGCCCACTTTAGGTGAGCGAGACGTAGTTGTCACTATGACAAGTCGGTGTATGTATGTTAGTACGTAAGTTAGACTGTCCGTCCGTCCGAATTTGTCTGGACAATTACTCCTTCATTTATGGATGGATTTCAAAACAACTTGGCACAATTATTCTCCATCAGGAGTAGATGTGCCATTTGAAAGAATTTTTGGGATAGTTCTAATGTCAAGGTCACAACTCAAGGTCAAACACTAAAATTGTGTTTGTCCGGACAATCACTCCTACATTTATTGATGGATTGCACAATTATTCTCCATCATGAGTTGATGTGCCATTTGAGAGAAATTTTTCGATAGCTTCAACTTCAAGGTCAAAGCTCTAGGTCAAACACTAAAATTGTGCTTGTCTGGAGCATGATACAAAACTTTGAAGGCTCGACAGCAGTTGTCCTGGCACAACCATCTAGTTCAAATTTTACCCTTTCTTGTTTTTCAAAATTTAAGACTCGTCCAAATTCAAAGAAGTTGCAGGCAACATTTAAAAGTGCAGTTTGCAAAGTAACCAGCCTACAGGGTAGAAAATATTGTAGAAAAAGAAGAAATTGCTTATTGCAAGCAATATCTTCTTTTTCAACAATATTTTCTTGAGAATAAAATCATAAGGACTTAAAAACAAGGAATTGCAGAGAAAAGAGAAAGTTAAGTTGAAGATGAAGACTAAAATTTTGTGTAAAAAATGAAAAATGTGCCATTAAATGAGATAAACATTGTGAGAAAGCAGTTTCTCCTTTTACCATTTTGTTTTCCTAAAGTATTTATCGCTGGGATTGTAAAACCAGGGACCCTGTGATGATGGATTTAATCAAAATGGTTGATGCTTTCTTCTTTTTCCTTATTTTTCCATAGCTGTGTTATTTAACCCATTCCCACTCATTGATGCCTTTGATGATACCTCTCAAGAAAAGCATTCAGGAAAACAATGTTTGAAATGAAGAAATTACTTGAGCCAGGCAATTTCTTCAATTTATACAATATTATAATTAATATAAAATTTCGTCAACTTTAAATTGTCATCTGCAACTCCCTTCAGACCCTTTGGACCAGTCTTAAATTTGTTGTACGGTAATGGGTTAAACCGTTCCCACTCAATGACGCTTTTAGACGCCCCCAAGAAAAAAAAGCTTTGGATAACATTGTGGAAGATGAAGAAATTGCTTGTCTTAAGCAATTTCTTCATTATCCACAATGTTGTCTAACCGTAAAGTATATAAAATGCAAAATTTCATAAGCCTTAAATTGTCTTCTGCAACTCCTTTCAATTTGGACCAGTCTAAAATTTTCTTGTGTGTTAATGGTTCAAGTTGTTGTATGTTTAGTTGTTTAGAAGTTGTTAAAGAACACATATTGTTGTGCAAAAAAAGTTGCTAGATACAGACAATTTCTAGTTCTCTCACAATGCTCTTTTTTTGTCAAATATTGAAATCGAAAAATTTAAGGATTCATTTCAAGAAAGATGTAATAAGTTTTACTGTGATTTTTACAACCAAAGATACCTCAAACCCTGTATGATTTGATCATTACAGACAGTGGGTTCATACTGCCGATCTGATGGGCTCATAATTTTGCAAAACTGATGGGCTCATAATTTTGCAAAATCGATCCTAACCCAGGTAGACTTAATTCAGTTATGCTTTCTGTCTAAAGATTGTTTGGTTATATTAGGATGCGTTGATCGGCAGTATAAACGCAGCAGAATTGATAGGAAATACTTAAGGTAAAGGCATACCATAAATGGCAGAACTGAAAATATACTCAGTATATACCATCTTTATAGCTTTATGTCATAGGATCTGAGAAAGACATGCCATATTTCAAATGAAACTTGGCTATATTTACTAGATGACCTTCACCCATTACCAAAATCACAAAATTTTAGACTGGTCAATATTCAGATGAACAAATTTTAACCCTTGTCATGCTGAACCCGGAATATTCCGGTTTTGGCAAGAGGTGTAGACTAAGATCAGACTGCACTTATGTGAAGTCTGATCTTAGACTATACCTTCTGCTTGTACCTTTCCTGCCAGATTTGCTTTTGAAGATGATTTCTTAAAAAAAATGTTGATTTTGAACAACAAGTTCTATCAGTGCCTTCAGCCCTTTGATTTTACAGCGATTCATTGATGAAATTTATACAGCATGACAAGGGTTAAGATTCTTTTTATATTGGGTTAGAAAACAAAGAAGATAATGAAGAAATTTCTTGTTGCAAGCAATTTCTTCATTTTCCACTTAGTTTTCGAATCATTTTTGTTGCAAGGATTCAAAGAGCGTTACTGTGACGGAAAGGTTTAACCCTTTCCCGTTCAAATACGGGATTTTACGATCCTGTGATTTTATACTTGAGAAAACATTGTGGAAAAAGAAGAAATTGCTTAGAACAAGCAATTTCTCCTTTTTCCACAATATTTTCTAACACATAGGATGGGTTCATTTCAAATAGCATCCAGTTGTCATTGTCGTCTGCAACCTCTTTCAATTTGGACAAGTCTAAAATTTCCAAAAACAGGAAAGGGTTAATGATGTGGTTGGAAATAAAAATGCAAATTTGTGCATAATTTTTTAATATGAATAGTTGGATAACTACGGAAGGTTTGTAAACCACGATGATTGGGACCAACAACATATTTCCTTGAGAATGTGCTGCTCTTGATCTTTAAGGTGCATACTTTAAAATTTAATGTTTTCATATGAAGACAATATATAGTGATTCTGAAATTTTACAAAGTTATCCTAAAAACAATCATTTTCCAAAGATTTTTTTGTTGAATTATGGAAATAGCTTTTGACCTGCAGAGAACAGCAGGTGTATCAAATTGACTGATATTTTTTTTTTTTTTTTACTTTAGAATGAATACATTCAATTTCATTGATACGACCCATTCAAGTCAATACAAAGCAAGATCTTTAATGACTGCTTAACCCATTCTCAGACAACAAAATAGACTTACCCAAATTGAAGAAGTTGCATACAAGAATTTTAAGTTGATGAAATTCAAAGATTCTTAGTGTTTTGGTGGTAGAAATCATTATGGCTAATGAAGAAATTGCTTTGTGACAAGCAATTTCTTCATTTTCCACAATGTTTTCCAAAGCTTTCTTGTTTGAGGGGATTAAAAAAGCGGGATAGTGTGGGAATGAGTCAAATCATTCCTATGTAACCCTCTTGTTTTAAGCCCCTAAAGGAAAGGCTTTGAAAATATAGTGGAAAATGAAGAATTTGGTTGATTTAAGCAATTTCTTCATTATTTACATTTTTTTCTTCCCCAAAAGCAAGACATAGACATATACAATTTCATCATCAAAAATTTTCATCAGCATTTGTTTTGCTATTTAAACTAGTGTGAAAGTTTGTTGTCTGGCACTGGGTTTAAAGTTTTGGTCAATAGAAAATTGTATCGTAATTTACTTGAAAGGAATCTAAAGAATCTGAATGAATAAGAATGCACAGTTAGTTTCTACAGAGGTCAAGGTGATATGTTGGTCTTTACAAAAGAGGTTGGTTGACAAAAACCAAGCAGGTTTATATGTAAACTCTGCCAAAAAGTGTTTTGCTAAGTTGATTTGCATCAATAATCCAGGATTGCATAAGTAGATATTAATACAATAAGCTGTTACATGTACCTTTTTTGTATTGCACAAAACTACTGGCTGTTTGATTTGATATTGACTGTATACTGTAACACATTAACACTTGATCCTGCATTAGATGTGCTGATAAAATACATTGTATTGCTTTGGGAACAATTCAAGAAGAGGAGAAATAATCTTTTCACTTGTGTTTCCTCATTTTCTCACACTTGATACTTGTTTTCAAAATTGTGTGCCCTTCGAATTGTTTCTTGCAACTCATTGCAAAATGGATGGGTCTGAAATTTTGCCATTTGGTAATATAAGTAAAATGTAGTTTTATATATCATAAAACATCAAGAGAATTGGAGAAATTGCTTTAAAAGCTTTTTCTTTTTTTCTAACAATGTTTCTTATGCTTATTTCATTTAAGCTTCAAATTGTTTCATAACTATTTACCACACAATACCAAAATATTTTTAATGAAAACATTGTAAGGAAAGGAGAAATTCCTTGAAACAAACTTTTAACAAGCAATTTCTCCTTCTCAAATTGCTTTGTACTGTTTTGGCACCTTTTTTTTCCAAATTTATAATATCATAATAAGCCATCTGAAACCTCTTTAAATTTTGACCTGCCTTTATTTCTTATGTTGGAATGGGTTAACCCTTTCCTGGTTAATCCCTGGATTTTACGTCTCTGGGTTTTTATACTTGAGAAAGTATTGTGGGAAAAGAAGAAATTGCTTGTAAGAAGCAATTTGTTCTTTTCCCACGATATTTTCTACCCTGTAGGTTGGTTACTTTTCAATTTGCACTCACTTTTAATTATCGTCTGCAACTTCTTTGAATTTGGACTAGTCTAAAATTTTGAAAAACAGGAAAGGGTTAAGCCTATTGCCAGACATCAATCTTTTAGACAGGTTCAACATTGAGTAGGTTTCTGACAACAATTCAATGTGCATGTAACCCATTCTCCCTCAATGACGCTTTTAGACACCCACATGAAAAAAAGCTTTGGAAAACATTATGGAAAATGAAGGAATTGCTTTTTACAAGCAATTTCTTCATTTTCTACAATGTTTCTAACCAGAAAGTTGAAAACAAAATAAGCTTTAAATTGTCGTCTGCAACTCCTTTCAACTTGGACCAGTCAAAAATTTTGCCAAGTGTGAATGGGTTAAATGCCAAAATAAGTGGAAAAAAGGGCAGAAATCAGTGACAAAAGGGAAAATTCATTTCAAGCTTTTTTTCTTACAATGTTTCTGTGGATCTTCTTTAGATACTCAAATTGCAGGATTGTTGTGTAATGGGTTAAGTAACCTAGAATGATCCAGGCGTGACATTTTTAAAACATTACACATGTTTGCCAAGTAAAGACACAGATCAGCCTGTGCATCTGAAGTCTGATCTGAGTCTTCACTACGGGCTCTATAGATACCAATAAAGTCCAAGGGTTCTTAACCCTTTCCTGTACAATTTATTATTTTTATGTCCCTGTGATTTCATGCTTGAAAAAAATCTTTGTGGAAAAGGAAAAAAATCTTTTTTCCACAAAATTTAATATTCTTCGGTTGGTTACTTTTCAAACTTAAAGTACATTTAATTGTCATCAGCAACTTCTTTCAAATTGGACCAGTCTAAAATTTTGAAAAATAGGAAAGGGTTCAGAAGATCAGGTGATATTCTAAGTGCCCTGGTTGGCTGTTCAGGCGGCTCAGTATCTGCACTTAACCCTTTCCTGTACAATCACTGTTTTTTACGTCGTTGTGATTTTATACTGAGTAAACATTGTGGAAAAAGAAGAAATTGCTTGTAACAAGCAATTTCTTCTTTTTCCACAATATTTTCTACCCTACTGAATAGTTATTTTTCAAATTAAATCCACTTAAAATTTTTGTCTGCAAAACCTTTGAATTTGGACCAGTCTAAATTAAAACAACAACAACAACAAAACAGGAAAGAGTGAATACTCATTTGAAATGGTTGGAAATATCTAAGACAGGCTCAAATATACCATCTTGCATTTTACCCAATCCCTCATAACAAAATATTACACCATTCCATATTCAAAGAAGTTGCAGACGACAATTTCAAGTTGATGAAATATTAAAAATGTTGCTTGTTACAAGCAATTTCTTTGTTATCAACAATGTTTTCTACCCCAGAAGACAAATTTCTTAAGGTTTCATCAACTTAAAATTGTCGCCTGCAACTTCTTTGAATTTGGACTGGTTTAAGATTTCCTTGCGTGGTAAATGGGTGAAGTGATAAGAAAGTTTGGTTGCCACGATTGAAAAAATGTTTATGCATGTGAGCAAAAGGTTTATGAGTTTGAATAAAGATTTGTTTTGATCCTTTTTAAATTTGGAAACTAATCATAACAGATTTTAAGTTTCTCTTTCACTTCACCTATTTAGACTAACATTTAAGTAATAAGAATCTGCTCTTTTTAGACAATGTTTGCATTCTGTTAGGAGTGGTTTCAAATTTTTATTAACCCATTCCCACACAGTGAGACGTTTTGACGCACCTCAAGAAAAACAATTGGGAAAACATGGTGTGAAATGAAGACATTGCTTGCAACAAGCAATGTCTTCATTTTCCATAATGTCTTCCGTCCAGAAAGTTGACAAAAAAATCTTAAGTTTTATGAACTTTAACTTGTCATCTGCAACTCCTGTCAATTTGATCTGGTCATCTGGTAATGGGTTAAAGAATTACTGATTCTTAGGTTGGCAGTTAGTTGGTAAAAGTTTATGTTTTGCTCTAAAGCCTGAAATTCATTGGCATTGTCTTCCAGAAAAAAAATGATATTTATTTCCCAAGGTATCCACTTGAATCTCTTCCTTCAACAGAACTAACTGTACTACAGTATGGAACATTGTTAATTTGACAATCATTTCAATCACATCTTAGGCAATCACGGGCAGTCACATTCAATCAGAGCTCAGTGTTCAATCAAGTAGCAATCACGTTTTCTAAACTGCAATCAATCAATCCCTAAATAAAAGCATTCAATCAACAGTGCCCGATCATTCCAATAATTGCCATATAAATTTTGGTGATTGATTTTTTCCTAAAAATTAATTTTGGCAATTCAAGTATTGAAAATAAAGATATTTTCCTTTTAGGGGATTCCCAATATTGAATAAAATGTATTGATTCAACAATCGCATCTAGACAAGAAATCTTTCAATCCTACCGGAGTGAAAAAGCGATCAGCGTTTCCATCAACCACGATCGTGTAGTGTTCAGTGTTTAATCTGGTTACAATTAGATTGTCAAATAAAAGATGTTCTGTATCGACCAAGGGAGATAAGTTACATTGCTGTTTTGTTCACATTATGTCCCATTTTCAAGTATTGTGTCCCCTTTTCAAGGTATTCAGAAACATTGAATTGTACTAATCATACCCAGGTAACGATAGTTGCAATTATAAGCAAATAATTTAGGAGGTTGAATTGAAAGATTGCCATATCCCCTTTATAACTATTTTGTGAAATTTTTTGTTAAAAAATAAGGGTTTTGCAGGGCTGAGAAATCATGAAATAATTCTCAGGTGAGCTATTTAGGGCAATTTTGGCTAAGGTAGTATCAAATATGTGCCAGCTTGGTTTTGTATTACAAAAACTGAATAACAATATAATAGCTCTTCTATTATAGGTTTAACCCATTCCCACACAATGAAGCTTAACTGTTTAATAACACACCTCAAGAAAAGCAATTGATAAATCATTGTGTAAAATAAGAAAATAACTTGCAACAAGCAATTACTTATTTTCCACAATATTTTCTGCCCAGGAAGTTGAGGAATTAAGAAATTCCATCGACTTCAAATTTTTGTCCGTAATCCCCTTTCAACTTGATCTCGTCTACGATTTGTGGTCTGGTAATAGGCTAAAGCAAGTTTGAGCAGTCTTATTGACTCATTCCCACACAGTGACACTTTTGAATGCCCCTTAGGGAAAACCATTTGAAAACATTGTGTACAATGAAGAAATTGCTTGTAACAAGCAATTTCTTCATTTTACACAATGTTTTCTACCCAGAAAGTTAAAAAAAAATTAGAATCTCATCAACTTGAAAATGTTGTCTTCAATTCCTTTCAATTTGGACCAGTCTAAGTTTTTGCCGGTTGGGAATGGGTTAAGGTTTATCCTTTAAGTGCTTCACTGATGGTTTCTTTTAGTGTGAGAGGTCAAAAATAATAACAAAAACAAAAAATAATAACAAAAACAAAAAATAATAACATCAATCCAGTATTGATAATGCAGATTGGGGAAATTTGAAAAGTTCAAAAGAGATGGTGGATTAGTGTTAATTATAAAGATATGACAATAGGAAAGTTGTTTGAGTTTGGAGGAAGGAAATCAGTCTTAAGTAAATAGAGATAAAAGTATTTTAATTGTAGGAAAACAGCTACATGTCCGCAAATTGTTTCAGGAGATGGAGCTTATTTGTTTTAGGGTCTATTTGGACAGGCCTTATAAGTCATAGACTTTCCGCCATCATAGCGCAGTTGGTAGCGCGTCGGACTGTCATTCTAGAGGACCGGGTTCGATCCCCGACAGCGGCACTCATTTGTCTCCCACCAATGGGTCAATGATCGTAGACCTATGTGGGATAGCAGCTGGAGGCTAGGAAAAGATGTGATGGTGGTACTGGTGTGAGAAATACCAGGAATCCATTGTTAGGTGCTCCAGCCGGCGCGATATAACTAAAAGATTGTTGAAAGTGTCGTAAAACCCCATTCAAACAAACAAATCATAGACTTTTAATAAATACTGATAACTGAAACAAACAAAAATGAAAGTTTCAGTTCATGTTGTATTTAAATTTACTGTTTTATCAAAAATGTTTTTATATAGCTGAATCCCGATTTATGAAATAAGTATTTGACTACAATCATTTTCATCTTTCTTATTTTACTTTTGATGACTTTAAACAATTCAAAGGTTTTTGAACTAAAGAATTTTATTACTTCTAACTTATTATAAGATTGTTGTGTAAAGGCAGCTTCAAGTTATGATATTGTTTAATTGTAAAATATTTGTTGTATAAGAAAAAGAATTTACCAGTAGCACCATTAATCCAAAGAACATTGTGTGATTACTGAACTATGCCTGATGTTGTTGAAGCTTACATAACCCATTACCAAACAGGAAAATTTTAGACTGGTCCAAATTGAAGGGAGTTGCAGACGACAGTTTAAAGTTTGTGAAATTTATATCTATTCACTTTTCTGGGTAGAAAACATTATGGATAATAAAGAAATTGCTTGCCACAAGCAATTTCTTCATTTTCGATAATGTTTTCCAAAGTTGTTTTTTTCTTGGGGGCGTCAAAAAGGGTTAGTGTGTGGGAATTGGTTAATATATGAATTCACATACACGCAACCCTATCTTGTATAATCCCAGTGATTTTATATATGTAAGAAAACATTATGGTAAAAGAAGGAATTGTTTGTAACAAGCAATTTATTCTTTTTCCTCAATATTTTCTACCCTGTAGGTTTATTACTTTTCATATTGCACTCACTTTTAATTGTCGTCTGCCACTTCTTTGAATTTGGAAGAGTCTTAAATTTTGAAAAACAGGAAAGGGTTATAATTTTCTAAAAGCTTGACACCTTCTCTTCCCCCCCCCCTCTCAAAAAAGAGAAAAATTTACAAATACAAATAGAATACATGTAAAAAAAATATTGAAGGAAAAATGATGTTGTATACAAATTTCTTCTTCATCAAAGATTTTTTCACTTGATGTTTTAAAATTCTGCTCTCAATAAATGCTTTGATCCATTTTAAGTCTTCATTTTGTCTGGTATAAGTGTTGTTAAAACAACAAAGCTGGCTTTGGTTGAAAGGAATGTGCACATTGTTGTTTTTGAGGGGTTAGTGCAAATCTGTTGTTAAGTGAATGTATCTTGTTGATATGGTATAATGATGAGGGATGATTGTCAAATTCATGAAACAATTGTGATTCATTAGTGAAAATGGAACTTCATGGGAACTCTGTTTAACAAATATTTGATAATAGACAGGATCCAGCATAGGCAATCCAGATATAGAGTTTTGGGAATTAACTCATTCCCACGCAACAAAATATTAGACTGGACCAAATTGAAAGAAGTTGCAGACAACAATTTCAAGTTAATGGAATTTTAATTCCATTAACTTTTTGGATAGAAAACATGTTGATAATAAAGGAATTGAAGAAAATAAGATAAACTTTCGAAAAACAATAGTTGAAAGAAAAAAAAAGCTAATTACAATGGATTTCTCCTTTCAGAATTTTTCTCCCAACTTTTACTTGCACAATCATTAAAAATAATGGCGTTGTCATTAGATAGGAAAAACCTTAATGATCAGAATTTCTTTTTATCTACAAATTTGTATAAATCTTTTCTAGAAAGAGACTCTTAACATTTATGGTTGTGTGGTTAAGACTTATGTACTTGCATGTTAATTTAGCATTTTTTATATCGTTAGTTTTTATTGTAATACAAATATAATAACTTTTGATTTGATTGTTTACGGAATTGTGTTAGTTATATCACATGATTAATGCTGGCATCAGGCACTGTCTGTTTCTGACTGTTATGCCTTTATTAATCCATTCCCACACAATCCCTCCTTTTAATACCCCTCTAGAAAAGTAGTTCTGGAAAACAATGTTGAAAATGCAGAAATTGCTTGTTACAAGCAATTTTCTGCATTTTCCACATTGTTTTCTACCCAGAGAGACAAATATTTAAAAAAATTCAACAATTAGAACTTGTCGTCTGCAATTTCTTTCAATTTAGACCGGTCTAAAATTTCACAGCATGGGAGTGGGTTAATGAGGTATATAGGATATACTGGTTTCACATTGTCTGTCTATCAATCTGTGTAAAGAAATTTTTATTTTTGTGTTCTAAATCATCTTGTTATTTGACCTTGTATCCTCAAATTTTGTACAAGATCAAAATCTGTTATCATTTTTGGTCACGAAGATTAAAGGTCAAGGCCACAAATGTTTCTGTGATTAAATTTCAAAGTCCTTTTACCTAAAGCCAGGACAATGATTTGTAAAAATGCTGCCAATGGCCAATGGAAGTGCCATGTGGAGGTGCCCTGTCATAAAGGTCAGTTGGTCAAGGTCTCAAAATAAAATTGTTTTCTAAAAAGTTCAATTCTTTTGTTTTCCGTTTTTTACAGAGTGACAAAGGGCTGGTATGGGGGTATTTGTCCACTTTGCAATATTTCTGGTTAAATATTTGTACAAGGTGACAGGAGAACAAGCCATCAACTAATAGGGAATGATGGCTGATCTGTTTTTACCCAGAGCAGGCCTCCACTTTGCTTTGGCTTTTATTTTAGATGTTTTAAAGTGATTTCCATTTTAATGAATATTAAATGTTTGTTGTATTGTTTGATTTATTTGTCTTTTTTCTTTATATATTCCCAATGACTCTGTCAAACACAACTCCACAAGGCAGGGAACTGTTGTGGTCACCAAACTTTGACAGATCCCTGTAGATTGCATAAAAAAACCTCTTCCAATTAGTTCTAGCTGAACAGTGATCAGATAACAGCCAGTTTAAGCTTTTTAGGACACCTGACCGAAGGTCATGCTGACTTATTGCGATAGTGCTTTGTCCGTCGTCTTGCGTTAACTTATTACATTTTTGACTCCTTCTTAAGAACCCTATGATGGATTTCAACCAAACTTGGCAGGAAGCATCCTTATGGGAAGGCGCTTCAGATTTGTACAAGTCATGGAGTTATCTTCCCTTGGGGCCCCATAAGGGAAAAAAGGGGGCAAAAGGGGTACATCTTTAAAAATCTTCTTGTCAAGAATCGACTTTCGGATTGGATTCACCTGTGTAATTTAAAGTCTTTTTGGCAAGGCCTATAAAATTTGTAAAGGAAAAAAAATCTGTCGAAAAATGGCCTTGCATTGGGGGGGGGCAAAGGTGAGGGGGGGGTTACATAAGCTTACATAGTTATAACTTTGAAAATCTTTTTCTATCAAACCAAAAGACCTACAGCTCTGATATTTGGTATGTGGCATCATCTAGTGGACCTCTATCAATATTATATAAACTATAACCCAAGGGTCAAATTAGCCCGTTCCCTGACGTCACAAGTTTAACTTAGGCTTATATAGTGAAAATTTCAAAAATCTTCTTCTCCCAAACTAGAGGGCCTAGACCTTTGATATTTGGTATGTAGTATCATCTGGTGGATTTCTATCAAGATAGTATAAATCATGGCCCCAGAGACAAAATTAGCCCATTCCCGGACATCGCAAGTTTTATAAAGCGCTTATGTAGTGAAATTTTTAAAAGTATTCTCCAAATAGGAAGGCCTAGAGTTTTAATATTTGGTTTGTAGCATTATCCAGTATACCTCCTTCAAGACTGTATGAGTTATGGCCTCATGTTCAGAAATAGCCCGTTCAAAGATGTCCCAAGTTTAACATAGGCTTGTTTAGTGAAAACTTTTAAAAAATCTTCTTCTCGCAAACTAAAAGGCCTAGAACTTTGATATTTATTATGTAGAATAATCTGGTGAACTTTATCTGGTTTTGTGCTCTTTGGACTCAGGTGACCGATAAGGCCCTATGGGCCTCTTGTTTGGCTATCTATTTACTACCACTGAGACAAAATATTTGGATTCTACGTGGTTGCTGTCATAGCCTTGACACGTTAACTCATCGCCAGACAACACAATTTTAGACCTGTCCAAATTCACTTGCAGATGACAAATCAAACTGCTCTAAAATTGAAAATAAGTGCCAAATAGGGTAGAAAACATTTTGAGAAAAGGAGAAATTGCATGATACAAGCAATTTCTCCGTTTCACACACAGTTTTCTATGATTGTTTGTTCTTCAAGGTGTCAGAAAGCATCATTATGTGGTAATGAATCAAGCGACTTTATGTGATGTGATGTGTTGATGCTCCATATCAATCTGAGGCAAATCAACAGAGGTCTCAATGCAATGTATATCTGTCACGATAACCAGCAATCTCCTTCAAAACATGGAGGAAAGATGACAGTTTTATATGAGTTTGCTGCAGCTTATTCACACATGTTGGTTCGATGACGGGTTATTTTATCAACAGTACCAAAATACATGTACAATAGAAAGAGAGTGAAAAGGTGTATCCATGGAAAATATTATTCATAGTTCAATATAACACTGTTGTGATCAAACAAATGAGGGATATTCTTTCAGCAGCTCTGGGCAAAGTTTAGCACAGATGATGCTGAGGCCTTTTTAAGCACACCTGAGCACAACATGCTCAAGGTGAGCTTTTGTGATCACATTTTGTCTGTCGTGCATCAGAAGTCGTCCATAATTCTTTAAAGATCTTCTCCTCAGTAACCACTGAGCAGATTTCATCCAAACTTGGCAGGAGTGTTCCTTGGGTGACCCTTCTCAAAAGTTGTTCGCAGAATTTTGATTTACGCCCAAATATTCGAGCGGCAGGACGGGGCAGTTTTTGACTTTGATATCTTTAAATTTCCTCTCAGTAACCACTGAGCAGATTTTAACCGAACTTGGCAGTAATGTTCCTTGGGTGACCCTTTTCGAAATTTGTTCGCTAAATTTTGATTTACGCCCAAATATGAGCGTGGCAGGGCGGGACAGTTTTTTACTTTGAACCTTTAAACATCTTCTCCGCAGTAACCACTGGGATAATTTCAACCAATCTTGGGATGAATGTTCCTTGGGTGACCCTTTTCAAAAGTTTTAAAAGTTTCGCATTATTTTGATTTACACCCTAATATGAGCGTGGCAGTGTGGGGCAGTTTTTGACTTTGAAATCTTACATCTTCTCCTCATTTACCATAGGGCCAATTTCAACCAAACTTGGCACGAGTGTTCCTTGGGTTACCCTTTTCAAACGTTGTTCACGAAATTTTGATTTAAGCCTAAATATGGTTGTTGTAGGGCGGTGCAGTTTTTGACTTTGAAATCTTTAAACATCTGCTCCTCAGTAACCAATGGGCCAACTTCAACCAAATTTGGCATGTATGGTCCTTGGGAGACCCTTTTCAAAAGTTGTGTGCGAAAATTTTGGTTGACGCCCTGGCCCCAAATATGGGTTGTGGCAGGGCGGGGCAGTTTTTGACTTCGAAATCTTTAATGGTCAAACATGTTCTTTCAATCATCTTATATAAGTCAGGTGAGCGATGTTAGGGCCTTTCTGGCCCTCTTGTTTTTCTGGTCTTCTCATTTTAGCGTCTCTCAGAATCCACTTGATGGCAGACAATAACCAAATTCCTTAGGAATTGTCCTTGGGACATCTTCCCAGATTCCTTCAAGAAATTTTGATTGGGCAAAAATTGGTGTTATAAGCTGTCAAGTAAGCAAGAAATGGTATCATAAGTTGAAACATAAATGAACTTACCTGAAGCCACTTATTTGATATCATTAACCCAGTCCCACACAATTCAGTATTTTTACGCTCCAAAGAAATATAGCCAAGGATTTTTATTAAGCAATTTCTTCTCTTCTCGAAATGTTTTCACATATGACCCTTATTTTTGATTCTGAACCAACTTTGTTCTGTCGTTTGCAACCTTTTTCAATTTGGACCAGTCTAAAGTTTTGTTGCTTTACAACGGGTTAGTTTTTGTCAGGGCAAAAGTCATTCGTGATATGGACGAGGATTATCAGCACTATCATGGAACTTAAAATGAATGTTAACCCATGTCATGCTGAATAAAAGTCCTTTTCAGAATTGCTTTGAAATCAAAGGACTGAAAACACTGGAGACACTAGATGTGGGTCATTATTTCTTTGGAAAACTTATCTCACAAACAACTCTGGTTTAAAGGGGAAAACAGGTGATGTAGAAAATGTATAGGTTGAACTTTGTGTATAGCTCTTGCCAACACAGGAACATTCCGGATGCAGCATGACAAGGGTTAAAGAATCTATGAAACGGCGCATTGGATATTAATTTTTGTCTGGAAAGTTCCCTGGGTTGACCTCTCTTAGATTTCTTCTAGAAATTTGGCTTCTAAGCAGGTTTTTAGCACCATATGGAACATACAGTGAAATGTTAAAATAATGATCTCCTCCATTGAAAAACGTAGATGGTTAAAATCAATTTTAGCTCAACTAGCTGAAAGTTATCGAGCTACTGTCGGGGTCTTGTATCTGATGTGTGTCTGTCCGTCTGTCTGTAAACTTTTACTTTAAACATCTTCCACCCAGAAGAATTCAACGAAATTTCATAGGAATGATCCTTTGATGACGTTGTGTCGGATTCTTAAAAAAAATTGAATGGATGAAAACATGGCTTTTATAGGCGGGGTCTTTTTCCATTAAATGGTTGATGATGAAAATTTTGAAAATCTTTTCTCAGAAACCTGTTGATGAATAAAAAGCAAATTTATAGATTGAGCCATGGGTGATCATTTATCAGATTCCCCCAAAGAATGTTGATCAGATGAAAAACATGGCTTTTATGGGGGGAGCCTATTTCCTCAAATGGTATATACTGAAAAACTTCTCAGAAACTAGATGTGCTTCAATCAAATTTCACAGGAATTATCCTTGGATGACGCTTTGTCTGATTCCTTTGGGGAACTTGCCTCGGCGGAAAACAGCTTTTATGGACAAGGCTTCTGTCCATATATAGTATATACATGTAGATAAAATTCCTTTTCCCGGAAAATACCTTTATGAAAAGTAAAATTAAGCCGATGGAGTAAATCAGGCGGTCAAGTGCCTCTAGTTTTTTTGGTCTTGCCAATTACCTCACGTCAAAATTTTACTATTATTTGAAAGATATTCGCATCACTGACGACAAATGAAATTCGAAAATATAGATGCCATGTTTTTGACAAGCAATTCCCCCTTTCTCAAAAGGTTTTCTTTGGGTATTTTCTTCAGTGAGTCAAAATCCAGAATCAGGTGGTAGCATTGGCTAGAATTTAAGTTGGGGCTTATAAAACCGTCGTATGTTTGTGAAAATGGGTTGTTGATATTTAACCCATTCCCCACACAATGACGCCTTTAAACGTCTCTTAATATTAAAGCTTTGGAAAACATTGTGGAAAATTAAGAAATTGCTTGTTACAAGCAATTTCTTCATTAAACACAACGTTTTCTACCCCAAAAAGACAAAGATTTTAAAGATTTCACCAACTTAAAATTGTCGTCAGCAACTTCTTTGAATTTGGACTGGCCAAAAAAAATATCGTGTGGGGAAGGGTTAATGAGGTTAGTCATCATTTATAATTCCTGTTTTCCTATACATTAGCCCAAATCCTGCTTTGCTGACGTCATTTCGGACGCTAGACCAATCGTCGTCAGTCGGCGCATTTGACTTAACACATTACCACACAATCCTACTCTGCTCTGCAGAAGAAGTGGGAAAACATTAATGATTGAAGAAATTGCTTGTCACAAGTTATTTCTTCATATACCACAATGTTTTCTGCCCCAATCTCAAACTTATACTATATTTCATCATGTTAAAGATATCGTCTACTTTCTGGTTGGACCAATCCGTTTTATAGAATATAGGGTTCAAACACTTAAAAAAAAAAACAACTTTTTTGTTGAAACCAGAAGGCAATGAATGATGATGTAGATCTCCTCGACGAGTTCTGGCAAGTGCGTTCGTGTGTTTACCGTTAGGCCATACCGAAAACAAGCAATTTTACTCAATTGTTTCCCATAATTGACTAATCACTGGCCCCGCCCACTGACTCCTCAAGCCCCGCCATTAACTCCGACGGAAAGTTCCGCTTCGATTTTTAACGGCGTGATTTTGCAAGATTTATTGCCAGTAGCATGTACCAAAGAAGTAATTTGGTTGGTTGGTCACCTAAACGTCGTAACTACAGCTTGAATAAGCTGTAGTTACGACGTTTAAGTCGCCAAACCAACAGAAATGTTAACAAAAATAGCGGCAAATGTTAGAGTTGAAAGCTCAGGTCCGGGCTGAATAAATGATCTGATTGGTCGTTTGATCCCTTGATTGGCAACCGCGATACGGGATTCCCAGGTTGTTCTTTTTGGCGTGACGGATCATTTAGAGGACAATCAACTGGTTATTCAAGATATCAAAAAATATTTGACGAGGATGCGTTGTTAGGCGTTGAAAAAACGAGAGCGCAGCACGAGTTTTCTTAACGCCTAACAACGCATCCTAGTGAAATATTTTTTTTCATATCTGGAATAACAAGTTGATTATTCTATTTATTATATTCATTGTTATTTTATTTTTTATTAAAATATCGAAACCAATTTTTGATAGACTCTTTATAATGTAACTGGGTTGGAAAAAAAAGTAGTTCCTAAATTACGGCAGAGTGAAACTGAAAAGTGTTAACGTCACTCCAGTGACGCTATCAAAATTTATTACACTGAGAAATCCCAAGATTTCACAGCAAGGTATATAATAAAATCGATTATTGGTCACCAAAGAAAACTGGCGACCAAACCACCTGATGGAGTCATATGACCTTTATTTATCTAAACTATGACTGAACACATTGCGATATTCCGTCAGAGAGCGACCAAAACCCTATACAAGCTGTAGTCAGGAAGTTTTCCTTGCACTCATCCCGACAATATTCGAGTTGACTTGAATAAAAACTTCTAAAGCTAAGTCCCTCCTTTTCGGTAAATATACCATCGTCCTCGAAAGGCGGGAAGAGATTGGCTTTGCACGTCTGCATTTAGCTCCCGTCATGTTTCTAGTGTTCTTTTCTTAAGATAATTTATTACAAAAGGAAAATAGTGGCCGGAAACATTTCTAAACTCATAACTACATAATTACAATATCTGACGCCCTAAAGAAAAAATGAGCATGAAAAACATTTTCGGAAATGGAGAAATTGATTGTATCAAGCGATTCATCATTTTCTCACAATGTTTCATACTCTATCTTGCACTTATTTTCACATTTTAGCGCAATTTGAATTGTTGTCTGCAACCTCTTTCAATTTGGACCAGTCAAAATAGTGTAGACTGGTAATGGGTCAAATCATCGTGTGATGCATTCCATTAAAGTTAAATCCGTGTCAGCAGATCTGGTTTAGTGGGTGTGTGTTTCTATCCAAAACAGTGGTGTTTCTAGAATCAAACAGTTAAAGGATCTATCTATAGCCGACGGCAAATGGTACGCAACATATTGAGAACGATTGTTGTTTTGTTTGTTTGAACGGGGTGTAACGCCGCTTTTAAGATTTTTTCAGTCATTTGGCGGCCACTGGAACACCTTGCAATGGATACCTGGTATATCATGCACCAGTACCAACCACTAGATCCTTTCCTAGCCTCCAGCTGCTATCCCACTTACGTTTCAGATTATCCACCTATTAGTGAGAGACAAATGTCGGAAAGGATATGTGCCGCCGCCGGGGATCGAACCCACGACACCTCATGATTGAAGATTGGGAGTCTGGTACGCTACCAACTGCATTATGATGGCGACCATATTGAGAGCGAACGTCCATAGGTTGTCCAAAAGTCAATGAGCCCCGTTTTCAAAGAACACATCAACAATAGATTTGAAGTGTCGTTATATTTTGTCTAATGATATTATTGACGACAATTGAACACTCAAGCCACGTCATTTGTAGTGTATTGTGTTTCAAGTGGTTCACCAATTACATTGCTTCGAAAGAACTTCGCTTACATCCAATCGCAAGATCTTCAGAAAGGAAGGGGAAGTTGTATTAAAACCGGAAATTAACGGATCGCTGACAACGCCTACTGACTCCGACAGGATGCTCGACTTTGATATTGAACGGCGTTATTTGGCAAAAGTTTGTGTCAGTAACTAGTTTGAATGAGCTCTAGTTCCGACTTTGAAGTCGTCAAACCACTTCCGATGGAAATTTATGATTTGATTGGCCTATTTGATTCTTTGATTGACAGTCGCGATCCGTCAATTGTAAGTGTTCGGGATTCGCGTGGTTGAAAGTAGCGTTATATGACGCTGAAACAAAAATGACGTTTTTGTTTCAACGTCATTTAACGTCACTTTCGCAAAAATGACATTTTTGTTTCAACCTCATTTTACACCACTTTCGCAAAAATGACAATTTTTTTCATCGTCATATAATTTAATTGTTAGTTTCGTCTATAAAAAACAAGCGTTCTGATTGGTCGAAAAATTGAATTCGTACCTCCATGAACAAAATTTTGAGCACGCAGTGATTTTGTATGCTTCCAAATAAAATAGTCCCATACAAAAATGTATCAAAAGATGTAGGTTTTTTGCTTTTTTGCTCGATACTATTAAATTATAAGAAATGAAGAGAATATTTTTTGCTTTCATGGAGGTGTGAACCGAAAAACCTAATCACGTATTACAGTGTAATTAGGTTTTTTCGGTTCATACCTCCATGAAAACAAAAAAAATATTCTCTTCTTCTCTTAAATAATACCACTTTCGCAAAAAGGACATTTTTGTTTCAACGTCATATAATTTAATTGTTAGTTTCGTCTATCGAAAACGAGCGATCTGATTGGTCGAAAAATTTGATTCATTCCTCCATGAACACAATTTTGAGCACGCATCCATTTTGTATGCTTCCGCACAAAATAGTTCTCTACAAAAAGGTATCAAAATTTGTAACGTTTTGCTTTTATCGCTCGATGCTATTAAATCATGAGAAATGTAGGGAATATTTTTTGTTTTCATGGAGGTATGAACCGAAAAACCTAATCACACTTATGTATGAATCCGCTTCGCGTATTCATACAGTGTGATCAGTTTTTTTCGGTTCATACCTCCATGAAAACAAAAAATATTATCTTCATCTCTGAAATAAAACCCTTCTCGCAAAAATGACATTTTTGTTTCAACGTCATATAACGCCACTTTTGCAAAAATGACATTTTTGTTTCGACGTCATATATAACGCCGCTTTCGCAGAAAAGACATTTTTGTTTCAACGTCATATAACGCCACTTTCGCAAAAATTACATTTTGTTTCAACGTCATATAACACCACTTTCAAGCACGGATCCAGTCTATCTACTAGAAAAATCTATTTAAATCCATTTAAGCCGAAAGTGAGCTTTGAACTCGGACATTTCTATAAGACATTGTGTTGTTTTTGCGACCTAAACACCCTAAAAACAGACAATTCAAGCTACACTTATGACGTTGCGGAGGTCGCAAACCAACCATACTGCATTTTGTGGGATTGTCCAACGATCCACTTGAGACCAATTTATATAATACACGTGACAGAATAAGTTTCCATTATCTTGTAAATCTAGCCTATAATTATTGATCAATTGATTAATTAGAAAGATAGCTGATTAATGATCACCTTGGATAAAAAGTCCGGCCAACCTGTCTATCTTTGAGATCTTTCGTCGCCAAGGCTATCTCGTAGGATAAAATTTTGGATGAGTGTTCCGAATTGAGCCCTCTCTCCGAATGGGAGAAGGGGTGTGTGTTTGTGTGTGTGTGTGAGGGAGAGAGGGGGGATGTGTGTTTGTTTCTTATCATTTCAATGATAGGTTTTGATATAAATAGGGAAGAAAGAGATAAGAAAGAAAACATGTTCAATAAAAGAAAGAAATTGCCGTGTTTCAGCATTGCTTGTAAAACGTATGTGTAATAAAATTTGATACAGGATTGTAGATTTTTCTTTGAAAAACGCAAAAGTATTTTACAAAGTAAGAGAGAAAAAGACGACTCCTCCCCAGCATTGAGACTATGTTTTTTTTGTGTGTGTGAAAGGGACGTAAATCGTAATAATCGAATTGATTTAATAAATGTTGATTACATCCCCTTTTGACACGAAACGCATCTCAGAATATTTCAGTTTACTTCGTGATGTTATTCATACTCGACATTAAGCTAGGCTAGAAAGAACAACAATTATAATCCAAGCAACACTTTATTTGGAAAGATACAACGCTGTAAAACTTAACTCACATTTTAACGATGACAACGTGTGATAAAAATGTATCAAACTGGGGTATTTTTGACTTTAAAAACAAAAAAAAAAATCACGTGTTCTCTACCCGTTTACAAAAATTCTAAGTGTTCGGGCTGAATCGCAATAGTCACCAGACAATCATAGTTCGCTATAGTTTGATATTTAGTAATAGTGTGACAGATGTATCAAGCTACTTATGCAATCAATGCATCGCAAAAGTCACCAGACAATCATAGTTCGCCATCGTTTGACATTTTGTAATAGTGTGATAGATACATCAAGCAACTTATGCTATCAATGCATCGCAATAGTCACCGGACAATCATAGTTCGCCATCGTTTGACATTTTGTAACACGCGGTAGACAAATCAAGCTACTTATGCTATCAATGCACCGCAATATCTTAGTTCGTAACTTCTTTCTCGTTAGACAACATTCATTCAATTGACTTCACTTAAATCGTAATGCGGTGTTTTTTTTTAGATATGTAAAAATGCGATTTATCTTGTCATTGTGTATGCTGGGCTCTCCATTTGCCCACAATCCAGCTTTTGTCGGGACGCCTACAAGCTGTGTAAAACATTGTGGAAAATGAAGAAATTGCTTTTTTCAAGCAATTTCTTCACTATCCAAAAAGCTTGTCAGAAAAGACAAAGATATTTAAAAAAAAATCATCAACTGAAAATTGTGGTCTACAACTTATTTGAATTTGGAACATTTTAAAACTTTGCCACCTGGTCATGGCATAACTGCGAATACATTCGTAGGGTATGCATTTGCGTGCTATGAATGATGAAAAAACCCTGAACATGTATATCTAAGTCAACTATTCACTCTTTTCTGTTATATCCTCTTATATAAGTCTCTTAGCTAGCTTATGTTTCCGTTTCAAAATCATTTTGATCCCTTGACATTGAATTATTTTTACGCTTTACAATCTGACTGAATTCAATACTTCGAAAGCAGATCCATCGAAAACAATCCCAGAAATCTTTTTTTTTTTAATTTTTTCTAATATAATTGACGAAGAAAAAAGCTGGATGTGTGGCCCTCATTACTCCAGGATTTCCTCCAGGTAACCGGGGATCCCTCCGTTATATACATTGACTCATTCTTACGCAATTCTGCCCTTCTTAGCCCAACATGAAAAAGAAAAGCTTCGGAAAACATTGTGGAAAATGAAGAAATTACTTGTTACAAGCAATTTCTTTATTATCCACAATGTTTTTTACAAAAACAAGCAAACATAAAAATCAGGAGCATTAGTTGATACATTAAGATCTACAATTGTACTGGATAAATATTGAAGGATCCTAAGGAATCCCAAGTCTGAGATGCTGGGGTCCCTTCAAATTTCAGGGATCCTCGGGATCCTGGGGCACTGTTAGTATCGACCCCTGAAGAGTGTGATTAGGTTTTTAGGTTCATTGAACTTCCAGTTGGAGCTCAGTGGGCGAGGTCAGCGATTCGGCCATCAATTGACCAATCGCGGCTGTCAATCAAATAATCAGTCGACCAATGAAATCGATCATTTAGACCAGAAGTCAGGTTTGTAACTCCTACATTGGCAGCCATATTTGAAAAGCTTTTTGTTGACTAGGAGCCTTAAATGCAGGAACTAAAGCTCATTTAAACTGTAGTTACATAATTTAGGTCGTCAACCAACCGTTCTACTTTTTGTTACATGTTACTGGCCATAAATTGTGCAAGATAGCACATAATAATAGTTTTTGTTGATTGTCTTTCAGTTTGGTTACGGACTTAACCAATTGCCACTTGACAAAATTTTGGATTGGTCAAAGTTCAAAGAAACTGCAGAAGACAATTGTAAGTTGGTGAAATAATGAAATTCTTTGTCTTTTGGGATAGAAAACATTTTGGATAATGAAGAAATTGCTTGTGAGACGAAAATGTGGTAGAAAATGACGAAACTGTTCCAAGTTTGATTATCTTCATGTTCATAATTATCTATGCAGTTTTCAGAGGCGGTGTTCTTATTTTAGCTGCCGCTTTGGTATTCAATCGTGGCAGGAAACCCAAGCTTTTCTCCAATATGTTAATCGGATAAGTCGAAGTATAGATATCTCGAAGTATTCAGAGCGAACCGTACCTTAATTTTGACCTTGAATTAGAGTAACACCTTTACGCACATACACAATGTGCTCATGGTATGTATCAAAAGTAATCATTGTGGGAAAAGAAGACACGTCTTGTTACACGCAGAGAACTCACTTTCAACTCTTTTCTTTTGGAAAATTAATATTTTGACATATACATTTTTATGCACTCCCTACACAGAGATAATTTACTAGGATCGCCGCTGCCATACTAGAAAAATGATTGAACAATCTAATAATTCTTTTGGAATGTAGGTGAAGCCTGAGCTCCGGTATTAATATTAACCCTTTTCTGTATTGCTATATATTAGACTCGTCCGAGGTTTTGCAAGCGGCATTTTAAAACCAATTTTATTTGAAAGATAATCATTTGGCAGAGGGGGAAAATTTTGGAAAAAGAGGCAATATTGTCTTCTTACACAATGTTTTCTCTAGTATAAAAATATAGGGACATAACAACCAGGGGTTGAACATGAAAGAGGTAAGCACTTTTCCTAAAACTCAGTTACTATATGTAGTTAAGACGTTTAGCTCCCAAACCAATGATTTGCTTATTTTTTTTTTTAAACTTTTATTTTTATTATTTTTTTTTAATATACATGTATATCCATCGCGAAATATTTTACACAACATTGTCGTTATAACCGCAGTGAACATGCCATATTGGAAATCAGAGTTTGTTGCCATCGAGCCATCAATTTCTACTACTTTACACTATTTCTAAAAGTCAAGTCAATGTGATCTTCAAATCGTCAATAGACGATCAAAACCTCGCAAACACTGCTAATTTAAGTATTAATTGCGAGATTTTAGTCCCCAACCGATGAAATGCCATCATAAAGTCCTGCATATATAGCTTTCAACACCGACCAAAACAGCTATTCACGAGACGTTGAAAATTGAAAACAAACGGAGAGTGCACTAAGGTAGCCCGGGTTTGCAAGGGAAGTAACTTCGGACAGTGATTTGTATGAGTCCAGTAGTACCTACTTCCCTTGCATGTACACAAAAACTGGCTGCTAAACCCTTTCCCGGTTTTCGTAATCTTACACTCATTCAATTTGAAAGAAGTCACAGATGCCAATTAAAAGTGGGTGCAAATTGAAAAATAACCAACCTACAGGTTAGAAAATATTGTGGGAGAAGAAGAAATTGCTTCTTACAAGCAATTTCTTCTTTTCCGACAATGTTTTCTCAAGTACAACATTAAAAGAACGTTAAAACAAGGGCTTGTACAGGAAAAGGTTAAGATGAAGAAGGAAAGAAAGAAATAAACATGAAAAGAAATTCGATTAAAAGAGGATTATGACATATCATCACTATGCCAAATATTCAAAGTATTTGACTGTAACTTGTATAATTTAGACTCAAATTGTGAAATAAGTAGATAATCCGTTTTGGTTTTGACAGTGCATAGGATGGTCATCATCTCTGTAGATGGCCTTAACCCATTCCAACTCATTCCCTCCTTTTTACGCCCCTCAAGACAAAAGCTTTTGAAAACATTGTGGAAAATGAAGAAATTGCTTGTTTCAAGCAATTTCTTCATTATCCACAATGTTTTCTATCCAAAACGACGAAAAAGTTAAAAATTCCACCAACTTGAAATTGTCGTCTGCAGCTTCTTTCAATTTGGACCAGTCTAAAATTTAGCTGTGTTGGAATGGGTTAAGCTCTGTCAGTGGACAGTTCCCTTAGCACGTGCCGGACCTCCAAATAAGCATTTCGAGTTATCAATCGACGTTAGCATAATGTGTAGTCTGAAGAATGTATCTAATCATAAAGATATTTGTTGCTAGGAATCGCCAAACCAACATTTATGCTTGATGGAGGTCAACGTTTACTTCTGGTTATTTGATTGATAGGAGCCATACGTCAATAACGGCGTAATTTTGCAAAATTTATGGCAACTAGCATGGAACAAAAAGGTAAAAAGGTTGGTTGGTGACCTATCGTCGTGTATACAGCTTGAATAAGCTGTGGCTATGACGTTTAAGTCGCCAAAACCTACAAAAAGGGCTAACAAAAGTGGAGGCCAATGTCGGATTAGAAAGCTCAGATCCGGACTGAATGAATTATTTGATTGGTTGGTTGATTCCTTGATTGACAGCCGCGTCATATTTACAACCTTCTTGATTCTTTGTGTCGGACTGGGGCAACTTATACGTCCAACGGTATCTGTAGACTTGTGAACTTTCAATTGATTTTTAACCGTTTCCTGTTTTTTTTCTTGAAATTTTAGACTGGTCCATATTAAAAAAAATTAAAGAAAAAAACTTATTTCAAAATTTCAGTTATTCAATAGGGTAGAAAATATTATGGAAAAAGAAGAAATTGCTTGTTACATGCAGTTTTTTCTTTTTCCATAATTTTTTTTTACTGGTATAAAAAAGACAGGGTGTAAAAAACAGGGAATAAATAGGAAAGGGTTAAGTGATGATTCGAAATTGTAGCCACGCCTAGCCTATGTCTTCTGGTCATTTATAAAAATTGATTTTCTAAAATCATGCCATTTACTCCAAATGTCTGTATCAGTTTGGACCGCCTTCATGATAATCATAAAATCAATAGAAGGACTAATCCAGTTTGATAGATCATCGGCCAACCTCCAAGGCATTGCAGTTCAACAGTAGAAGTACATGTAATATAGTTTTAGAGGTCGTCACGAAGTACATTTGCAAAGATCCGAAATACAAACTTTGTCACGTTATTTGTTTGATTGTTTCACCGTGCCGTTTAGTTTGTTTGTCTATGTACGTGTGTGTGAAAAGAAAAAAAGAAAAAAAAAAAAAAAAAAAAAAAAAAAGCTTTGGAAAATATTGTCGAAAATGAAGAAATTGCTTGTAACAAGCAATTTCTTCATTATCCACATTGTTTTCTACTCACAAGTACGAAAAAATTCAAAATTTCAATTAACTTGAAATTATCGTCTGCAACTTCTTTCAATTTGGACCAGTCTAAATTTTTGTTGTGTGAGAATGGTTTAAAAAAACGGACATGTGAATTCACTAACTAATACATGTTTCTTTCCGTTAACGCACGAGTTTTGTCACGGTTATTACATGCCCATAACGACAAAAATGATCAATATATTATGCATAACACAGGCCCCCCCCTAAGAAGCATTTCAAAATTGGAGTGGCTGACTTGGTTGATCGATTGATTGAACTGGGTTTAACGCCGCTTTTATCAGTATTAAAGTCATATCGCGGCCCCTTAAGCACCTTACAATGGATTCCTGGTATTCCTCACACCAGTACTACCACTACATCCTTTCCTAGCCTCCAGCTGCTATCCCACTTAGGTTCACGATTATCCACCCATTGGTGAGAGACAAGTATCGAAAAGAATATGTGCCGCCGGCGGGGATCGAACCCATGACATCCAATGATTGAAGATTAGGAGTCTGACGCGCTGTCCACTGCGCTACGACGGCGTCTAAAAGATGCTCCCCGACGGGAAGTCGAACCCCGCCTGAACCGGTCTCCCGCGTGAAAGGCGGGGATACTTACAACTATAATATCGAGGAGGCTGACTTGTTGTTATTTCAAGATTAGTGCAGTCTGGAATTTAGAGGTTCTCTTAATGCGTATGCAAATAAGTAAAAATAATGTGTCATCATATATCCATTTTTGTCAAAACGGCCTCTCCGCTCCCAAGGGCATGTAATCGCTATATTATTTTATAAACTATGATGTAGGCCTAAATAAATAAATAAAAATGAATATATTAATAAATTAATAAATAAATAAAAGGCAAATCGTTGGTTGGCGACCCGTAACAAACGTCGTAACAACATCTTAAATAGCCTATGATAACGATGTTTAAGTCGCCAAACCATTTAAAAAGATGCTTACACGTATTGGGGTTAACAATTCACTTCCTGTCTACATGAATTGTTTGATTGGTCAATCGATTTCTTGGTTGACAGCGGCAATCTGTCAGTCATCAGTAAATGCAGGGTTTGTGGTAGCTAGCATTTGAAATTTTGGGTCAATGACTCCAATGAAGCCATGAAATTCTAGGGATCAAAACTGGTTTTGAAGAACAGCGTGACCAGAAAAGCGGTTCGTGGGTATCAATTTAAGGGTTTAACCCATTCCAAAACAAGCCCTCCTTTCTACGCCCCCAAAGAAAAAAAAAAACTTTGGAAAACATTGTGGAAAATGAAGAAATTGCTTGTATCAAGCAATTTCTTCATTATCCACATTGTTTTCTATCCCAAAAGACGAAAAAAAAAAAAAAAAAAAAAAAAGAGAAAAAATCTATCAACTTGAAATTGTCGTCTGCAGCTTCTTTCAATTTGAACCAGCCTGCAAATTTTGTTATGTTGGAATGGGTTAAGTGTAGCCTGTCTCCAAGGCTGTCAGTAAGTGTGGGTTTGGAAGTAAGTAAGGTAGATCAATCATGTAAGTACATTTCACTCCTTGGAAACCTTTCTACTGAAATATAAATATCAGTGAGACAGGCAGCGAGTCTATGACTTTTCTTGTAAAGACAGTCAGTTCTCTGTTCAATTTTCGATAATATCCAAGAATCGAGGGATGAAACCCTGTTTTGACCGTAGAAGTTCTCACAATGCGGTCAAGATGACTCCCTTGGGAGAAATTTCTAGTGGTCATAACAGGAAATTTACGGATTTTTTTAGGGTCAAGCCCTTGTATACTCTTCAAACGCAAGCCGAGTGGTATAGGTGCTTGTACTTTGATCTGAAAGTCATGGGTTCGAGTCTGGCCGTCACAGGGCAAGACACCTCGTAATAGCCAGCCTCAATCAATCCAGTTGTAAAATTGGGTAGCAGTGGGTTTAAGTAAAAGGGTTTAAGTAAAAAGTGGGACAGTCAAATGAAAGACAAATACCAATCTAACCATAATTAAGCAATCAACAATCACCTTCCACAATTAGATCTTAAATGATCTTACCTAACACGTCGCAAACAATGACAAACAATCTAAAATTTTATCAAATTCTCTGGACTTGATTGAGAGGTTAATTTGTGGTACGAAATTACTAATTTGGTACGAAATGACCAACGCATGGTACGAAATAACCATTGTATGGTACGAAATAACCATAGAAATTATGGTACGAAATGGTTATGGTACGAATGACTGAATACCTCTGAAAATATTTTTTCTTTTTCACATTACCCCCCAAAAATCTTTACTTTTAATGGAAAACGATTTTACTAACAAATGTTAAATTTTGTTACAATACAATACAATACAATATTTATTTGCTAAACACATTAACAATAAATGGTCATTGCAAACTTGGCAAACAGAAAAAAAATCATTATCTATCTATCTATCTATCTATCTATCTATCTATCTATCTATCTATCTATCTATCTATCTATCTATCTATCTATCTATCTATCTATCTATCTATCTATCTATCTATCTATCTATCTATCTATCTATCTATCTATCTATCTATCTATCTATCTATCTATCTATCTATCTATCTATCTATCTATCTATCTATCTATCTATCTATCTATCTATCTATCTATCTATCTATCTATCTATCTATCTATCTATCTATCTATCTATCTATCTATCTATCTATCTATCTATCTATCTATCTATCTATCTATCTATCTATCTATCTATCTATCTATCTATCTATCTATCTATCTATCTATCTATCTATCTATCTATCTATCTATCTATCTATCTATCTATCTATCTATCTATCTATCTATCTATCTATCTATCTATCTATCTATCTATCTATCTATCTATCTATCTATCTATCTATCTATCTATCTATCTATCTATCTATCTATCTATCTATCTATCTATCTATCTATCTATCTATCTATCTATCTATCTATCTATCTATCTATCTATCTATCTATCTATCTATCTATCTATCTATCTATCTATCTATATATATATACAGTCGAACACCTGTACCTCGAAGTTCAGGGGACTTACGAGAAAACTTCGACGTAGAGATAGTTCGACGTGTAGATAATCGAATATTTTCCATGAACAACCAAAATGGTGATATAATACCGTAGGTAAATAAGGCTACAAATGATTTGTACAAGTATGATTATCTAATCGAACGAAATATATAACGACGATGTATTTATCGTAATATCTTTTATTAAAATTCTTATTATTGTCACCCGTAGCTAAAGTTTTGTTTAGACTTCGCAATTTTTTTTTGTTTTTCTTCTTCTATTTTTGCTTACTCTTCGTGTCGATTGCGTAGTTTGACTACATGTATTTTCAATTTCCTGTCGTAATACCCAAGTATCCATCTGGATTGGTTACAGGGTTCTTCCTTTAGCGCGTCCCGTCGGTCGAAGATGCTGGCCATCCCTTTGGTAGACCAGGTCCGGCACCATACAAGTCCTGCGTGGTATGGGCGTAAGATGCCACTTTATTCTTTGTAAAGTTCCTTTGTAACATTGTCTCCACTTCTACCAATCTTTCAAATTATCAGATAGTAGACAAACAAACAATATTGTAACGCACCTTTCTCTTAACTGCGTTGACACCTCGAAATGTGTGAAATACTTAGTTGATTGCAAAAATCGAACTTAATGATTAAAGTTCGTCTTAAAGAGGTGTGAATGTGCAAACAATACTGATTGGACTTTGCAATTGATTCGACGTAGGGGTAGTTTACGAGATAAAGAGAACGACGTATGGAGGTTCAAATACATTGAAGTAAAGAGTAATAAGATCGGGACTTTAGAATAACTTCGACGTAGAGAGAACTTCGGCTAAGGGACGTTCGAGGTAGAGGTATTCGACTGTACTGCCCAACTCCCCTTTCGGGTATTACTGGCAGGTGCGCGTCTGTGCTGGAATAAAAACTGTTAGACATTTGTTAGGGTGCAAAATTTTAAAAGTATTGTGAGTGTTAGATTAAAAGAGCTGATAAAACATATTTGGGTCATTCAGGGACGGCTCACTATCTGAAAAGAATCAAGACTCTTTTTGAATGCTGCAATATCAGGTTGCTGTACAATTTTTTCTGGAAGGCTGTTCCATAGTATCACTGTGTAGGGAAAAAAAGAATATTTAAAGTAGGCTGCATTTGTGTGGATCTGTCTGAAAGATGCTGTGTGCATATGTCGGGTGGTCCACATTGGTCTTTCAAGATAAGCTGGTACTGGCACTGCAACAAAATTGTTAACGATTTTATAAAACATGGTGACTCTGGAGATGTCTCGTCTGTATTGGAGAGTTTCCCAACCAAGCTCCTTCTGCATGCAGGTAACACTGTCATAATAAGAGAAATTATTTTGAACCCATCTTGCCGCTCTACGTTGTACTTTTTCCACTTTGTTGATATAGGTTTTTGTGTAGGGGCTCCAAACTGTTGATGCGTATTCTACCTGGGGTCTCACTAAAGTTTTATACGCTATTTCTCTGATCTTCTTATTTTTGGTCTGGATGTTTCTGCGGAGAAAACCTAAAGTTTTATTAGCATTTGATGTTATGTTGTCAATGTGTTTGTTCCAGGAAAGATCTCCAGATATTGTAACTCCTAGGTATTTGGCATTGTCCACAGTCTCTAGTACTTGTCCATGTAACCTGTAATCAAAGGAAATCTTTTTCTTCTTTTTAGTAATATTTAGGACAATGCATTTGCTGGGGTTAAACTCCATTTCCCACTTTTTCTCCCACTGCATTAACTTGTCTAGATCTTCTTGTAGGGTCAAACAGTATTGTCTGTTGTTAATAGCTAAGTAAACGGCAGTGTCATCTGCAAACAAACGAACTTGGGATGTGATGTTATTTGGAAGGTCATTTATATACAAAAGAAACAAAAGAGGGCCAAGTACAGATCCCTGAGGTACTCCAGACGTGACTGGTACTTCTGATGAGCATCCACCTTCTAAAACTACTTTTTGTGATCTGCCTATTAGAAAAGATTTAATCCACAAAAGGGTAGCATTGTTAACACCATGTTCCTGCAATTTATACAAAAGTTTTAAGTGGCTAACTTTGTCAAAAGCCTTGCTGAAGTCTAACAAAACTAGATCAGTTTGTTTTCCTTCAGTCAGGTTTCTGGCAAGATGGTCGGTCAGTTGAAGTAGCTGGGTTTCGCATGAACGCCTTTCTCTAAAACCATGCTGCAAGTCATAAAGGACATTATTTTTATCAAAATGTTCAGTTAGATTTGATGCTACAATATGTTCTAGAACTTTACACAGTATACATGTTAAAGATATAGGTCTGTAATTTGCAGGGTCTTCTTTGTTTCCTTTCTTGAAGAGTGGAGTCACGTTTGCTTTTGTCCAAACTTGGGGAAGAGTGCCTGTGTCTAGGGATTTCTGAAAGAGAATTTGTAAGATCGGGGAAATTTGAAAACATAAGTTTTTTAGTACAAGAGGTTTGATCTTTTCTGGTCCTGCTGCTTTGTCTGGTTTCAGGTTGGAAATAAGTTTTTGTACTCCACTGGTGCAAATAGTAATGTTCGGCATAACTGGGTATTTGCTGAAAGAGGAAGAGAATACATTTTGTCTTATAGATGAAAGGCAGGACTGAGCCATTAAATCATTTAAAAAAGAGATAATGAAAAACAAAATACTTTTCTGACATGAAGTGACGGTGGAAATGATTCAAAATTAGCTTGATTTATAATGAAAATACTTTAAGTACCTTCAGTAAATATATGTATCAATAGGACAATATGTCTATTTTGGGGTCTGTTTTAGAATGTTTTGTCTAATTTCGAAGCATTCGTCTATGAAAGCGACAAAAAGTTTCAAAATTCGCTGAGATTTGTTATTAAATAGATTAAATACATTATATATTGATAGGTATTTAATTTTTTGGTTGTATGAATATATTTTGTTGAGTTTATCAATAAATGTTTTCCTTGTGTTTACGAGTTTACGAGGGTGTAGCATCTAGATTAAAAGTGAATTTCATCTTCGATTTCCCGTTGTTGCAGCAGATGCATAGTCTATTTTGTTTTGGTATGTTGAAGTGTCGACCCTTTTCAATAGAGAGTTCATGTGCACTTGTTCTCAATTTGGCGAGTATTGATCGATGAGTTTTAAATTTAAAGAGGTCGACGTAAAAGGGCCTTGTATTTGTACGGTGTAAATTTCTAAAAAAAGATAGTTTATTATTTGTGTTTAATTCATTTTCTAGAGTTTGAAGGGAGATATCATTGATTCTCCTTTCGATATTTTGTAGATTTGGTTTTAAAATTAATGGATTGTTGAAATTGTTGGAAAACCCAAGACCATCAAGTGTGTTTTTGATAAGCTTGACCCATGACTTGGTATCTTTTGTTTCAGAGTATAAACTGTACATGACGTACTGTATGCTTCTATCATTTTGACAGTCGGTTATTAAGTTTCTGCTTGGGAAAATTGAATACTTTTTTTTCATTCCACAGTTGTTGTTTTTATCCGGCTGATTACAGCAAAATTTCCTTCATTTTCTGTTTTTTCCTCCTTTCAGCGTAAACAAGATAACCTTGGATTGTTGTACTGTCGCAAATCTTGATCTTTCTAGAATACGTTAAGATGTTTATGCTCAAAGTGTTACTAAAAATATAAACCACGTGACGCATATTTAATCGAATAAACCAATGAACGGCCTTTAGTGTCTAAGTGTATTCGACTGGAGGTAGAACGTGTAAAGTATATATTCTCTCGTCAACAGTTTGACGAATTCTTCAATTAATTTGGAGTTGAAAAATTCAAAGGGATTAAAAATGATGTACGAAGACGACTACACGATTAATTCGAATTGTGTTGTTGGGGCTATTATAAACAAAAGACTGGCGAAGGACGGATATGAATGGCAGACGTCGCCAACGAGCAGCTGTGCGAACAATAAAGTTATCAAATCGGCGTGGGCTTTGTGTGAGGAGTTCGAATCGCGATACAAAAAACAATTTTCCGAAATGTGTTCTTCTGTCAATGGACATGGTGTCAGTGGGGAATTTTACTTGTCAGTTTTAAATCAATTAGTAAGTGACGATATGCATTTGGGACGAGTGGTCGGAATTTTGACATTTGCAGGCGCAATGTCTGTGCATTGTATGAGAACTAATCACAGTGAAAGAATAGACCTTGTTCGAGAATGGACTTCACAATTTATCCAGAAAAATGTTGAAAGCTGGTTACAAAAGAATGGTGGATGGGTAGGTATTTCTTATTGACACTAATTTGTCAAACATTAAGAAGATTCATGTCCCTGACTCCAAATTGTCAGCATACAGTAGTGTTTTCTTACTGTCTTTTCTATGACAAAGCTGAAAGACTCGCTTACATTGATTGTTTGAATGGGCTTTAACGCTGCTTTTATAATACAGCGGCTGGAGCACCTATCAATGGATTCCTAGTCAGAAAAAAGACTGATAATTTCAATTTGGGGCCCAGCTGCCAAATATTCAAAAATTAGCATTAGGGGTATGGGCATTTTTTGCAAACTTCCAGGGGCCCAGCCTAAAAGTTAGGGGTCATTGGCAATTGGGACCCTGCTTGTTTTTTTCCCTGCTAGTATATCTTGCATCAGTACCACCATTTCATCCTTTCTAATCCTTTCCCACTATGGTTTATGATTATCCACCCAATAGCAAGGGAGTAATGTTGGAAAGGATATGTGCAGTTTCTGGGGATCGAACCCATGACACCCCATGATTTAAGATTGAGAGTCTGATGAGTTACCATCTGCGCTCTGATGGTGAATTCTGAAATAAAAGGGAAATTTCTATGTTAGAAAACATTGTTTTTCCCTTGTCACAGTGTTTAATACAACTTATTTTCTTTCATGTGTCAGAATGTGAGTGAAAAATTTGAGATAGATGTGCATGACATGGGTTTCAAAACAACACCCTCAAGATCAATCAAGCCTATGAAATTCCATTTACATCCAGCATATTAACCCATTACAACATAACAAAATCATATACTGCTTCAAATTGAAAGAAGTTGAAGACGACAATTTCTAGTTTGTGGGATTTAGAAAATCTTTGCCTTGAAGGATAGAAAACATTGTGGACATTGAAGAAATTGCTTGTTTCAAGCAATTTCTTCATTGTCCACAATGTTTTCCAAAGCTTTTCTCTTGAGATGCTAAACAAAGCAGGATTCAGTGGGAATGGGTTAAAGATATTTTGTTCAGAACAGTGTTTTTCTTTCAGTTTTGGGAACTGGTCCAAAATCAGGCATACTGATAAAAATGCATTGCTTTCTCAGCCAGAAAATTGGAAATGTATTTTCATCATGGATTTGGACAAAAATTTATTCTTGTGTAATATTTTCTTTCAGTAAAATCCTAAAAAGTTCCTTTGCATCTTTAGTTATAAAAATTAAAACTGAACCAAGGAGTATTATGTTTAATTAATAGTTTTTCCTTTAATTATTTGATATGATCCTCAACTTTTGTATAAGTTAATTCTTCCTGATTTGGGGAAAAAATGACAGTTTTTAAAATGGGAAAGGCAATTTTTGAAATGGTCCTTTTGAGGGACTTTGTATTGCTCTGTATGTTTTATTTCAGATTTTTATTTAATTTTTTGTACGCTTAATGACCACAGCTGTGGATGCGCCATATAACACCAATCAATCCTTTTAAAGAAAAAGAGTCTACGGTTTGATAGAATGAAGGTTCTAACTTCTTACATGTAAAATAATTTTGTATAAATTATTATTTCCAATGATTTCGGTCCAGTTTGAATACTTACTGTTATCTTTTCGACAATGTTATATATCATAAATATACAAAAGGCGTTTATTCTTTTGTATAACTGTCTTTAAAATACTAAAACCAAGACTATATGATTTAATCTAAACATTAAGTACAGATCTCAAGATAAGGATTGTAAGGACACATTATATACCAAGTATTTCTTAATTTGTCCATAGTAATCCTTAAATAGGAATTTCAACTAATGATATTTTAGAGTTATTTGTGATGTGAAAATTTCTTATATGGTCTCTCTGAAAGAAAGATGCTTACCTTATTTGAAATGAAAGGGTTATATGTATGTTGAGTATTGGCAAAACTGGCCCGTAGTCCTCAATAAAACTGTCAATACAGGTAAATAGCTGTGGTAATGTTCTTGAAGGGTCATCTTGAAAAGGGATATAAGGGTTTTCGTTTGACCCGAGACCTCGGGTTTTGACGCACAGAAATTGAAAAAGAAGCAATTTTGACGCTCGAAAATTTATCACTGTGCGTCATTTTGACTCTCGGAAATTAGCAGCCATGCGTCAAGGGTTATCATAAGTGTGCCAAATTATTGGAAAATGGTTAATTGATTATGAAAATATACACCCCTATCAAGGATAACACCAAGCTTGATTGGTAATTAACACTCTGGAGTGATGGACATGCATCGGCGATCGTAATTGACAGGTACTTCAAACCTGTGAAATTAATGCTGAAACCCCTTTTCAGTGTTCTAAGGCTACTGAAATTTACTTATTTGTTAATACTTTTATCACAAACCTCACAAAATATAACCAAGAAATGAAATGAAATCAAAGAAAATGTTGCTCAAGAAATGTCATGGGTTTTCGCGGAAAAAGTAGGCACTTTATTTTATGAAAAATAGGAATAATTTGATCCTTTTTGTATTAATGAGATTTACTAAAACTGATTCAAACTTATAATATATGCATTAATATTAAATTTTCCCTTAAATTTATCTTGTATTGAAATATAATACTGTCAGATTGGAAAAAATTTCCAATATAACCATTGCAAAAAAAAAAAAAAGAAAAAATACAACAAATTCAAAATATATTTTCTATCTATTATTATTTTTTTCTGAATCACTATAAGGGGGTGGGGGGGGGGGGGGAATTATGCATTTTGACTCTTTGGATTTCAATTTTGACTCTTGAAAATTTTAACCCAAGGGTCAATGACTCTTGACTATTGGGTTCTAATGAAAACCCTGGATATAACTAATCTAATACTTAACCCATTCCCACTCAGTCCCTCCTTTTTACGCCCTCAACAAAAAAGCTTTGGAAAACATTGTGGAAAATGAAGAAATTGCTTGGACCAAGCAATTTCTTCATTATCCACAATGTTTTCTATCCAAAAAGTCAAAAAAAAATAAAAATCCACCAACTTGAAAATACCGTCTGCAGCTCCTTTCAATTTGGACCGGTCTAAAATTTTGTTGAGTTGGAATGGGTTAATGTTACTATTCATATTTTCTATTAGTCCCGCAATATTCCTGGTTGGCAGGAGTTATAGACAAAGATCATCATTCTTTTGTGTGCTCTCTAATGCAATTTTGAAAATGGTTTTATTCTGCATGACAAGGGTTAACTTAATAAAAGTGGAAAATGTTCAAGGAAAATCAAATGTGAAACTTGAATCACAGACATCCATTAATTCTACATACTTCATTTCAACCCTTTCCAGTATAGTCCCTGTTTTGTCTTACTTGAGAAAACCTGTTAATGTGGAAAAAGAAGAAAATGCTTGTGACAAGCAATCTCTTCTTTTTCCATAATATTTTCTTTCATATGATATAGCTACATTTTTTTAATATATTTACTTGATGAAGTCTTGTGCCACCCCTTTGAATTTGGACAAGTCTAAGTTTTTTAAACAGTAAATATTTGAACCAATTAGACTGATTTACTGATTTTGGTATGCCACATTCAATTCTATGTAGGTGTTCAAATATTTTGGAAGTCGCCTAAGGACTTTAGGAACAGAACCTCAGACAAGGGAGTGATTTTAGCAATTGAAAATTCATCATTATTTTCTGCTGAACACTGAGTTGTGGGTACATTTATCATTATACAAATGAGATACAAATCTGTTTCTGAGGGTTTGGAGGAGAAATGTATACAAATCTGAAGGTCCCATTAATAATGTTATCTGGAGCTTTCCAATAGGTTATCATAGGATCAGTTAAGAATGATAGTGAATTTTATTCCAAAAGCAGAGGTCTAGATATCATAAGAGGGGGTAATAACACTTATATGTTATGGGTAATAACCCTTATATCTCTACAAAACCCCTGCATTGTGGTTACTCATTTGAATCGTCTCGCTGAGGCGATTCAAATGAATACCTACAACATGAAAGGCTTTATGGAAATAAAGATGAAATGTTGATATCTGAAATTATGAATAATGCCCACTATCTGTAGCTCTGCCTCAACCCCAAGAATTAATTATGTGGATGACAGATATGTAAATGTACAGTCATGTAGAATACTCTTAACCCATTCCCACACAATGAGCGCCCTTCAATATGAAAGGTTTTGAAAACACTATGGACAATGAAGAAATTGCTTGTTACAAGCAATTTCTTCATTGTCCACAGTGTTTTCTACCCCAAATGACAAATATTTGAAAAATTTCATTGACTCAAAATTGTTGTCTGCACCTTCCCTGAATTTGGAATGGTCTAAAATTTTATTGTGTGGAAATGGGTTAATGAAAAAGTATGTCACAAGTCTTCTGAAAAGGTAAAAAATATAGCTCTAAATAAGTTATGGATGGTATTCTAAAAATTGACTGTTTCAGTTTGGTTGTTTCACTTTAATCACAAACTCAATTAATTGATTGGTAGTCCAACATACTGGCCTCTGATATTAAGGTTTGACTTAGATAATAAGCATTGTCTTGTACAGTTTGTAGTCAGTCATAAAAGGGAGTCTTTGGTTGGCGACTTAAGTGTCAATCATAACTACAGGTTGAATGAGCTGTAATTACATCATTTAAGCCGCTTAATTAACAAAAATACATGTACCTAACATAGATGTCTGAGTTCAATCAAAGTTCACTTCTGGTCTAAATGAATGATTTGTTTGATCTTTGGTTGACAGTGGCGATCAGTTTATTCAACCTATTCCGACACATCTAAATTTTAGACAGTCTAAATTGAAGAAGCTGCAGACTACAATTTCAAGTCGATTGAATTAACTTTTTTCATCTTATTGGATAGAAAACATGCTGGAAAATGGAGGAATTGCTTGATACAAGCAATTTCTTCATTTTCCACCATGTATTCCAAAGCTTTTTGCCAAAGGGGCGTAAAAAGGAGGGCTTGTGTTGGTTAAGATGTATGAATGTATGATGATTAAAAGAATAAAAATTAAACTGGTATTACTCAGTAAATTTTCAAAATTTCTAATACAAAATTTGTGTTATATATACAGTGATGTTTTAACCAGGTCAGTATAGCTGGATATTAAAGCTAGACATACTGGCAACTGTAGTACGTTTATACATATAGGTAAAAACATCACAGTATGTAAACCATACCAACATGAGTCACTACACAAAGTGGTTTCATTGGAATGTAACTATAGATGTACAAGTTACAGTGAGTGATAGAAGGTCAATTTTGTCTATACAGGTGTAGACAGAATTGACCTTTGATCATTCACTATGACTTGTTCATCTATAGATGTTTTCTGATGTAAGGAGTTAATCAATTTCATTTTCTTACCCTTTACTATTCATTGAAAGCTTAGCCAGAATCATAGGTTAAAATGGTATGAGTATCTTTTCTATCTGCTAGTCCTTTTCGGGACCCAATGCTTCTGATGAACATTTCTTTTTTATATTGTTTTACCGTTGTCCGTCATTCAGTCTTTCCATCTGTCCGTCTGTCTACAAAACTTAACCAAAAAACTTAATGATACATGATGATACATCCCCATAATACGCATCTCCTCACATTAAGGTCTAGGTTGTGTGATAAGGTCAAGGTCACATACCAATGTCAAATCCCCCCCCCCCCCCCCGAAAAAAAATCTTAGTCACTTGTTACTTTCACTAAAATACTGTATTAAAACTCATGTAAAAGTCCACAACACTTTTCATAGTTAAGTCCTGTTATGGGGGCATTGTATTTCACAAACACATCTTGTTTGGAAATTTTCTAAGGCTATTAGGGCAATTTGTTTTTAAAACACATGACAATTGACTTAGGAGGAGTGACAAAATTTGATATTTCATTTTGGAGTAGAAATTGTGCCCTGGCAACAAGGAGTTACCAAAAGGAAAATATGTTCCTATTCTTAAATCTAGGAAAGGTCGCAGCAATGTTGTGAAACATTTTGAAATGACACACCTCTCTGTTATCAGCATATCCTGAGTGCAATGTATTCAGACACTGATAAGCCTTTCATCTAATATTTCAAAATGCTTTTAACTGACAGTAATATTTACATTTCATTGTCTAGTTATGAATATTTGTTTGATTCTTTTTGATTTAGAGAGAAATATATTAAGATACAGTCTTAATAGATATTTTTAATATTTTATGTAACTTCAAAGTTTTCGAAAATAGTTCAATTATTCAAATACTTGGAAACTGAATAGTATTGATAACAAAATGGTTACAGAATCTTTGAATTTGAACCATTAACCCATTCCGACACAGTGATGCTTTTCACACTCCTCAAGAAAAGCAATTGGGAAAACATTGTGTAAAATGAAGAAATTGCTTGTATTAAGCAATTTCATCATTTTACACAATGTTTTTTATCCAGAAAGTTGAAAACCCAAAATTTCATAAACTTTAAATTGTTGTCTACAAGTTCTTTTAATTTGGTCAAGTCTTAAATTGCCTTGGGTGTTAATGGGTTAAAGTTAATGTTAAAGGCCTGTTTAATCCCTCAAGAAAGATCTTAGAAAAACATTTCTGAAAAAGAAAAAAATGCATGCAAGAAGCAGTTAATTTTTTCAATGTTTTAACAATTTTTCACTGTAAGAAGATATTAAAATTTCATCAGATATGAATATAATTTGTTGTTTGGTAATGGGGTAATATATGCCTTGTTTAACCTTTTCCTGTCCAATCCGTACGTTTTTTGTCCCTGTGATTTTTTAGTTGAGAAAAAATGTAGAAAAAGAACAAATTGCTTGTAACAAGCAATTTCATCTTCTTCCTCAATATTTTCTACCCTGCTGACTGATTATTTTTCAAATAAAATCAGTTTTATGATATCGTCTGCAAAACATTTTGATTTGCACAGGTATAAAATTTTGCAAAACAGGAAAGGGTTAAGTCTATGAAATGAAAAAAGCTACTAGAGCAGAGATTCATTAATTTGAAAAAAAATCCAACCGTTTTTGGAGGAGAGAGAATAATTCAAGACTTGTTTGTATATTTTCAGAAAGCACTTGTTGAGTTTTATGAATCTGGCACCAAAAAAGAAGAGGAAAAAAGTGGCTGGGGCAAATATTTGTTGGGAGGAGCACTGGGAGTATTTGCAATGGGGGCGTTGATAGTCAATAGGGCATAAACCACTTCCGTATTCTACACTCTTTTGATGTTTCTAGTGTCTTCTTAAAATTCTACACCAAGATCGAAGAACTTGCTGAAAGCTACAATAATCTTTTGTAGACAGGATTCAGGAGCCAAGATAGAAAACGAGAAACACAAGGACTTAACTTGGTTCCCTGTTTCACTTGACGGATTAGATTGATGGATTATCAGACTTGATAAAGAGCAGTTGTGGAGAATGACCGAGGGAATAAAGGTCAGCAGGAAAGTATTGTGATCATATGTTTTAGAATAGTGCTGTTTGTTAGTGACACATGTGAGACAATTATCTAGTCAATTTGTCAGAGCTACAGATAGTGGTCGTAATTTGTATTTTAGATTTAAATATTTCACCAAATACAGGCATATACCCTATGTTGTAGGTACTCATTTGAATTGTCTCAGCGAGACAATTCATGTGAGTACCGACAATGTAGAGTTTCGTTGAGAATTAAGGATTTTAGAATGCTGTTCACCCCTCTCATCTAGACCTCTGATTTGTTCTTTGCCATTACATGTATGCAATGCTGTTTGAATTCAAGTATAATTCTTTAGCTAATTAAATAATGCACCTGTGCTTGACCTTTCAAACAAGCTTGATATGAGTGTAACTTGTTCCCACAAATTCTGGGTTAAAGCATTGTGTACAAGAGGTCTAAGCAGATCAATGTCTTTTCTTTGAATGCATGTAATGTTGCTGGAAATGTCAGGATTGTATTTGATAATCAGGCAATGGATTTAACCCTTTACTGTTTTTCAAAATTTTAGATCTATCCAAATTCAAAGGTTTTGCAGAAGAAAATTAAAGTAGATTTTACTTGAAAAAAGCATTCAGTAGGGTAGAACAACAATTAAGTAGGGTAGAAAACAATCTGAAAAAAAATGCTTGCTGCTAGCAATTTCTTCTTTTTCTAGAATGCTTTGTCAATTATAAATTCACATGGACATAAAACCAGGGATCGAACAGAAAAGGGTTAATAATGTTAATCATACAACATGTATGAATTGATGGTTTATGGCAATTTACTCCTTCCAATAATGTTGTCCAAAGATATCTCAGAGTTAGAAAACAATAATTAGAAGTAAAGGTGTTAGTATATTGAGTACTTAGCAAATGTGATTTATCAACAAAAAGGAACCATTTAAACTTGCTTTATTGTTATGTTGCAAATAGTTGGAAAAAAGATCAGATCCAATAGAAGTTAACATTTTCAGAGTTGGTATTTCAATATAATGAATGAATATATTTCAAGGTAGAATGAATATTCTACATTCAGAAGGTATGCCCATAGGGAAAAGCTTTGACCCTTGTCAGTCTGAAGTTCAGAAGTATAACACAGATCTGTACTTTCAGCATTTCCAATATGACCCAATTCCTCACGGGTCTCAAATAAGAAAAGGTGATTATACCAAAACTGATGTTTGAATATCTATCTTGTCGAGATTATATTCCCCAATGGTTTTTAGTTTGGTTCAAACAGCAGTGACTGTAATCCAGATGTTGCATTTATTTTACATCAAATATCGTGCAAAGCCTGCATAATGTAAATATTTCATCCTCCATCAGCATTTACTAGTATCGTTGCACATGTGTGATATGTTCTGTAACCCTTTCCAACTTCGACTGTTGAACTTCCTGAAAGAATTAACTCTTGAGTCCTGACCAGAGCTCGGGTAACATTTTGACTTGTAAACCAGGGTTTTGACCCTCAAAAATATTGAAAAATCCTTTTGATCCTTGGAATTTTCTCTAAAGGGGGTCGTAATATTTTGACTCCCTTTAGAAAAAATTTCTCTGGGTCAAAACAAATCAGTTTGATCACTCAGATTTTCGATTATCTATCAAATATACTATTGAAAATGATATTAATTTAATGTTAAGTAAATATATTTAAAAGACATTTTGAAAAGGGAATCAAAATAAACCAATTTAAGTCTGTTTGCACTCTAACTTTCAAGTGTAAACTCACAATTCGCGCCTTTTCGTTTTGACCCCTTCAAAAATATTCTTTACGCCTTGAATATCAAGGACTGGATGACTCCTCACTTTCAAAAAGCTAACACAGGTCCTTGATTCAAAACACAACGTTGGTTCAATGTCTGAGAGTCCAAAGTTTGTTACAAATAATATATCCTTATTGAACTGTGTCAGACAAAAGAAAGATATCAGAGGAATAAAAGTTTTTAATGAGCATGTTAATCCTTTCTTTTTGCCAAAGATGAGATTCAAAATACAAAAATTCAAAATACAAAATCCTAGCAATCAATTATATTGCTTCCTTTGACCCCGTACCAATCAATGACAATTAGACGCCCCCAAAGAAAAAGGGTTTGGAAAACATTGTGGAAAAGAAAGAAAAGTGCTTGTTACAAGCAATTCCTTCATTTTCCACAATGTTTTCTACACAGAAAAATCAAAATTTTATAAACTTTAAATTGTGGCCAGCAACTCCTTTCAATTTGGGCCAGTCTAAAATTTTGCCGTCTGGTAATGGGTTAATCAATGAAAGTCTGAGCCTAGTTGTACATAGCAAAGCCCAAATATGTGCAAGCAGGTAAACTTTCTTCTAATTCTGATTAATTTCATACCCCTAGTATTGTAACCCGATTTGTTGAGGGTATTACAAATAATTTAGCCATCAGAGTCATATATCAGAGTATTTATAGGTGTGTCAAATGTTGGAAAGGAGTTTCATAAAGAGGGACCTTAAATTGTAGCAACATTTCAAAGCAAGTATTTTTCGATATTTGAAAAAACAAACGAACCAAAACAGTTTATTATTGATAGGAAAAGAACTCACAAGAAATAAAATTGAGTAAAAATTGTTGATTCCCAGTTTAAGGACCCTCAAGTATACTGTATGTCGGAGACCTGTCTTGTGTGATGCTTTTTGTATCTTCATCGAATTTCATTATTATATTATCTTTGGAAATTAGACTTTAAACAATTAAAAAAATCTCAAATTTGAAAAGAATTCGTGTTTTTATACTTTCTTCTTACTCCCATATGTACCAGGGTGGAGTGAACAAAGGATGGTTACCGTTCTCACTTAACCCATTCCAACACAATGAATAAGTTGGAAAAAAACCAACATGTGTAAAATGAAGAAATTGCTTGTAACAAGCAATATCTTCATTTTTCAACCATATTTTCTTAAAAAGTTGATATTTTAAGAAAAATTACCAACTTTCAAATGTCGTCTGCTACTCCTTTCAATTTGGACTGGTCTAAAGTTTTGTCGTCTGGTAATAGGTTAGCTCCACCCCGATATGCTCCCTTACCCATTGGCGGAGCGAACATGGAATGGGTCCGTACTTACTTCTAACTCTTCCTCCTTTCAGATAAAATGAATTATTATGAGTGCGAATTGAAAGAAAGCACATGCAACTCAACAAAGAAATTGCTTGTTACTTTTCCAAAAATGTTGCCCTCTTTAAATATCCTCGGAATCGTGCAGTATATTGTTCGAGAACGGTAAAACTCGTTTTATGCCCCTTATTCGCATGTTCGACAGGTTCTCTAGACTAACTTTTGTGCAGGCGACCAAAATGTCGTAACTATAGGTGGAATAAATTACTTGTTCAATTGACTCATTAAGGAACCACCATTATGAACGTATTTACAATGTATCTGATGATAAACTAATCTCAATCTCAGAAGTTTAATATAGATTCTTACATTCTTAAACCTCGTAACTACAGCTTTTTGGACATCAGGACCATGTCGATGGTTCAGCGCGAAACAGTTGAAACTGCCTATAAACATATAGGCAGTTTCAACTGTTTCGCGCTGAGCCATCGATATTAATTTCAGTGTGTTACCAGACCAAATATACCGTTGTATGCCGAGGGCAGAAACCTACGAATAGAAACGACAGAAACCCAGGAGTATTTCAACAAACTCATTAACGAATCGACGCCTTAATCCGTTTTGCGCGCTACAAAAAATTCGCTTTAGTAACCATAGTTGGAAAAGAAGAAATTGATTGTTTCAAACAACAAAACCAATCAATGATGATAACTAAATTCGTTTCGTCGTTAGGCGGGCTAAATTTCGCACTAAAGATTTATTCAAGCTATATTTACGCCACTTTGCTCGCCCAACGAAGATTTGTATGAGGATGGTTTGTCGTCTGCCAAGGTTTTGTTGTTTTCTCTGATGAAAGTCCATCGCTGACTGATACATCATTTGTCATATCTAATACTTGAGAAGTACTGTACATTGAAACTTACCTTCACCCACTTTTGTTAGGAGCCTGTGTATATGAACATACATAAACTCGGTTAGGACAATGATTAATTTATAGACTAAGTAAATGAAGTAAATTAGCCTGCTCTTTACAACTTTCAAAGCAAGAGATGTGTTATCTTACCTTTAGAATATAATATGAAATTCTATCAACCCGTCACTTTGATATATATTTATATGTAAACTTTTAAAGGATACAAAATGATAAGCAGACGTTATAAATTGACCAAATTTAAAAGCCATTCATTAGATAACCATGTTAACACCACCCCCCCCCCCCAAAAAAAAAAAGAAAAAAAAAGAGTTACAAGGGATTTCTCGATTATCCACAATGTTCATAAACTTTAAATTGTCGTCTGTAACTCCCTTCAATTTGGACCAGTCTGGAAATGGGTCTCCTACCGACGGTAAAGTTGAGCTATATTATTATAATCCGTAATTTAGGAATACCTGTCTAATTTACGTTACGAGGTTGAAAAATACAAAGGGAGGGATTGTATCGTGCGGATGGCACTGTTAGCTTTCTTCACTGACCTATGATTAATCAAAGTACTGAAAACTTACACGTCGTACATGTCGGTCGATACGGGAGTTCAAATTTCACTTCCGCTCTAGATATATTTTTTTGGCGTTTGATTCTATGGGTGGCAGCCGAAATTGCAACTTTTTTGAAGACTGATCAGAGTCATTTTGAACACGTTGTGCTCAAGTGAGCTCAAAAAACGTGTAGGAGATGAACGTGCATGCAGAGTTTGCAATGTTCCTGAAAAACATAAGAACTACTTTTTATGGCGTAGGCAGTTAGTGGTTAAGCCCCCCCCGTTGCAGTTTGCACTCATTGAACTTTGAGACCTCAAAATTTTGTCTTTTAACTTAAGCTATCAAAGCTGACGCTTTGCTAGCTAAAAATATTGTAGCAAAATCAGAAATAACAAGAACCTGGCTACTGGACGCCCTGTTTGTCTATGCGAAATAATCTTCATTGAGAAAAAAACTTTTTTTGGACAAAGCAATCGTTATGATTCTTTAGCTCATCTGATCACGAAGTGCTCAAGGTGAGCTTTTGTGCTCTAGCTGTGCCGATCGTCCGTCTTCCGTCGTCTGTCGAGTGTAGGCATCTTATGTGCTCTCTCGAGGCCACAGTGATGCAAGGTCAGAACTTGGCCAGAATATTTGTATCAATGCAACCTGGGTCAAATTCAATTTTGGCCCTCGTGAGGTCAAAAACTTGATCACAAGTTCAAATCTTTGAAACACTTCGCGTGCACTGTAGAGGTCACATTTGTGCCTCAAAATATTCAATATTTGGTCAGAATAGAATTTCGTCTGCGCTATATCTCGGTCATGTTGTAAATTTGGTCACGTGGGGTCAAAAACTAGGTTACTAGATTAAATCTTAGAAAAAAGGTGTACTCTAGAGGGCACATTTAAGGCTCAAATCATTCAATATTTGGTTGGAATGTATCTCCTTCAAGTTCGACTTTGGGTCAAAAACTAGGTCACTATGTCCAATTTTAGATATGCCTCGTGAGCAACCTAGAGGCACCATTTTGGGCTCTTATTATTTGATATTTTGTCAGAAAGTTGTTTCCAAAATTCGGCTAGGTTTGACTTTGGGTCACATGGTAAAATCTTAGATATATCTCTTTTACACTTCAAAGACCAAATTTTTTGTTTAAACGATTTGCACTTTAGGAGCTGTATTTTTTGGCCTAGCTGACTTGACATTTGTCCGTCAAATCTTATGTTGGGTCACATTGGGGCCAAAAACTAGGTCACTGTGTCTAATCTAAAAAAATCATCTTTGGAATTTTAATGCAACTTTTCTGGGCTAAATATCTTGAAAATACCGAATTTACAGTGTACAAGGCCGAAGCGGGATTTAGAGTAATTTAAGGGGATGTTTTGATAAATCAAAGTTGTAATGAATGAACCGCAAAAATCTTGTATTAAGTTATGGGACGACAAAAAAGAGAATAGTCGCTTATAACGCCTTTTTTGTGAAACATATGAAGGTGTGATTCAATTGCACCCATAAATTATTACAGAGTTCTCGCGAAATCTAATGTTGTTCGGACGTACTAGAATCGTCTCACTGAGACAATTCAAACGAGTTCCAACAATTTTGGATTTAGTTATAAGATGTTTTCAGGAAATACAACTAATTCTTCACGAGAGTTTTTTTTTGTTCAGGAAATTACGATTGTGATCGCTGTATGGAATTAGCCGCTCAATAGCCGTTTTCGCTCGAGCAAGATCGATCGTATATTGAATATTAACAACATACCATATTCAAATGAACAGTTGGAATTGATGAATTGAGATTAATGGGGAACTACTTTTCCTACGTCATAGTAAGATCCTACTTGATTTTCGAAACGAGGTAACACTGGGGATCGTAAGACGTCCACCAAATAGTTTTAAAAATTCCTATGTGGTGCTTAGGCGCTTACTTTGTCAAAGTACTTATCCATCGAAATTACTCGGATGCGATGGAATCCAATCTTTACTCGTTCCGTGTGACTCGCTTTTTTCTACTATGGAGGTGGGAGTTGCACCGCGGTTATAAAAAAAGATTGTTTTCACATAAACAGATTTTTTTATCCTAGAAGATTGTCTCTTAGTTTATCAGTAATCTTAAATTGTCGTCTGCAAGTTTTTCGAACGAGGATGCGTGTTTTTTTAGCTCACCTGAGCACAACGTGCTCAAAGTGAGCTATTGTGATCGGTAATTGTCCGGCGTCCGTCTGTCCGTCCGAAAAACAATTATCAAAAAATCTTCTCCTCCTAAATCATAAGGCCTAGAGCTTTGATATTTGGTACATATCATCACCTATTGACCCTCTACCAAAATACTTCAAAGAATTATAGTACTCTGAAAATTAGCCCTTTTCTGTGCGATCCCTGATCTCACAAAGAAATAAAGAAGGGAATCTTTAAAAATCTTCTTCTCCCAAACCATTAGGACTATAGCCTTTATATTTGGCATGTATCATCATCTATTGACCCTCTACCAAAATACTTAAAAATATTGCTGTATTTTGAAAATTAGCCCTTTTCTGTGCGATCCCTGATTTCACAAAGAAATAGAGAAAGAAAACTTTGAAAATATTCTTCTCCCAAACCACATGTTATTGAGCTTTGATATTTGGTACATATCATCACCTATTGACCCTCTACCAACATACTTCAAAGAATAATCGTACTCTGAAAATTAGCATTTTTCTGTGCGATCCCTGATTTCACAAAGAAATAAAGAAGGAAATCTTTAAAAATATTTTTTCTCCCAAACTATAAAGACTAAAGCTTTTATATTTGGTATGTATCATCACCTATTGACCCTCTACCAAAATACTTCAAAGAATTACTGTATTCTGAAAATTAGCCCTTTTCTGTACGATCACTGATTTTACAAAGGAATAAAGAAGGAAATCTTTGAAAATCTTCTTCTCCCAAACCATAAAGCCTAGAGCTTTGATATTTTATACATATCATCAGCCATTGACCCTCTATCAAAATACTTCAAAGAATTACTGTATTCTGAAAATTAGCCCTTTTCTGTGCGATCCCTGATTTTACAAAGGAATAAAGAAGGAAATCTTTTAAAGTATTCTTCTCCCAAACGAATAGGCATAGAGCTTTGATATTTGGTACATATTATCAACTATTGACCCTCTACAGAAATACTTCAAAGAATTACCGTTTTCTGAAAATTAGCCCTTTTCTGTGCGATCCCTAATTTTAGTTAGAAATAAATAATGAAATCTTTGAAAACCTTCTTCTCCTAAACCATTAGGCTTACAGCTTTTATACTTGGTATGTATTGATGTCTATACTTCAAAGCATTACCATATTCAGAAAATTAGTGCTATATGGTGGGATCATCAATATACCTAGGATTAAAAGAGAAATCCTTTAACATCTTCTCCAAAATTATTAGACAGAGGTCTTTGCTATTTTGTTTATATCATAAAGCCATGAACCATCATACCCAGGAGAGCGATTTAGGACCATCATGGTCCTCTTGTGTTTTTTTGTCATCTAGTATTGGGTAATATATGACAAGTTTGATTAGTAATCAATCAGCTTCAACAGTCCGGTATTATGTAAGGTCATGCTTTAACGACTATTCATGGCGGACACTGGTTACTGTTTTCTAATTAAGTAGATTATGTTTAATGTTTTCATCATATTTTAACCCTTTCCCGTTCAAATACGGGATTTTACGTTCCTGTGATTTTATACTCAAGAAAACATTGTGGAAAAGAAGAAATTGCTTGTAACAAGCAATTTCTCCTTTTTCCACAATATTTCCTACCACATAGTATGGTTTCTTTTCAAATGGCATCCAGTTTTCATTGACGTCGGCAACCTCTTTCAATTTGGACTAGTCTAAAATTTCCAAATAACGGGAAAGGGTTAAAGGTGAGATACATCGTAACTGGTACAAGTAGTGTCTTGGTCTGCACTTTGTAACCTTACACAATCAGTCCATTCTTTCAACAATAAATAGAAATCAAATGATTGCAGTTTTTGAAAGGAAGTTGTATATCTTTTCCTATTCGGAGTTGTTTTGTTTATTGACTAATGATTTGTTGGTTGGTGTGAATAAGCTGTAGTTATGACGTTTAAGTCGCCAAACCAACAACAACACCAAAAAAACCCTTTATAGTTCAAAGGTCATTCCTGGTCAAAATGTATGGTTCGATTGGTCGATTGATTCTTTGATTGACACACCCGATCGTCAATAACTTGATAGTTCACCACTTTTGCAAGACAATACAGTTTTAGACTTGAACAGGGCGAAATATATTTCAGACAACATAACTAACCGAAGTAAATTCTAAAATATTAAGCATATTACGGGATAGAAACTTGAAAAGTTTAAACACGACTAAGGATGGTATTTTAACTCTTTAGACTCTTCCTTCTTTAATTGAAAAAGATATCATTAGCATCAGACTATTTTCAATGAAGGAGAAATATGCTATATTTAAAACACAATAAGATTTCATAATCCATATCTATTTTTTTTCACTAGTCGTTTGATGTTACGTTCTAGAAAGATAACCTTGTTCGTGTCAGGTACATTAAGGGGTTGTTAAGTACTGACTGATAACCGTGAATATGTCATCAACATGATTTGAAAATTCAGTAAATCTTGAAGTAAGCGACAAACAACTGGACGCCAAACAGTGGTCGTCAAAAAAAGTGTTCATTCGCGACACAAGTTTTTGAGATAAATACAACGATACCCTACTGAAGTATTATCGTCATTACAAGTGACCTTTCACGGCTGTCGAAAAGAAAAAATCGACCAATCAAATCATTCAGTTATACCGGGAAAAAAGTTTGAAACCTACATTTGCCGCCATTTATGTGAAGTAATCTTGTTGGTTTGGCCACTTAAAAATCGTAACTACAGCTTGTTCAAGCTGTAGTTACGATGATTAAGTCGCCTTCAAACAGTTCTACTTAAGGAGGGGAAGTTTCGACCCTGGTCAGACTGCCGAGTATCTTTTTTCTATTCGTTCAAAGCCTTATTTTGTTACAGATGTAATTAACAACAGCAGTGATCGTTTAAGAGATTTGTTACTAAGATTGGAAACATTTTTTTTGCGCATACGCGTCTCTTTTTTTAGAAGATGTGACAAACAAAGATTATCATACCATATGATTATTACGGCAGACTATGAAGCTCAAGGCGAAATTCGAATTTAAAAGGGAATCAACTTGCTTCTACTGATCGTGTTCAAGGCGTTTTTCAAGATGGCGTTAATGTATTAATATGTAATGTTTTCTAGCTAAAAGGAATTTAGAACCAATTTCACATAACGGATTCATGCACTTGGCCTAGAGAAATAAAAAAAGTTTCGACACGGGTACTAAGGTATACATACGAAATAACCGGAAGACCCATTGTCGCAAAACGGACCGAATACAAGCGAAATGGTCAAGTGGAAATTTACAAGATAAGGAAATGATTTTATTCCCGTTCAATTGCTCCAGAACCCATGACAGATATTGTGAGCAATCCACTTGACATAAAGATGGTAAGAAATCCCAGTAATTAATGACATGATCTAAGTTGAATGATGCTTATTTCATTTCTAAAGAACTTTTCAATCTCTGAATAATAATAAAAAATGACCAAATATGTTATGTTTACATCTTTTCCTATATAAGCATTCCGGTAAATCAAACTATTTAAGAAATGAAAAGAATATTTTTTGTTTTCATGAAGGTATAAACCGAAAAAACTAATCACACTGTATTAATACGCGAAGCGGATTCATACATAAGTGTGATTAGGTTTTTCGGTTCATACCTCCGTGAAAATAAAAAAATATCATCTTCATTTCTCATAATTCAATGACATCCAATGACAATGATTCAATGACATCGAACGAAAAAGGAAATAGTTTGATATTTTGATATATCTTTGATGGAACTATTTTGTGCAGAAGCATACAAACTAGCTGCGTGCTCAAATTTTTGTTCATGGAAGTATGAATAATTTTTTTCGACCAATCAGATCGCTCGTTTTTGATAGACGAAACGAAACATTAATTTTTTTAAGAAATGAAAAGGATGTTTTTTTGTTTTCATTGTGCTATGTACCTAAAAAACAAAAGTAGTAACAGATGACAATTTAAAGTTTATAAAATTTTAATTTCTTTGAACTCTATGTGTAAAAACGTGTAAAATGAAGACATTGCTTGCAACAAGCGATTTCTTCGTTTTACACAATGTTTTCCGATTGTTTTTCTTGAGGGGCGTCAAAAAGTGTCATTATGTAGGAATGGAATGTTTACTAGTTTTGAGTAAAATTTTATAGATCTACTTTAAGTTGTGCACAAGTATACAAAATCGTTGTATGTTAAACATTTTGTTCGTGGAAGTACGAAAAAATCATCCAATCAAAACAGTCAATTCCTGCTACATAGGCCCTTATGAGAATCATAGATTCCCGTATGAGAATCATAATTATGCTCCCTTATGGGAATCATTCTCTCCCTTATGAGAATCACATGCTCCCATATATGAATCTAACGCTCTCTTACAGGTATCGTACTATCTTTTTTGAAAATCATACTCTCCCTTATGAGAATCAAATGCTCCCTTATGAGAATCAAATGCTCCCTTATGAGAATCATACGCTCCCTTATAGGAATAAGACGCTCCCTTATATGAATCTAACGCTCTATTGTGAAAATCATACACTGCCTTATAGGGATCACACACTCCCATATATGAATCATACGTTCACTTTTAGGAGTCAAACGCTCCCTTATGAGAATCAAACGCTCCCTTATGAGAATCATTCGCTCCCTTATATGAATCACGCACTCCCATGTAAGAATCATCCGTTCCTTTATGAAAATCACATGTGCACTTGTGATATTCATACGCTCGTTTAAAGGAATTATACGCCCCCTTATAGGAATCGTGCGCTCCCTTACAGGAATCTAACTCTCCCGACATTAAAATCATACGCTGCCTTATTAGAATCAAACGTTCCCTTATGAGAATCGTAATCTCCCTTATGAGAATCGTAATCTCCCTTATGAGAATCGTGCGCTCCCTTGTGAGAATCATACGCTACATGGTAATCAATGTCGTGTGGTACTTTCGATTTGATACTTTTGGGTTTTTATCAATTGGGAGCAACAAATGACAGATCGCGTTTGCCGATCAAGGAATCAAATGTCCAATCCAATCATTAGTTTGCTGGGGGACTTCCAACTCATTCACTGGCCAACAGTAAGTGAATCATGATTCGACAACTTGAACATCTTAGCTACGGACTTTTCAAGCTGTAGTTAAGACGTTAAGCCGCCAAGCAACCAACCCTGCATTTTATCTTTTTTCATGTTTCTGGCAATATATATTTCAAAATAACACCTTTTCAAATTTTAGTAGAACTTCCTGTCAAAACTCAACGGGCTAACCAGTATTTACACACGCTAAAATAAAACAATCAGGGGAGGATTGTTTGATTGATTAGGGTTTTACACCGCTTTTGACAGTATTTCAGTCATATCGCGGCGGCTGGAACACCTAACAATGGATTCCTAGTACATTTATTTCTCACACCAGTACTGATTATCCATCCAAAGATGAGAGACAAATGTTGGAAAGGTTATGTGCCGCCGCCGGGGATCGAACCCATGACATCCCATTATTGAAGATTAGGAGTCTGATGCGCTACCGACTGCGCTTTGACGGCGATACAATCAGGGAAACATTTCTTGAAAAAATCTCATTTTCTCACTATTCTTCATCATTTTCAATTCATTTTTTTTTAAATTTGATTTGTCTCTCACCAATGGATGGATAATCATAATCCTAAGTGGGATAGGAGCTGGAGGCTAGGAAAGGGTGTAGTGGTAGTAATGGTGTGAGAAATACCAGGACTCCATTGTTAGGTGCTCCAGCCGACGCGATTTGACTGAAAAACTGTTGAATGCAGCGTTAAACCCGATCCGATCATTATTATTGAAACCCTTAGTATGAAGGAAGAAATCACTTGTTTTCAACTCTCCCTACGTTTCCCAAAAATGTATTTCTTTACATAACTTGTCAGGTCTCGATCTAGTGTTGAATAGTTTAGAATCATTTTTATGTTAACCCATTCCCACACAATTCCATCTTTACGAATCTCAAGAAATACAATTTGGAAAACATTGTTGAAAGTGAAGAAATTGCTTGCAACAAGCAATTTCCTCATTTTCCACAATGTTTTCCACCCAGATGGTTTTGAAAATAACTTAAGTTTCATCGTCTGAAACTGCTTTGAATTTTGTTTTGTCTAAAATGTTGTCGTTTGGGAAAGGGAAACAGGATTTACAAGGGATTTATGAGTCAATAAAAAGGAATGAAATTTGAATCTACGCCAGGTGCGCTTCTGCTTGCCAAATATCTAAGGTTTCTAGAATAACCTACTTTTAGTTTTGTTTGAAAAAAATAACATACTTATATCTTTTACAATCAAGCAACTAACAAGAAACCTAATCTACCATGAAACAAAGGGTAGTAGCTAGGACAATTCTAAATAGCAAAGTACTCATTCATTTATTTTAATACCCCAACCTATGCGGAGATTAAAGCCATATATTCCTTCCCCGAAAAAGGAAACATAAGTTAAACAATCTATCATTTACTTTGTCACTAAAGTAAACACAACAACTTTTAGCATCAATACTTCAAAAGGAGAGTTTAGGCGAAGTTCTTTGGAACGAGTATTTTGTGTTTTTCTTATCAATTTAAACTCGTGTTTTTATTTTTAGCTAGCAAAGCGTCAGCTTTGATAGCTTAAGTAAACAGACAAAATTTTGAGGTCGTCTCAAAGTTCAACGAGTGCAAACTGTCACTGGAGGCTTAACCACTAAATTCGTTAAATGCCTACGCCATAAAATAGTTCTTATGTATTTCATGAATATTGCAAACTCTTTTCAAATTGTAGAGAACTCTGTCATATCATTTAACCTATTTCCATTCAATTCCATTTTTAAGCATCTCAAGGAAAAAACAACAACTTTGGAAAACATTGTGGACAATGAAGAAATTGCTTGTAACAAGCAATTTCTTCATTGTTCACAATGTGTTTTTACCCAACAAGGGAAAGATTTTCTAATTTCAACCATGCTTTGCTAGCTTACAGTACTTTCAGTACTTTGATTTTACATTAAGAGATTGAGAGGAATGCACCAAATTCCTCGCTAATCTTGCTGTTGCATGAAGAGGTGCTGCTGACTTAACTTTGCGGACGATTCCGTTCATCTCCGTGGCGGATGCTTTTCGCTACTCCGAGACATTGCCCTTTTCCGTGACGGGTCAAATATGATCGACAAAGTGACTGAGAATATTGCTCAAACCAGGGTTCTCCCCAGGCCATTATGGCGTATCGGCCCCGATACGCCTTCATTAATTAAGAGAGTTTGCCGATACGCCTTCATATCGCCGATACGCTTAAATGTCGTCACCGATACGGCTTAATTTCCAGCAGAAGAAAGGGTCAAGCAAACCATTAAAATTGGTTGCAGAAGCGCGGACACGACAGGCTCTTTATCTATAGTGTTGTATATCACGTATTACATAAAATCTCTAATGATAAGACCCTTACACTCTTACTAATTGGTGATTACCGATTTTTTTCTCGCGTTTCCCACTGGTACCTCTCTATCAGTCACCATGCATGATAGGTACCAATATGTAAACAATGAATTCAAAATGGCGACCCGGTTCCGGAAAATTGTCACTTCGGCTGAGATTGGTCTAGTTAAAAGTAAAAGATGTGGTTATTTGATGTGACAACTATCAAACTAAAGCCACAGTGGTTTAAAATTTAATTTTTTGAAGGAAAGATTAATTGGGTCAGTTTATTCATACATTGATCGCTGAAAACATACCCTTTTCGCGATCTTTTTTCCTTACGAGAATTTCCCAAAATAATAAAGACAGATTTGTATAGAAGCCATCCTAGTTATACTAAGCTCTTGATTACACACATGTATCTTCTGGAATAAGTCCATTTATTTTTTATCCAACATGGAGGGCATTATCTCAAACATTCGTACCCTGGTTTGTTCAACCCATTTTCAATAAATTTGTTTTAAAAGTTGTTGAATTTTTTTTTTTTATACTTTTAGTAATCATCTAATAATATCTCATCCTCTTATGTTTTTTACCCAAAAAGAAATAATACCCCCATAAAAATCAAAGTGCTGAAAGCACTTCAAGAACAGAATGCCTTAGACCAATAAGGGATTTCTTTTTATAAAAAGTAATGGTTTAATAATCATTTAGAATCAGGAAAAGATCATTCAAGCTATAATATTTGGGGAAAAAATCCTCTTTTAAAAATCAAAGTGCTGAAATCACTTAAAGAAGAGAAGGGTAAAGACACTTGTTTAATAAATTTGATCAAGTTTCATGTTATAATTTGAGAAGTAAGGTTAAGATTGGACACTGCTGATATATTATACATTTTTTATTAACTTATTTAAATCAAATAGCTGAAAGTACTGTTAGAAGAATAGTTATAGTGTCAGACAGTTGAAGGCTTCTGAATGGGCAAATAATGAGCATTTCAAATTTTACACAGAGAATCTAATGGAGCTCTTTAAGATGCAAAATTTGAAAATGAAACCAGGTATTTCACACAGGAACCTTATAAATACATTTTTGAAATTACTGATAATAATTTCTACTTTTTTTTCTGATGAAGGGCATTTTTGTCAATCCAACACTCCATGCTTTTTTAAAGAGTCCTCAAGGATATGATTTTTGGACAGACTTGATAAAATGGCCAAGCATGAAAAGCTAATCCTATCTAATAGACAAGCAGTTGACACTTTTTTTTTACTCATTCCTTTGAGACTTTTTGGTATATTCTTTCATTATCTTTCCTTTTCACATCCTTTTTATGAGACAATTTAGTGCCCTTTCCAACAAATAGGATAGAGAGTTGAAGTAAGCTGAGTAATGTCACAATTGGTTGGTATCAAATTAAGCCTCAGAATAGATCAACTTATGATAATTAAAAAGTTGAAGAATATAATTCAAGAATAACTCTCAATAAAACAACAAGATGTCAATAATCAAGCTAAAAAGCACTTTTAATGACCTTTATTATGTATAGTCATACCAAGATGTTAACAGACAACACACTGCGCATTTGCCACTACGCCTTCAAAAATTTCTGGGGAGAACCCTGGCTCAAACTGGGAGACTTCTATCAATTACTTATTATTTTTTTCATGATTTATTTTTTGTATTTAGATTTAAACGCGGCTATAAGAGCTAATTGACGGATCACCAAGGCATTCGGAATGTTATTATTTGATAGGATAAAAGTTTCAGAAAATCTGGGAAAAAAGCGAAAACTTTCGATCTAGATCAGATTTCGCAGTCAGCGGATTCTCATCTGAATTGATATTTTTCGTATTTCCCTAGATTTCGCTTTCCGTCCGACATTAAAAAAGAACATAAAATAAGCAACAAGTTTTCCCGCGACCACCCGTGACTGACGGATCGCCGATCTCTGACAGGAAGTTCAACTCCACGGTATTTGATGGAGTTATTTTGCAAAAATTATGACACGAAACATGTCACAAGAAAGGAAAAAAACGGTTGATTGTCGACCTAGAATAAGCTGTATAGTTACGACGTTTACGTCGCCAAACTAAACCAACAGAAATTCTTCGCATAAATGTCGGTCATTTTTAGAGTTCCTAGTTAATTTCCGGTATAAATGGATGATTCGATTGGTCGATCGTCAGTTTCGACATAATGAGATTAGATTGTTCTCATCCCATATAAAATTGCTCGGTTAACCCATTTGTCAGCCCGATTAGCTCAGTTGGTAGAGCACTTGACTTCAAACTTCAAGATGACGGTTCGAGCCCTTGGCCGACCATATCAACTTACAAACTAATTGGCTTTCGGATGAGACGTTAAAACGAAGCCTTGTGTGACGGTGCTATCCATCGAGCACGTTAAAGAACCAGGCGGAGCTCTCAACAGTTTCGTCGTGTATCCTTGCATTAAACCCGTAACAACTAACCGTCTTCTGTGGTACGTCGCTAATATGGGGATGGGCTGCGGTAGCGATGATAAATAAATGGAACTAAACACATGTAAAATACCAGAGTAAATTTGAACAAATGTGTTGGATTGGTTTTTGTAAGGGATCGTCAAAGTTGTACTGTAACTTGATATATAGGCTACATGTAATGACCTTTTTTTCGAAATCATACCAATTTTATGCTATCGTACAAAAGAGTATAAATGGTTGGTTAGTGACCTAAATGTCGTAACTACAGCTTGAATAAGCTGTAGTTACGACGTTTAAGTCGCCAAACCATCAAAAAGGTTAACAAAAAATTCGCCCGATGTTGGAGTTGAAACATTATGTCTGGGCTGAACAAATGATTTGATTGGTCGATTGATTCCTTAATTGACACCGCGATTGGTCAATTCCTTTGGGACCTCAAGTCAAACAACCAACATACCAAATAAGTACCTAACGATTTCAAAGCAAGAACTTTTACATTACATGGTTCAATGCGGTTTTTAAACTGGTTCCAAATCATCTGGAATTTAGCCCAAACATTTTATAATTGAAGTCATTGATTCGTTTCAAAGGGCTTGCCGACAAAGCTTTTAATCCACACAATAGAAATTAAATGTTTAAAGAATTGATTAAATATTTAAGCTTACTAATTCTCCCAAGCAAAAATGTACATGTATTTTCACATTTCAGATCAATTGAGCCGAACCAAAGTTTCAACAAACGATTAATGTTACCTTAAAAAATCTTGGTTTTTACGTCCTTGTGATTTTATACTTTAGAAAAAACATTGTCGGAAAAGAATAAATTGCTTGTTAAATTACCAGAAAAAAGTATTTCTTCTTTTTTTCACAATGTTTTATACTCTCCGCGACATTTATTTTTTGTCTTAAGGTGATTTCGAAATTACCCCGTCAAATGTCTTTCAATTTGGACCAGACCAATCGCCCCTGTCACTCAAAGAATCATTCGACCAATCGAGCCATTCATTTTGAATTCCGACATCGGCGAACATTTATGTAAATCTTTTATGTTTGTATGGCGAAGTAACCGACGTATTCAGGCTGTAGTTAAGGCGTTCAGGCTGCCAACCAATGGTTTTGATTTATTGTCACATGTTTCTATCCATAAATTGGCAAAATTACGCCGCTGAAAATCTAAGCTGAACTTCTTGTAGGGGTCAGTAGGCGTGGCCAGCTGAGTCAGGGGGCGGAGTCAGCGATCCGTCAGTTGTGCAGTCTGGTAATTGGCACAAAGTTATAAAACGTTGAGTGTCGATTTTAGACCCACACAAGTTTTTTCTTCAGATTGACACTTTACTTGGCCGCAAGCCATTCTGAATCTTTCAAGTCCACGATTCCGTTTTAAGACTTGTAAAAAGAGCGAGGAAGATATCAATATTTGCAGATTTTGGAGAATATTGACCACGCCAACAATCGCTTATTATCGCTTTCCACTGTCTTTTAGATACACTCATGATGCGTATAAACCTTTCATCCAGTTTCCAGAATGTCTTTGTCACTTTTCGGGGTTTCTCATCTGGGTGGCCATGTCATGTTCGTACCACTTTACTATGTCTACAAACAATAGAAATGATATGTTACTTAGTGGTAATATCCCCTCCTTTACTTGTTTAACCTATTCCCACACAGTCCCTTGTTTATACACCCCTCGAGGAAGAATTTTCGGAAAGCTTTATGGAAATGAAGAATTTGCTCGTGCCAAGCGATTTCTACAATATCAAAAGTGTTTTCGATCCAAAAGGAAAGAAAATAAAAATTCCACCAACTTGAAATTGCTGTCTGCTGTTTCAGTTTGGACCAGTCTAGAATTTTGTTGTGTAGGAATGGGTTGAAAATTCAAGATTGTTTTTTCGAATCTTTTCTTTGCTGAAAGTATCTTGATAATAGACGGACGCAATTCATTGAGTTCTTCATTGAAATAAGTATTTTCAGAATATTGGTCCAGAAATACAAAGTCAGTTACAGGTTGAACATTTTAAAGTTTTTGTTCTGAATCGTTGGTTAATTGTGTTAGTGCTTGGACCTTCTTAAAAGTTTTTTTTTTAATTTTTTAAAAGGGGAAGCTCTGTACAGAGGGGATTTATATGGACATCACAGAGTTTTTGTTTTCAATGGCGCATTGCACCTTTTCTTGGTCCCGGAAACCGTTTGTCCCTGTGTAATGACGTTTTCCTTTCGTCTTACATAGGGTATCAGTAGATTCAGCCGAGACTCCATTCTAAAAACAAAGATGAAAGTCGATAATCTAAACCCAACGCAATAAAAATGGGTTTGATTAATTCGAGCACAGTCTCTGAACTATTTTCTGAAAATTCATCAATAAACCACGACATGTTTGTCTGCTATGGCCATATCTTGTGGTTTGCCTGGTGTACCAGCAACTTTGTGTGTGTTTAACATCCCGTGTATGAGATTTGGCATGTCTGATACCGCGTCTGCTTAACATCTAGACAACGTGGGCGTTTTAAATAGGTTAGAATGGTAAAAAGGGGTCCAGAAATATACTGCATGAACAGAGTTCTTTGACTAAGAAATGTCGTAGTTAATACACAACTAATTTTTTCTTCATTTTGAAAATATTCACTAAGTGTTCTCTTAACCCATTATACCACAACAAATTTTAGACTGGTTTAAATTGAGAGAAGCTGCAGCGACAATTTCAAGCTGATTGATTTTTTCCTTTCTTTCGGGATGGAAAACATTGTGGATAATGAAGAAATTGCTTGATACAAGCAATTTTTTTTAATGTTCCTAATGTTTTCTAAAGCTTGTTTTATTGAGGGGCGTCAAAAGGAAGGATTTTGTGGGACTTGGCTAATACAGGGAACAGAACGGGAAAGGTTGGGTCTCTATGCTAAAACCTTAGACAATTACGGATATGATAGGATAGGCTGAAAAACTACGTAAGATCGAATACATATCTTGCTGAAATTTGAAATTTGCCGAATGACCCCATTTAGTACGTGTTCAACATCATTACCGGTCACGTGTTTCCTCCAATTTAAGCACATCATTTGTCGGCAGAGGGCGGTCAAAACCTCCAAACTCCCATTCATTCAAGCTGCATCAAAGAGGTTTTGTCGTCCACTGACGGTATATATGATAAAATTCTCAAATCGCCGGGCTACCAAAACATCGCAGCTTCAGTTTAAAAAAGCTTCCGTGACTGTGTTTTTGTATTCAAGCAACGCTTTGTATGTTTCTAATTGAATGATACCCTTTTACACGGAGTTGGCAAGAATGCAAATATTTTTAATTGTCATAAACGTAGCTTACTCAGATTTTAATGGTTTCGTTTTTTGGTGTGTAATGAGAACGCTTTATTAATATATGATTTTGGAAACTTTGTATAGCTACACACAGCAATAGATAGAGGGCGTAATTCGTGCTTTATATTTAAATATTTCACTAATATTGCCATATGCCCTATGTTGTAAGTACTCATTTGAATCGTCTCGGCGAGACGATTCAAATGAGTACCCACAATATAGGATTCTGTTCAGAAATAAGGATATTAAAATGCTTTTATCCTCTCTTCTCTAGCAAATACTGCTACTAAATATTCAAGTATGGTAATTAAGTAGAAAATGGATTACAGTCATTCTTACTCAAGCGAGCATCCCCATTAAACGACCACTTTTATTAAGTGATAATAATTTAATTTTTAGTTTCGTCTATCAAAAACGAGAAAAATTTAATTCACACCTCAATGAACAAAATTTTGAGTACGCGGCCATTTTGAATGCTTCCGCACAAAATAGTTCACTACAATAAGGTAGCAAAATTTGTTAAGTTGTTGCATTTTTCGCTCGATGCTATAAATTATAAGAAATGAAGATAATATTTTTGTTTTCATGGAGGTATGAACCGAAAAACCTAATCACACAATGTATGAATCCGCTTCACGTATTCATACAGTGTGATTGGTTTTTTCGGTTCATACCTCCGTGAAAACAAAAAAATATTATCTTCATCTCTTAAACAATATATATTCTAATTGAAAATTGAGTTTCGAAAGCATAAGGCTTATACTTTAATAATCCAAAAATGTTGCATTAATAATTAAGAGATGAAGAGAATATTTTTGTTTTCATGGAAGTATGAACCGAAAAAACTAATCACACTGTATGAATACGCGAAGCGGATTCATACATTGTGTGATTAGGTTTTTCGGTTCATACCTCCATGAAAACAAAAAAATATTCTCTTCATTTCGTATAATGTAATAGTATCGAGCGAAAAAAGAAAAAAACCTACATCATATGATGGGTTTAACACCACTTTTAACAGTATTTCAGTCATATCGCGGCCCTCTCCTTTCAAACATTTAGTGTTCGCACATTCTTAGGGATCCAGTGTTTCAGAGAGATATTATGTTTATATTTTGAGCTCTATCTCTCTTATCTTATTTATAAGTATATACTATTATTATTACATTTATGATTATCTTCGCCCAATGAAGGTGGTCGATTAACCCATTACCAGACGGAACAAAAATAGACTGGCCCAAAATGAAAGAAGTTGCAGACGACCATTTAATGTTTATTATTTCCAACTTCTAGGTAGAAAAAAATATGGAAAATAAAGAAATTGCTTGTTACAAGCAATTTCTTCATTTTACATAACGTTTTCTAAGCTGCTTTTCCAAAAAGCGTCATTGTGTGGGAATGGGTTAATATTTTAACTTAATCCTATGTTGTTGGAACTCATTCAAGTCTTATCAATGAGACGACCCTATTGAGTTCGAAAAACAAGGTATTAAGTGAGATTTATTCAAAAACTATAAATGCAATCTAATCCATCCTTCATATATGTCTAAAAAGTCTATTAAGCGACCATTCTCCCAAACGACCACTCATGGCCGCTCCTCGAGTGGTCGCTTCGTACAAGTTTTACTGTTAAAAAGTAGACAGTCTTTTTCACTTTGAGATTTTCCTACCACATCCACAACTTCTTCAATCGGGACTGTGATGGAATGGGGTAAGAAAATAAATTCAGCAATGGTTTAAATATTTCAGGCGGATTAGTTAAAGCTGCTATTTATAACTTAGAACAATATTTAGAACGATAAACGGTAAAACATGCCGTCTCCATGTTTAACCTTGACATTGTTTGCGTTTATAGTCGGGGAGACAGACCTAATCAAACCCCTCTTAGAAAAACATTGTAGCAAGTGGCTTAATGTAGGATTCAAAAGATGTATTTATGATATTTTATCAACTCACCAAGGGTTGAGTATATTGCTTATCCCAAGTTTCTTTTTTAACAATAATGTTTTATTAATCCTTTACAAATTTTCTTTCCATATATTTTCTTCCATATCGACCTGTCTGCGATTTTGTCCCTATTTAATCAAAATGGTATATGTTCAAATTAAATGTTCGATCCTTAGGGTCATTCTACCTTATTCAATTATTGGCTACTAATTTTGTATTGAGTATCTTATTTGATATATCGGGGTTTTTCATATTATAGTTTCAATATTTTATCTCCGATACACTATGAGACACTTTTCTTGAGGGGAGACATTAACGTCGTAACTGCAGCTTAAATAAGCGATAGTTACGAGGTTTGGCGCCTTCAGCGGCCTGTATACTAACGGTTACTTATGGTGAAAAGGTAAATTTATTGGCCATTATTCTATTTTTAGAAATTCAATTAATTCTATTGACCAGGTCGGTACAGTGAATATTTGATTAAAGCAATTTCCCATAGCAAACGTTCAAATTCTAAAAATAGCTGGTTTATGAGAAATGACGTCATAGATGCTAAAATTGTGAAATATTGTCCTAAAACCATTATTGTACGGGTAATGTTTATACATATTTGTTGAACAGAGAAGATATGGATTCAACGGTTTTTACTCAAACTAGATTCTTATGATGATGTTTGCTTAACTCTTTCCCACACAATTCCGTTTTCTACGACATTAAAGTAAAGATTGGGAAAACAACGTGAAAAATGAAGAAATTGCTTGTTACAAGCAATTTCTTCATTTCCCCCCATTTTTCTTCCCTACAAGACAGTTTTATTCAAAAAAGTACTCGAAATAGTCGTCTGAAACTTCTTTCAATTTGTGAGAGTCTGTTTTCTTGTCATGTTGAAATGAATTGAGATTAAAACATCACCATAACATCGATTGTCTTCCGGAACATATGATAACCATAACTGCAGCTACGATATTTTGAAATCCATCGGCAATTATCTATTCCATTCTACCTTATTTCTTCAGCTTATGTTAACAATCACATCTATTTTCTTTATTTCAATATAAAAAAATGTTTTATTTCATCATTGAGAGCTCACCGTTTTATCCTTTTCACACAAAATTTCTGATCACTTAAGCTGTGGAATCAAACATTTTGGAGATTTACAATGAATTAATCATTATAACGGTCTGTTTGTGTTTCTTGTTACATCTCCACGGACCCCTATCTTGTTGGTACTAATTGAAATACCCAAATGACAAAATATTTCTGTTTCACAAAAACTAAGTAATATTGGAGTGGTATTAAGATAAATTTTGGTCGAAAGGCTATTAAAATATGTCAAAGATTTGCGACCGTTTGATGGCCTAACGACAATTTGCCTAGGGCGTAACATTATAAGCTGAAATATTCACGTTTTGTAGAATGATAGCTAAGTAATTTCACATTTAAAGAGGGATACTTCCTGTTTTTCTTCTACAGAACGAAGAACACCATCCCATTCTGGACGGATTGACGCTTGTCTCGCTGTATCGGTAGGATTCGTCAATTATTCATTTGTGAGAGACAATATGACGCCTCAGAGAAAAACTTTGTATATTTCTTTCAGTCTCAGTTGCATTTTCTTTACAAAAAATTCACGGATCGCCACTATATATCAACCAATCAATCAACCAACCAATCAACCAACCAACCAACCAACCAACCCACCAATCAAATCATTCATTTTGAACGGAAGTGAAATTTGAACTCCAACATTGGTCGACTTTTATGTGCAGAATGTTTGTTGTTTGTCGACTTAAACGTCGTAACTACGGCTTATTCAAGGTGTAGTTACGATGTTTAGGCCGCCAACCAACCATCCTACATTTTTGTTACGTGCTACTGGCCAAAAACTTTTGCAAAGTATCGCCGTTAAATATCAAAGTGATGGAGTCAATGGGCGAGGCCAACGTAGAAAATGGGCGGGGCTAGCGATTGGTCAATTAGAAAAAAAAAAAAATAGTCATGCTGTGTCTGTTTCATGTTTATAAATAATAATTTCACCAATGTGTAAATTATAGCACGAGTACAAAGAACTCACTGGCAGTAATAACTATATATGACATACTTTTAGAACTATTGAAATCGTGCGAGAGAATCAGATCAGGCCATCTAAAAATAGCAATTGATCAGACTTTATTGATATTATGACATGAAATACAAGACCCAAATCCAAAACCCGATAATTAGGGCGAAAAAATCGTCATACTTATAGAATCGATCGATCATGGTTTTGGCCGGTGTTTAGTCTTTACCAAACTCAGGCGGACTGATCTTGAACGATACTTCTTCTGTAAACTAAAAGACTATATTCAACCCGCATTCGTGAAGAAATAAACGCTCTTAGGATATGGCGGAATACCAATTGACCAGTCGTTGACCCCGCCCACTTACTCCATTTGCCATGCCCGTCGACTCCGACAGGAAGACCCGCTTCGATTTTAAACGGCGTTATTTTGCAAAATTTATGACAAGTCGCATGTAACAAAAAGGTAGAATAGTTTGTTGGCGACCTAAACATCGTAACTACAGCTTGAAAAAGCTGTAGTTAGGATAAAAGTCGCCAAACTAACTAAAAAGGTTAACAAAAATGGCGACCAATGTTTGGGATCATATCTCATTTCTGGTATCAATGAATGATTTCATTGGCCGACTGGTTATTTGATAGACAGCCGCGATCGATTTAACCCTGTACAAGTCGACAGATTCAAGCCGGGTCCATATTGCCGATCAGAAATTAAAGCGCGAATGAAATGGCAGATAATAATTGCCCTCTAAACCCTGGGGTCACGAGTGCGAGCATTGCCGTTTGATAAAATGTATTTTCATTACAACGATTTTTGAAAGGTGGTTACAGATATTCTTGTTCGGGCAGCCAACTCTATCAAGCGACTACTTGTACAATAAATGCAACGAATTAAATATCCATGTATTAATTACAAAAATGTAAGAGAATGTGTGTTTCCTTGGCAAAAAAGTATTCTTTTCTCAACCTAATCCTATACTGTCGGTACTCTTTAGAACCGTCTCTTTGAGACGGTTCTAAAGAGTGCAGACTATATAGGATTTAGAATTTTCATTTTAATACAAGGAAAACTTTGACGATTTTTTCTATTACCTCTTCTCGATGTTATATTAAGCAAAAATCTCTTTAGGCGACCGTTTGTTGGTCGACTCTCGGGTGTCTTTTACTACAAGTTATACTGCATTATGTTTTAACATTAACTCATTTATTTTGATAATATATAAGCTACAAAGTGCATGCTTTTACGACCGCGCCCGTTTCGGATATTGTCTAAGATATATTATAAATATTATTAAACATATGATCATCGTGTCGAATCCTTAAAACCACAAAGACAAACTATTTTTTTTAAAAAAAAACTTAATTTGAAGAACCACATCTTTTATTATCTGACCACGATGATGAACCGTTTAACATCGTGATAATCAACAGAAAAAGATTGAGTGAATACATAAATAGATAGATAAATAAATAAATCAATTAATGAATATATGAATCCATGAATAAATGAATGAATGAAATAATCCATCAAAAACAAATCAATGAGAAAATTTGATTAATCAAGTAATGAATCAGTATATTAACCCGTTCCCAAATAATGACGCTTTTTGACGCCCCCAAGGAAAACGATTGGGAAAACATGTGACACGCGATTTCTTCCCTTAAGAGAGTTAAAAAATATTTTTAAATTCAATACACGTTCAATTGTCGTCTGCAACTTCTTTCAATTTGGACCAGTCAAAAATTTTGTCGTCTGGCAATGAGTCAATGAATTTGGTCCTTCCTCGCATTTATCAATTAGGAACGTTTCCAGAGAATTTGGGATCTCTGAACTTTTAGACTAATCCGTTATTAGCTTATAACATCGTAAAATGGTGAAGCTGTCTTCATACCGATTTTTGAAATTATTAATCTTGACGAATTTGAGAAAATAAGAATAATAATGTATTTGCGTTCTCATGGGGTCCCGGGTTCGATCCCCGATCGCGGCAAATATCCTTTCCGACATTTCTCTGTCACCAATTGGTTGATGATCGTGAACCTAAGTGGGATGAGCAGATGAAGGCTCGGAAAGGATATAGCCGTAGTGCTGTTATGAGAAACACCAGGAGTCCGTGGTAAGGTGCTCCAGCCACCGCGGTATGACGGGCATACTGTTAAATGTGGCGTTAAGCCGCAATCAATCAATCAATCAATCAATCAAGCAAGCAAGTAATCAATCAATCAATCAATCAATCAATCAACCAACGAACCAACCAACCAACCAACAAACCAACCAATCAATCGATCAATCAATTAATCAATCAATAAACCAACCACTCAATCAATCAATCTCTTTCTTAGATCTCTGCCACTTGATCGCTCATTCATGTAAGAACCCCCCCACGCGATTCGTACAAAAATATCTGATCAATTTGGCTTAAAGACCTAGTTAAAGGAATGTTGTGTATTTTGGAATCCTACTGATAAGCTAATTGCCTTATCTGTAAATCACACCAGGGGGGTAATCATCTTGTATATTCCATTGATGTCCATGGTCAAAATTTGTCAATATAATGCAAGAGCTGCACCTTAGCTTTATGCTGATGAGAATTTGATAGAAACCAAATTAAAGTTACTTTTTAATTTGTCTTATCCTTTTTTATGCATTTAATATATCAAATCAATTTCAAGTTATTGAATGAAAAGTGACTAAGTTGCAGAATGCTGGATTAAATGTAATTGAAGGAAATTTATGTTAATTTTAACAGTTTCTTCAAACATTGTGGTAAAGTAAGAAATTCTATTAAAAAATACTTTTTTACATTTGATTTATCGCCTGGCCTAGAATAATAGTTTTTCCTGAATATGATAGCAGTTGTACAAACAAAAAGAATTTCATTTTACTAATCTAGAGAAAAAGTGTTTAAAAATTGAGACAAAGGGGGGGATCAGACAAATCAATGTTTTCTCCTCATTTCTCAACAATGTCTATCAAAGTTATTCCAGCTACTGATCTGTTATGATAACAATAGCTTCATATTTAGTATTCTTACTGTCTTATACACACTGACAAAGTCTTTAAAATGAGGACTTATTATTCACAAGCAATTATAACAAAATAAAATTCTTAATTTGTCTCAAGACATAAGTTGGTTGCAAAGAAAGTGAAAATATATGCCACACTTATCCATGACAATATAGCAGATTTAATTCCTTGTATACTGTATACAGCTTCCTTATCAGATAAGGTCGTTAAATTCTCAGTGGGCGGTTAATTGTATATCTCATTTAGGGGGGGGGGGGGGGGGTCAAATAAAGAAGGATTAAACTAGGCCTTTAAGATAAGACATTCCAGGCCAAAAAATTTTGTTCGGCGTAGATAAAACGAGTATCGATATATTACCTAAGCCTCTTACATCAAAGCATTGTAACACTTTATGTCAAACACATTCCTTTTGGAATTTGGCATGTAAGATAACCTTGGATATTCACTGCTTATTAAAAGCTATTTAATTCCACGTGTGTAAAATAAAGATTTGGAGAAAAAGAACACTATATAATCACTGTAATTTCCGATATTTCGGAATAAATATTTTATCCTGTATTAGACAAAACAAAATGGCTATACTGAGGTATCATAAAGTTATTTTCTAAACATTAGATTTATTTTCGTTTCTTGATAATAGCAATTTTTGCCGAAATATTTACAATTAGAGTGATTATATAGTGTTTTTAACAGTTCCCTGAGGAAAATTGATGTGATATTGGAAAAAAAAAAAAAAAAAAAAAAGAAATTAGAAATAATTAAAACACCTTTATGTATCCGTCAACAACCTTTTCAAGATTATTTTCTGAACTAGAAAGTGGCACTGAAATCCATTCCCAAACTTATACCCACGTGACCCGAGGCGCATGCTCCGACCCTTCGCCAGAAGTGACGGATCACCACTGGTGCACAAAAGATCAACTGTCCAAACAAGTCATTCAATTGTACCCGAGGTGAACTTTAACCTCGACATTAAGCATTGTCTTTATTATGGCGACATAGATGTCGTAAGTATCACTCACCGAGGCTGTAGTTGCGAACCAACGTTTTGCCTTTTAATTTTATGTCCCCGACCACATATTTCACACACCAATCCCCCAACCCTTTCACCTCAGTTGAAATGCCATGTCGGAGGTCAATTGGCCAATCGCTGGTCCCGCCCACTGACTCCCTAGGCCCCGTCCATTAACTCCGAAAGGAAGTTCCGCTTCGATTTTAACAGCGTTATTTTGCAAAACTTATGGCCAGTTTTTTTAAAATGGGGTCTTACGCCGCTTTCAACAATCTTCCAGTTATATCGCGGCACCTAACAATGGAATCCTGGTATTTCTCACACCAGTTCTACCATTACATCCTTTCCTAGCCTCCAGCTGCTATCCCACATAGGTCTACGATTATCGACATATTGGTGAGAGACAACTTATGGCCAGTAGTATGTAACAAAAAAGTAAAATGGTTGGTTGGTGACCTAAACGTCGTAACTACAGCTTGAATAAGCTGTAGTTACGACGTTTAAAGTCGCCAAACAACAAAAAATATTTCACACAAATGGCGGGCAATGTTGAAGTTTAAATGTCAGTTCCGGACTGAATTAATAATTTGATTGGTCGATATATTCCTTTATTGACAGCCGCGATCGGTCAATTGACGTGGCAAACGATTGATGTGAGCTACTATATTATACAATTGTGAGAAACAGAAACAGTTTTAAAGTATCTGCCCGTACCAAGCCTCCTAAATGTGCAATTTCTTACAATGAGACACCTGAAAAACAAAACATATTTTCAACTACCGCCAGCAGCTTTTTTCGAATAGCTTAAGTCGGTTTCTAAAAGTTTGCTGTCTAGTAAAGAACTCAAGAATCTGATTGTTTCTAATTCGTCTGGCATCACCTAGTAGCTCTCTATAGAAGCTTTTTAAACAATTAGCCTACAGTGGCATTAATGATCGCAGGCTATCATAGAAACTAATAAAGGAAATCTTTAAAGAAATCTGAAGGGCCTACATGTTTGAATTTTTGTATATTTCATCTCCTTGTGGTCCCAAAACATTCTGAATGCAACATTATCTGGTGGATCTCTACAAGGTTTGTTAAGTATGGTCCCGATTCGGCTCAGCCTGAGTTATTTAGGCTATTTTCCTTTTGAATGTGGCTTCACCTGGCGGTCCTCTTGGGTCCGAATAGGAATTTGACTACTCCTGGACAAATCCCATATTACATAGAAACAAAGAAGATTGTCTTTAACCCTTTCTTGTACAAACGTACAGAAGTGATTTCCTGTACAATCGTACAAACGTGATTTTACTTCACTGCGATTTTATACTTGAGAAAACATTGTGGAAAAAGAAGAAATTGCTTGTAACAAGCAATTTTCCTTTCCCCACAATATATCTACCACATATATTGCATGCAAATTTCCTAGTTGTCTGCAATATCTTTCAATTTGTATCAGTCTAGAACTTAGAAAAACAAAGACAAAAAAAAAGGGGGGGGGAGGAAGGTAAAACATCTTTTACTGACAAAGCGTAAGACACAGAAGTACATGCTTCACATTTTACATGTGGCATCGTCTGGTAGCCCTCATATAATTTTGTTTTAATTGTGGCCAATTGGGGCCAGAGTGATTTGTTTATTTGAATGGGGTTTTACGCCGCTTTCAACAATCTTCCAGTTATATCGCGGCGATTGGAGCACCTAACAATGGAATCCTGGTATTTCTCACACCAGTACTACCGTTACATCCTTTCCTAGACTCCAGCTGCTATCCCACATAGGTCTACGATTATCAACCCATTGGTTAGAGACAAATGATCGGAAAGGATGAGTGCCGCCGTCGGGAGGGTCCAAAGTGAACTACAGCCGGGAGCGTCTTACATGTAATTTATACATAAAAAATAAGGATAATTATGAAAATATTGTCATTAACATATCTTGAATGTAGTAACGTCTGGTAGCCAATTACAAGAGCTCTAAAGATACTGCCAATACGGACACATATGGGCTCCACAAAGACTTACGCTTTTTTACAACGAACCAAGAATAAAATCCTTTAACCCACTATTACACGAACATTTTGAGACTGGTCCAAATTTAAAGATGTCACTGACGGTATTTTTAAGCTTGTTGAATTAAGAAAATGTTTCCCCTTTAAAGAAGAAATAATTGCTGACAATGAAGAAATTGCTTGTAACAAGCAATTTCTTCATTGTTTACCATTTTAGAGTAGAAAACATTGATGACAATGAAGAAATTGCTCGTAACAAGCAATTTCTTCATTGTCCATAATGTTTTTCAAAGTTTTTTCTCTTGAGGTGAGTAGAAAAGTGGGATTGTATGGGAATTGGTTAAACCCTGCTCAAGCAAAACCGCATTACATCACTTGAACAACTTCCAAAATAGGTGTTAAAGATTTTTCTGCTGTTCCATCAGGGCTCATAACAGGTAGACTCTATTTGTATTTTTGTCGCTATTTCATTTTTAGAGATTATTACTCAGATGAGCGACTTAGAACCATCGTCGTCCTCTTGTTCATTTTTGTTTTCATTTTTTTGTGAGATGTCCTTGTCATGGAACTTCAATTCGTCTTCGTTTCATTTCTCTTTACAGAAACCTGTAAAGTGAAGCTCATTAGGTAAACCGTCGGTGGGCGACCAAAATGTCGTAAATACAGCTCGATGATTAAGCTGTATGTACGACAGTTTGGTTGCCAACCGACGAAATATATCAATCGATCAAATCATTTCTAACGACCCATTGAATCTTAGAATAAAAAGATTATATTTTCTGTTGACGTGCGATACCAAACCTATCGATAATCAATAATCAATATCAATATTGACACCCTCATTAATAATTTAGGAAATACGTCATGAACTACTCTAAACAGTCGCTAGGAAGAACCTTATATAATGGTGCGACCAGTCATCAGAATAGGGGGGTCAGTCCGATTAGCTCAGATGGTAGAGCACTTGACTTCGAGCACGTTAAAGAACCAGGCGGAGCTCTCAGCATATTCGTCCTGTATCATTGCACTATCCCCCGTAACAACTAACCGTCTTCTGGGAGCGTCGCTCATATGGGCATGTGCTACGGTAGTGACGATAAATAAAAGGAAATACACACACTCAGAATATGGGACTAGCTCAGATGGTAGAGCCCTTGACTTCACACCTAAAGTTCACGAGCTCGAGCCTTGGGTTGAACTTACTAACAAACTAATTGTATTTCGGATTAGACGTTTAACCGAGGCCCCGTGTGACGGTGCTTTACCCCGAGCGCGATAAAGAGCTAGGTGGGGCTCTCAGCAGTTTCGTCCTGTATCCTTGAACAATCACAAATACCCGTCATCTTAGGGAGTCGCTCATATGGGCATATGCTACGATAAATTCGATAGATTTGATAAATAAACGGAAATAAAATCAGAAGATGGGACATACAGGGGTAAGACTGAACGGAGGTGAACGTGAAAAAGAACCATCTGAATGACACTTTACTCTCTGATAGACCGCGGCAAAAGCGCAGCGGTAGCGCGCTGGACTCCTAATCTCGGGGTCCAGGGGTCGATCCCCGGTCGTGTCGAATATTCCTTCCGACATTCGTCTCCTGCCAATGGAAGACCTAATCCTAGATGGGATGAGCAGCTGGGGGCTCGGAAAGGTTGTTGTGGTAGTACTGGTGTGAGAAATACCAGGAATCCATGGTTAGGTGCTCCAGCCGCCGCGATATGACAGTAAAATACTGTTAAAGGTGGCGTTAAACCAAACTCAAACAAACAAACAAATTACTCACTGATAGACGACAAACTCCTGACTGAAGAAAGCCATCGTCTTAGCGCAGTCGGTAGCGCGTCAGACTCCTAATCTTCAATCATTGGGGTGTCGATAATAATAATAATACAATAACTTTATTTGGTTCCCTCATCTTACAAAGAGTAAGTGTCAAGGGTTCGATCACCGACGGCGGCACATTCTTTCCGACTATTTGTCTCTCACTAATTGGTGGATAATCGCATACTTAAGTGGGATAGCAGCTGGAGGCTATGAAAGGATGTAGTGGTAGTACTGGTGTGAGAAATACCAGGAATCCATTGTAAGGTGCTCCAGCCGCGGCAATAAGACTAATATACTGTTCAAAGTGGCGTTAAATATCATTCAATCAATCAATCAATAAATCAACCTGACTGTAAAAACTTGAAAGACAATGCAAACCACATTTCAAAGTCGGACAGAGCCTCACTTATATCCCTCGACTGAAAGTTTGTCTCGAATTCGAGGAATTCGAGTGACAGACTGTAACAGTGACATTTATGATATTTGATTATAATCTAAGCGAGTTTGACCCGTTACCAGACGACAAAATATTAGACTGATTCCAAACTGATAGATCGCATTCCAAATGTGCGCTCAATTTGGACAATTAGTAGCAAACAAGGTAGAAAAGATTGTGGGAAAAAGGAAAATTGCTTGTTACAGGCAATATCTCCTTTTCAATAAGATTTTCAATAACACCATTTTGAACCCATGCCCACACAACAAAATTTACGACTGGTCCAAATTTAAAGAAGATGCATCTCTAAGTTGATTATATTTAAAAATAATTCTCTTTTTATGGTAGAAAAACATTATGGAAAATGAAGAAATTGCTTGTCACAATCCATTTCTTGATTCTCCACAATGTTTTCGAAAGCTTCTTTCTTGAGGCGAGTAAAAAAGCGGGATTTGCTGGGAATAGGTTAAGCGCGATAAATGGGTGAAAAAAGACAATCATCCACAATATGATGTATATAAAGCCGAGACAGCATATCCTAATTTTAACTCCTGTTATGCTGAATAAATCAATTTTGGAATTCCATTTAAATCAAAAGAATGAATGCGCTTGAATGAATGATAACGTTTCAATATTTCTGTTGAATATTTGTTCAATAAGCAGCTTTTGCTTTAATGGGGAAAAGAGGTACACTATGATCAGACTGCTCGTATGAGCAGGCTGATCTTTGTCTATCCTTTCTGCCAATAAAAGGAAAATTCCTCGTTCAGCATAACAAGTATTAACCCATCCCCACGCAGTGACGTTTTGGCCGCCTCTCAAGAAAAAAAGAAAAACTTGGTGTAAAATGAAGAAATTGATTGTTACAAGTAATTTCTTTATTTTAAGCAATATTTTCTACATCTAAAATTTCATCCACTTTAAATTTATCTTTTGGAACTCTTTTGAATTTGGACCAGTTCAAAATTATGTCGTCTGGTAATGGGTTAAAAGCATGGCAACATTTCGTTTGAATCTAAGAACAATTTCCCCTTTCTCGTAAAAGGCAGACGTTGAGCAGCCCATGAGGGTATTTAGAATATTCGCAAAACTGCTAGAGAAAATTTGAGTCATACGTGTAGACTCTGATCGGACAGTGCGGATACAATCATTTCGTCTTTACACAGATTACAGTGAAGACTCTGATCAGACAGTGAGGATGCACAGGCTGAAATCAGTCTATACTATGCGTACAATTGAATCTCTTTATTTGTGTAAAGAGATACCGTTAAATCGAATACTGACGTAGAAATACCGATATAAAAACAATTGTTGACTTTTCGTGATGGTTCAAAAATTGTTGGACTTGAATGAATCAAAGTCGACGCACATTGGTGTTTATCTTTGTTTTGGAGACTGAAAACCTCTAATTGTCTTTCGATCAGCTTATCAGTAATTAATCGTATCGTCGGTGTTATTCTAAAACCTCGTAACTACAACTTTAGTCAAGCTTTCATAAATTGTAACAAACAATTTCTTCATTTTCTACAAGGTTTTCCAAAGCTTTCATATCGAGTTGTATCTCATACTGTGTTAGAATAGATCAAGAGACAATACTTTCTCAATTGCTTTCCGGTGGATTTTTGAGATTTCTCGACGAAATTTCACTGAACAATTTCAGCGAAAATCCAGTAAAATCATCGAAATGAAAACGCACTGTTTTGGTAGATTCAGCTCTTCTTTCACTAATTTCGCACTACCGAATGTTATCTCAGGGAGAACAAGTTGGCTAGAAGGGTATCAAAGTGCCATGTTTTGTTTGTTTGAATGGGGTTTTACGTCGCTTTTTACAATCTTTCAGTCATATCGCGGCGGCTGGAGCACCTAACAATGGATTCCTGGTATTTCTCACACCAGTACTACCATTACATCCTTTCCTAGCCTCCAGCTGCTATCCCACATAGGTCTACGATTATCGACCCATTGGTGAGAGACAACTAGTCGGAAAGGAGGAGTGCCGCCGTCGGGAATCGAACCCGGGACCTCTAGATTGATAGTCCGACGCGCTACTAACTGCGCTTTGACGGCGGCTCAAAGTGCCATGTAAACGAATCACAAAATGGCGCATTTGAGAGCGTTCAAATTTCCTATTCCCACACAGTGCCACTTTTGGACCATCGGGAAAACATTATGTAAAATGAAGAAATTGCTTGTGACAAGCAATTTCTTCATTTTACATAATATTTTCTATCAAGAGAGTTGAAAAAAATCTAAAATTTCATAAACTTTAACTTGAAGTCTCAAACTCCTTTCAATTTCGACCAGTTTAAAAATTTGCCGTCTGGTAATAGATTAATAAGAGAATTAGAATAATTATTTATTTTTCGGGTAGATCGACACATCTTTCACCACGTGAACAGCAAATGTTATATTTTCCTCGGAGTTTTTGCTTTCCGCTGAAACGATCAATTCCCCTCTATTTAACCCTTTCCTTTTTTGCAAAATTTTAGACCCATCCAAATTCAAAGGTTTTGCAGATGGAAATTGAAAGTGGATTTACTTCGAAAAATAACCATACAGAAGGGTAGAAAATTTGTGGAAAAAGAAGAAATTGCTTGTTACAAGCAATTTCTTCTTTTTCTACAATGTTTTCTAAACTTTAAAATCAAAGGGCCGTAAAAGCCAGGGGTTAAACAGGAAAGGGTTAACTGATACATGCAGATGGTGAGAGTATCGGAATTTTACAGGGGCTAATAAATCCCGATCGCTTAGCAAAATGACGGCTCAATAGAGGTGGTCCTTCAAGCGAGATTTGCTTTACTTTCGTTTTCGTATCCTTTTTATTTGATACCTATTACACGGATTCTTATGAGTCATTTCAATATGTTTTTGAAACTTTGAAACGATTTTATTAGTTAAGGGTTCAAGTGTGCAATTGATAGATCAATTTTGAATTAATTTTAGAGCAATAATTTCCCTTCCTAAAAATACACAAGGAAACTCTTTTAATGTAATTTAGTCTAGTAAAAATAATTTTTTTCTCAATAGGCGGGTTTCGACTATCCAATTAAACCATTTTATATTAATAGTAAGGGAATCCCAGCCAATCAGATTTTTTTTGGATTTTCTAGATAAAAGTTGTTTCTATAATTAGTAGGCGAACCTAAATGCAGACTGATAAATTTAAATAGAAGTTTGTCAAACCTACTTGGTTAGCAATCTGTATATCGTCAGATATCGACCAAAACATCGTAACTACATCTAACCCTCCCATGTTCAATGCCTGAAATCTTCGTTACTGTTCATTTGATAATGAGAAAACATTGTAGACCAGGAAGAAATTGCTTGTAACAAGCAAATTCTTCTTTTCCCCCAACACTTTCTACCCTACTGAATGGTTTTCTTTCTAATTAAATCCAAATAAATTTTCGCCTACAAAACCTTCTAATTCGGACAGGTCTATTTTTTGCAGAACATGGAAGCGTTAAAAAAAGCTGCAGTTAGAGGTTTTTGTCTCTTTCCCCCCCCCCCCGACGAAATAAGGCCTTACAATGCCATCGAAAAACATCCTATTCGCAAGTTAAAAACTGAACCCCCGAAAAAGCTCTGCCTGTCCATGTAAGAAATAAGCGCATGATAGAGCCACTATAAAACATCATATTAGTAAATTACTATAGGCCGAATCTTCCCAAGAGCTCTGTCTGACCATTTGAGATACAACTGCCGTAGAGGGCCACCATAAAACATAATATAAGTAAATTACTCTTTATGTAATCTCTATATGACATCCGCCTACCCATATGAGATACAACTGCCGTAGAGGGCCACCATAAAATATAACATCAGTAAATTACTCTTTATGCAATCTCTATATGACATCCGCCTACCCATGTGAGATACAACCTCCGTAGAGAGCCACCATAAAACATAATATAAGTAAATTACTCTTTATGCAATCTCTATATGACATCCGCCTACCCATGTGAGATACAACCTCCGTAGAGGGCCACCATAAAACATAATATAAGTACATTACTCTTTATGCAATCTCTATATGACATCCGCCTACCCATGTGAGATACAACCTCCGTAGAGGGCCACCATAAAACATAATATAAGTAAATTACTCTTTATTTTATCTCTATATGACATCCGCCTACCCATATGAGATACAACCTCCGTAGAGAGCCACCATAAAACATAATATAAGTACATTACTCTTTATGCAATCTCTATATGACATCCGCCTACCCATATGAGATACAACCGCCGAAGAGAGCCAACATAAAGCATAATATCAGTAAATTACTCTTTATTTTATCTCTATATGACATCCGCCTACCCATATGAGATACAACCGCCGAAGAGAGCCAACATAAAGCATAATATCAGTAAATTACTCTTTATTTTATCTCTATATGACATCCGCCTACCCATATGAGATACAACCGCCGAAGAGAGCCAACATAAAGCATAATATCAGTAAATTACTCTTTATGCAATCTCTATATGACATCCGCCTACCCATATGAGATACAACCGCCGAAGAGAGCCAACATAAAGCATAATATCAGTAAATTACTCTTTATTTTATCTCTATATGACATCCGCCTACCCATATGAGATACAACCGCCGAAGAGAGCCAACATAAAGCATAATATCAGTAAATTACTCTTTATTTTATCTCTATATGACATCCGCCTACCCATATGAGATACAACCGCCGAAGAGAGCCAACATAAAGCATAATATCAGTAAATTACTCTTTATTTTATCTCTATATGACATCCGCCTACCCATATGAGATACAACCGCCGAAGAGAGCCAACATAAAGCATAATATCAGTAAATTACTCTTTATTTTATCTCTATATGACATCCGCCTACCCATATGAGATACAACCGCCGAAGAGAGCCAACATAAAGCATAATATCAGTAAATTACTCTTTATTTTATCTCTATATGACATCCGCCTACCCATATGAGATACAACCGCCGAAGAGAGCCAACATAAAGCATAATATCAGTAAATTACTCTTTATTTTATCTCTATATGACATCCGCCTACCCATATGAGATACAACCGCCGAAGAGAGCCAACATAAAGCATAATATCAGTAAATTACTCTTTATTTTATCTCTATATGACATCCGCCTACCCATATGAGATACAACCGCCGAAGAGAGCCAACATAAAGCATAATATCAGTAAATTACTCTTTATTTTATCTCTATATGACATCCGCCTACCCATATGAGATACAACCGCCGAAGAGAGCCAACATAAAGCATAATATCAGTAAATTACTCTTTATTTTATCTCTATATGACATCCGCCTACCCATATGAGATACAACCGCCGAAGAGAGCCAACATAAAGCATAATATCAGTAAATTACTCTTTATTTTATCTCTATATGACATCCGCCTACCCATATGAGATACAACCGCCGAAGAGAGCCAACATAAAGCATAATATCAGTAAATTACTCTTTATGCAATCTCTATATGACATCCGCCTACCCATATGAGATACAACCGCCGAAGAGAGCCAACATAAAACATAATATCAGTAAATTACTCTTTATTTTATCTCTATATGACATCCGCCTACCCATATGAGATACAACCACCGTAGAGGGCCACCATAAACCACAACATCAGTAAATTACTCTTTATGTTATATCTATATGACATCCGCCTACCCATATGAGATACACCTGTCGGAGAGGACCACCATAAACCACAACATCAGTAAATTACTCTTTATGTTATCTCTATATGACATCCGCCTACCCATATGAGATACACCTACCGGAGAGGACCACCATAAACCACAACATCAGTTAATTACTCTTTATGTTATCTCTATATGACATCCGCCTACCCATATGAGATACACCTGCCGGAGAGGACCACCATAAAACACAATATCAGTAAATTACTCTTTATGTTATCTCTATATGACATCCGCCTACCCATATGATATACAACCGCCGAAGAGAGCCAACATAAAGCATAACATCAGTAAATTACTCTTTATTTTATCTCTATATGACATCCGCCTACCCATATGAGATACAACCACCGTAGAGGGCCACCATAAACCACAACATCAGTAAATTACTCTTTATGTTTTCTCTATATGACATCCGCCTACCCATATGAGATACACCTGCCAGAGAGGACCACCATAAAGCACAATATCAGTAAATTACTCTTTATGTTATCTCTATATGACATCCGGCAACCCATATAAGATACAACCGCCGTAGAGGGCCACCATAAAAATAGCATCAGTAAATTACTCTTTTTGTAATCTCTATATTACATCCGCCTACCCATATGAGATACACCTGCCGGAGAGAGCCATTAAAAAAACACATCATATTCGTTTACTATTTGCCGAATCTTCTCAAGAACTCAGTCTAACCATTTTAGATACAACTGCCGTAGAGAGCCACCATTAAACATAATATAAGTAAATTATTCTTTATGTAATCTCTATATGACATTCGCCTACCCATATGAGATACAACTGCCGGAGAGAGCCACCATTAAACAACATATTAGTAAAATGCTTTTTTTATTAAATCTGAATGTGACATCCGCCTGCCCCTAGGAGACACAACAGTTGTCGAGAGCCACCATAAAACATCATGTTAGTATAATACTTAGTCTGTTTTATGAGATACGTCTGCCCATATCGATGGCTAAGAGCAAAAACATAGTATGTCTCTTTACAATGTATAGAGCCATACTATGTTTTTGCTCTAAGCCATCGATATACAATGTATAGAGCCATACTATGTTTTTGCTCTAAGCTATCGATATGCGATACAACCTTCGTAGAAAGCCACCGTTAAATATCTTTTTATCTTTATAGCAATCTTCTACAATACTGAACCTCTTTAAGGAATCCACCTGTTTGACCAAGTCAAAGGCCGATATGAAAGACTAGAGATAAAATCCCCTCCCCCTCCAAAACTACAAAAAGAGAGAAAATTTCCAAACAGTGTAGAAACGGATTATGAAACATCAGCAGTATAACCATTTGATTCATTTGGCCTGTTGGACTTATATATCGACATTTAGACAGATCGCTAGCCACGTCAACTTACCTCTGACGCGAGAGTTTGTTTGATATATCTTACAAGCTTAGTTTGTCGTGTTGTTAGATGGACAAAATATACAAAAAGTGGCACGATGAAGCGAAAGTTCAACACACAAAAACAGGGAAACTTTTTTGTTGAAATTCCCTATGGATAAAAACCTTTTATCTTCCGAAACCAAGAAGTTTCGAGAAGGAAGGAAATTGTATCTTAACCAGCTTAACCCTTCTTTCGTTTCCTGAATTCCTATTCGTTTATGGCTGTCAATATAGTATTGTTGAAGTCTTACTAAATGTAATTGTTCATATTTTAACTGATTGACCTATCAACCGCAGCTGTCAATCAAGGAATCAACCGACCAATCAAATAATTCATTCAACACAGTGCTGAGCTTTGAGATCCAACATTGGCCTCCATTTTTGTTAAGATTTTTTGTTGGTTCGGCGACTTAAACGTAGACATTTCAAATTGCGTTCAATTTAAACAGAAAAAGTACCACGTAAGTTATAAAATATTTGAGAAAGGAGTTATGATTGTGACAAGCGGTCTCTTCTTTTTACTCATTTTTTCTGACCTTTCAGTTTTCCGTGCGTGAAAATGTTTGAATGTATGGTAACTGACCAATCGCTGGCCCCGCCCATTGACTCCTTAGGCCACTCCGACAGAAAGTCCCACTTCGACTTTAAACGGCGTTATTTTGCAAAATGCATAGCCAATAGCACGTAATAAAATAATGATGGTTTGCGAATTAAACGTCGTAACTACAGCTTATTCAAGCTGTAGTTACGGTGTTTAAGTCGCCAAACCAACTTAAATGCTTTCAATTGCTTACAAGCTATTTCTTCATTTACCAACAAGTTTTCTAAAGCCGTTTTCTTAACCCATTCCACATAATTCCCCCTTTTTACGCCCTTTCAAGAAAAAATCTTTTGAAAACATTGTGAAAAAAGCAAAAATACTTGTACTAAGCCATTTCTACATTGACCACAATATTTTCTTACCAAAAAGACAAAGGATATTTGAATTTCATCAACCTCAAATTGTCGTCTGTGGCTTGTTTCAATTTGGACCAGTCTAAAATTTTGCTGTGTTGGAATGGGTTAAGGGGGAGTACAAAAGCGGGATAGAACCAATACAAATAGCAAGATTATGACGAAGTCTAGACTGTTTGAATCATGACGATACAAAATCTATCAGTTAAGACATGAAATTATTTAATGCAACAACAACAACAACAATCGGAATTAACAATTTAGATCATTAAGTTTAGCATGAGTCACGACAATGAGACTTTAATATAGCCTTATTCGGTTTCAAGTCTCTTAAATGAATTTTAGATAAATTCTAATCGTGAAATTCAAAACTTCCTCTTTTGGGTATTAGCCTGACTCGAAACTAAAGGTAAATCTGCCGTGTAGATTGTTATCAAATTCAAACCACCCAATGGAAAGTTCTCTCAATAAACCTATGTAGTTTTCAATTGAGTTTCGAATGGTTTTCACGCGTTTTTCTGTCAGCGAATCAGAAATCTTGTTCTCGTGTTTTTCAAATGGCTAACTACTTAACGAGTAGGACGCAAAAGCTGTGATTGGTACAATTTTGAAGTCAGTACAACAAGGAAATAAGCCTAGTGTCAACACTTAAAGCTTTGCTAGCCAATCTAAGACGAACCTATGCTCGTTTGTGCGTTGGTTATAGTTGTTTTCAAATTTCGCTGGAAACTCGTTAACCCATTACCAGACGGCATAATTTTAGACTGGCCCAAACTGAAAGAAGTTGCAGACGACATTTTAAAATGTATGAACTTTTGGATTTTTTTCAACTTTCTGGGTAGAAAACATTGTTGAAGATGAAGAAATTGCTTGTAACAAGCAATTTCTTCATTTTCAACAATGTTTTCTAAAGCTTTTTTTCCTTGGGAGCGTCTAAAAGCGTCACTGAGTGGGAATGGGCTAAATGTTTACTTAGTAGCCAAACCACTATGAGAAAAGTTAAATCCTAGTTTCGAAACGTTCATCGATTCTGTTCGATGATAAATCGGAAGTACAGCAACTTGTAACCTATCTTTAGAAATGGGGCATCCCAGGGGTTCCACAAAAAAAAATATTTGAAAAAGATTTGGAATCTGACAGAGGTCAAAAGACAGTATTTTCGTAATTTACATTTGATTAGGTCAATTGGCTATTGTAGACTCATAAAATTTACGAAAAAGAACAGTTTCCCCTGATAAATTTGCGTAGTCCGCACAGGCTGGCCGAAATAAGAACCTTTCGCGTCTCCACTGACGTCCCTTTTCGCCTTACGGACTACTTTTTTAATATATTCATTCATGAAATGAGTTCCTTGTCATTAAAGTTTTCACAGGAATATAGCTATCTTAAGAAAGGTTCCCTTTAAAATCCCATCGCTGAAATACAGCATTGCATGTTTTGGGTGCATCATTCCGCCCCAGCCCTCCCTGCTGGCAGGCGTCTTGATTGAAACTCTTTCTCCTCCAGGAGAATAAATTCATGCCTTCAACTTAGCCCCCCCCCACACACACACATACTCAAACAATCAAAAGTAGATTTCATTTGAAAAAAATAATTATTCAGTAGGATAGAAAATATTGTTGAAAAAGAAGAAATTGCTTGTTTCAATACGACAGGAAAAATAATAATAATGATAATAAACAAAAAACCTGAAAAATTATGTAACTTTTTTTTTGTCTAAAACAATTGAAGAAGTCCGAGAATGACACATGCTCACATCAAGATGTAGAAATTTAACAAACAAAATCCCTAATTTATACAATCATGCTGTGTGCCACTTGAGAACACTTGACAAAATATTATTGTTTGTAACAATTATCAATTTTATCTATAAATCTAGACGGGAATTCTTAAATCATGTACCTATCGACCCATTCTTATTTTGTTTACTCGTTACTCTCTTTCTGTCCGTCTGTAAGCAATATATGGTAGCCCTCTTTTTGTATCACTCCTCCGTTTTGTTGTCTGTCCCTACTACTCTTTCTATCTCAATTCATCACTCTTCTTCTTTTTGTCTGCCTATTTATCTCACTTTCTTTCTCTCTTTCTCTCTTCATTATTCTCTTTCTCTCCGTCTGTAAGCCATGTTTGGTAGCTCTCCCTTTATGTATTCCCTCCCCCCCCCCCCCCCCAGTTATTGTCTGCAGTCTCCATTCCTCTTTCTGTCTCAATTCATCACTCTTCATCTTTTTGTCTGCCTATTTATCTCATTTTCTTTCTGAGTTTCTATCTCAATCTCTCTCTTTCTTTATATTTATCTGTCTGTCTATCCCTCCTCCCCTTTCTGTCTCCATTCCTCTTTCTGTCTCAATTCATCATTATTCATTTTTTTGCCCGCCTGTTTATCCCATTTTCATTCTCTGTTTACATCTCAACCTCTCCCGTTCTCTATCTTTATCTGTCTGTCTGTCTATCTATCCTCCTCTTTTATCATTCTTCATCTTTTTGCCAGCCTGATAATCTCATTTCTTTCTGCCTTTTCATTACCATCTCTCCCGTTCTCTATCTTTATCTGTCTGTCTGTCTTTCTATCTATCCTCCTCTTTCTGTCTCAATTCACCACCATTCGTCGTCTTGTCTGTCTGCTTATCTCATTTTTCTTCTTTCCTCTCCCTTCACATCTTCAATTGTCTCTTTCTCCTCTTTATCTGTGTTTATCTATCTTTTCACTCTTTCTTTCTCTCTCCATTTCTCTTCCTGTCTCTGTCTATCTGTTATTCTCTTTTCTTCTATTTCTTTTTTCTTTCTCAATCTCAGCTGTGTTGCCTTCTAAAACCCTCTTCCTCATTTCTCCCTCTTCTTCTCTCCCTATCTCTCTTTATCTGTCTGACAGTCACCCTTTTCATTTTTCTGTCTCACTGCATTTCTCTTCCTACCCACTCTCTTTATTTATATGACAGTCTCTCTTTCTGTCTCACTTCATATCTCTTCTTAACCATCTCTCTCTCTCTCTCTCTCTCTCTCTCTTTATTTTCTGACAGTCTCTCTTTTCCCCTTTTGTCTCACTTCATGTATTTTCCTAACCTCCCATCTCTCTATCTCTCTCATTATCTGTCTGACAGTCTCTCTTTTCCTGTTTTTGTCTCACTTCATCTCTCTTCCTAATCCCCCCTCTCCCTCTCTTTATCCGTCTGACAGTCTTTATTTTCTAATTTCGGTCTCTCTCCGTCTCTCTTCCTAGCCTTCTCTCTCTCTTTCGGTTGTTTCTCTGACAGCATCTCTTTTCCTCTTTTTGTCTTACTTATCTCCCTTCCTAACATTCTTTCTCTATTTATTAGTCCGACAGCCTCTCTTTCCCTCTCTCTGTCTCACTTCATCTCTCTTCCTAACCCTCTCTCTCTCTTTATTTGTCTGACACCCTCCCTTTTCCTCTTTCTGCCTCACTCCATCTCTCTTCATAATCCTGTCTCTGTCTTTTTATTTTCTCTCCACGCTCTTTTGTTGTCTATCTTTCTACGAACTACCCCATGACCCCTTTTCACTCCCTTCTTCCTTCTCTTTTTTCCCTTCATTTGTCTGAAACCGCCTCTCTGTTCCTTTTTATGTCCGTTTTTACTTCTCATTCTCTCCCTCTCCTTTTTTCACACGATGTCTCTTACATGTAGATTTTTACTCGTTACTAATGTTAAATATCTTCATGAAACAATTACCATTTTGTTATTCTGTTCTAAATTCGATTCGATTTCGGTCGATTTTCTCTTTGCGTCGTCATAGATAATATCTCTGAAATATTCCCAGATTTCCGTACCTCAATATACATGTATCTATTTTTTAGCTAGCAAAGCGTCAGCTTTGATAGCTGAAGTTAGCAGACAAAATTTTGAGGTCTTCTCAGAGGTCAATGAGTGCAAACTGCCACTGGAGGCTTAACCACTAAATCCACCGAATATCTACGTCAAAATAAGTAGTTCTTGTGTATTCCATATTGTAGAGAACTCTTTCAAAAGCATACTAAACAACCCATTCCCATTCAATGCCGCTTTTAAAGAATCTCAAAAATGGCTTTGGAAAACATTGTGGACAATGAAGAAATTGCTTGTAACAAACAATTTCTTCAGTGTCCAAAATGTTTTCTACACTAGAAAAGGTAAGGAAGATTACTTAACAAGACAATGCTTTGCTAGCTTGCAATACTTTTAGTACTTTGATTTTGTGTTTTTCTCTCACCCAGTTTGATTCCTGATATTAGTGCCTATTTTCTATGTGTTTTTCTGTTGTTTATATTAATCCATTACACAATTTAAGACTAGTCGAAATTAAAACATCTTGTAGACTACAATTCTTTTTCAATGCTATTTTTCTTGAAGGCGCCAGAATGCAGGATTGTGTGGTTATTGATTTAGAATAAATACGTTTAAGATTTTAGACAAAAGTCGTCAAAAGTTTTTATATAACAACAATAATAATAAAAACAACAACAAGACAAAATTTCTAGAATCTAGTCTACCCAAGTTTGTACCGATATTCTTCGTTTTTTAATACATTTACAATGCCAGGGGCACGTTCCCCTTATTCTATAGTCTTTAAACTTAGAGCGAAGCAAGCCAACATGTTTAAACAACTGACCAATCGCTGGCCCCGCCCACTGACTCCGAGAAGAAGTTCCCCTTCGATTTTTAATGGCGTTATTTTGCAAAATTTATGGCAGGTAGCGTCTAACAAAAAAGTAATTTGTTTGGTTAGTGACCTAAATGTTGTAACTACAGCTGGAATAACAATAACAATAAAGGTTAACAAAAAAGTCGGAGTTGAATTATTTGATTGGTCGGTTTCTTTCTTGATTGCCAGCCGCAATTGGCCAATTGCCACACCATCCCCCCCTTTTTCACCCCTCAAGAAAATAGGTTTATAAAATATTGTGGAAACTGAAGAAATTGCTTTTATCAAGCAAATTCTTCAAGAACCTCAATGTTATCTATCCCAAAAGAAAAAAAAAACAAAAAAAAAAACGATCAAACTGAATTGTCGTCTGCATGCAGCTTCTTTTAATTTGGACTGGTCTAAAATTGTATCATGTGGAAATGTATGCAACAATGCGTGATGTCAAATCGATTCTCAAGTGCTTAATCCATCTCCAGCGAGCCCATCTTGTGACGACCATCGAGAAAAGTGTTCGAGAAAACATTATGGAAAAACTACTGTAGAAGTGTTAATAATTCTCTTATGCGTTTTCTTTACTTAACATATTCCCACACAATGGTACTTGTTGACATCCTTTAAGAAAAAGCAATAGAGAAAACAATGTGGAAAATGAAGAAAAAGGCTTCCAACAAGCAATTTCTTCATTTTTCACAATATTTTCTATCCAAAAAGTTGAAAACAACAACAACAACAAAACAAAACAAAAACAACAACAAAAAAACCCCCAAAACAAACAAACAACACCCCCCAAGAAACAAACAAACAAACAAAACGAAACAAAAAAAAAAAAAAAAAAAAAAAAAAAAAAAAAAAAAAAAAATACAGGCGAACGATCAAACAACTAACGACAAACCCCCACTAAAATTTCACAAACTTTAAATTGTTGTCTGCAAGTTCTCGACTGACGAGCCCTTTCTAATCGTACGATACAGGTATCAGAGAGTAGCGTACATGGGACAGGTTCACCAGTCTAAGAAACTCCTTTCAATTTGGACCAGTGTAAAATTTTACAGTCGCGGGTAATGGGAGAAAGATCATTCTTGGAAGTGAGCATATGTTATATACTATTTTCGCCTATATGTAAGACTGGTTCTCGGCAGCTATCCTGATTTCAGTATATCCTTTATCAATTCAATCAAAAGGTCGCCTAATTAAGACATTCGTGACAAAAGAAAAAAATGCTTGTAATAAGCAATTTCTTCTTTTTCTGTGATGTTTTTGTACTATTTTTCCATATAACAGTCATTTAAAATAGTCGTCTGCAACGTGGACTATTCTATAACTGTGTTATCTTGTACTGGTTCAGCTCTTAATATGATTGGCGATGTAAAGTGCGTGTCATTTAATCAAGTAATCAATTAATCAATTGATCCATATTCGATGTCATCCACATAGTGGCAATAATTTATCTTTTTGCAATATTATTGACATGGGACATTGTAAATTGATCAAAATAATTCAAATGTGATATCGTGGCCATTACACAAAGCATTATTATCGTCAATAACATTGCTCTTGTATGGGTCCATCCTATTCAAATCATTCGACACAATCCCTATTTTTTACGACCCTCGAGAAGAAAGGTATGAACAACTTTGTGAACAATGAAGAAATTGCTTGTAACAAGTAATTTCTTCATTGTTCACAATGATTTAAGTTCCAAATTACACAGAATTTTTAAACTCCAACAACTAACATTGCCGGCTACGATATTTTTTTTAAATTAGACCAGAAAAAAATGGTGGTATTTGGTCAAATATTGTAGAGAGAGGGCGATCTAGTTGAAGAAAATCATTAAACATGACCGGCTGCTTGATAATCACCATTTCTCACACCCCATCATAATTTTGGATACCGTAAATGCGCAGTTGAGACAATGATTGCCCGTCATGATGTACTTTTATTGACCCATCTGACCCAGATTTTTACAACAAAGCCCTCTACAGCTAAATTGCCATAAAAGGGTAAACAATATTTCACATGTATTAGTCAGCAATGAGTTAACCCTTTCCCGTTCAAATACGGGATTTTACGTTCCTGTGATTTTATACTTGAGAAAACATTGTGGAAAAAGAAGAAATTGCTTGTAACAAGCAATTTCTCCCTTTTCCACAATATTTTCTACCACATAGGATGGTTTCATTTCATATGGCATCCAGTTTTCATTGTTGTCTGTAACCTCTTTCAATTAGGACTAGTCTAAAATTTCCAAAAACGGGAAAGGGTTAAACCTTAAGCTATACGTGACATGAATACCGTGTTAAAAGTGCATCGGGGCGAATCGTAAACAGCGATTTCCATATAACGCAAAATAATTATATAGAAGTAAATGTGAAATTGATCTATCTATCATTTCGTAAACAAACCAAAGCTATACTTTCACTCATAGCTCCGCCATTCGTGAAAATGTAGCTTAAAGTTGTTGACAGCCAATGAATGAGAAATCCATCTTACTTGTAAAACCGACAATTCTTTCTTTCTTCGTTATTTCCTTAATGCATAAGAATAAGTGATATTAATTGTATTTTTCGCACAAAATGCCCAAAAAGGCGTCAATATGCACGTGAAAACATGACAACCTAGTGACGTCATCAGTGTCCTTCGGCCGACTATCCTCGGCCAAATGAACCAAGGCATTGGGGCAAGTTTCAGAGGTGCGTTCTTTTCATCGAGATGAAAAATCATCCTAAATTTGATTTTTGTGACGTCTTAAAAACGTTTTTTTTTGTTATTTTGAGTGAAAATATTCAAGGTCGTCAAACCTACTCGTTTAAGCCAATGCCGAGTACGCTTAAATTCCCCATTAAGAATTATTAAGATTCTTGTTAAGCGACTTAAAAATCTTAGTTTAAAGAACGCTTTATCTTAAAAATCTAAAAGGAATCTTTAGAATCTCTACGGAAAGATCAAACCTCGGATCGCTTTATCTTTCACTGCGCGAATAGCAAAGTTATATTTGCACGAGCGGTGGGAAATATAGATTTTGATGTTCACGAAATGAAAGGTATATCAATTTTACTCGAGAAACAAACGATTATTCTATTTCTCCATTGCAAAATGACGATAAATATTATTTTTCGGATAAATTCTCTTAAAGCTCGTCCATTCGGTGAATTTACCAATTGATAATCCATTGGAAAGCAATGAGGAAAACACTATACCTACCAAAAGCAGTAAGTTTATAATTTCGATACAGGGGTAATTTCATTAGTGTTTCAGTGAAACTGTCGAGTGGTGACTAATCGAAAAATCTTGATTATCTACTGGAAAGCATTATCGGAATTCGTGATGCTCGGAAAACAAATCCTATAGGTCAAATGGTCATTTGTGTGTGGGTGGGTGGGGTGGGTGAGGGGGGGGGGGGGTTAAACGCCCGTTTTAGCAGTATTTCAGTCATATCACGGATGTAGTACCTAACCATGAATTTCTGGTATATCTCTCACCAGCACTACCACTACATCCTTTCCGAGTCTCCAGCTGTTTGACCAACTCAAGCTTAGAATTATCCACACATTGGTGGGAGACAAATGTCGGAAAGAATGAATGCCGCGAACGGGGATCGATCACGGACCTCGTGATCGAGAGTCCGACGCGCTACTAACTGCGCTATTGCCGTATGTTCCGTAAAACAAATGTTTTAAAAAAGACAGTGAATCCGGCGAGGGTCAAGCAGATGCTGCATTCCGGCAATGATTATACAGTGACGTAGAATGGCCATTCTAGATTCAGGAAATCGTCGAAGAGCGAAAAGTCTCGACTCTGGTCAGTCTGCGCGAACTGCGCAGACTGGCAAGGATCGATACCGTTTGCTCTGCCAAACAGACCTCCCTTTTTCGCATCTTTTATTCGATATTTTACACCAATCTTCAAGAAAACGGATCTAGAAATTCAACCAGTTATGATACACTTCTGTGCCTTATGACCTTGATCGATGTATCCACTGTGCAGTGATATTACATGTATTTTAAAGAATGAACGAAAACAAATAAATCACCTTAAAAAGGCGTGATTGCGGGCATGACGCATAAAATGTTGATGTTTACAATATTTTCACCACTTAACGAGGGTCAAACGGTTAATCGCTCGATACAATTTGTCCTTGAACCAAATGTGCACGGTTTGTGTTTTAAAGGTAAACATAGCATGATCAATTGTTTTTAATCCTTTCATTCTAGTGGAAATGTTTTGTTTTTTTTTCGTTTTATGATTTTATTAGCAGCATGAGAGTGAAAATTAAGGGCATTTGTATGCCGTTTTTATAATAGTATTACAATAGAAAGTTCAAATTTAACGCATTACCAGACGATATTTTTTTTCGTTTTATGTTTTTATTGGCAGCACGAGAGTGAACAAAAAAATGCTTTTGTCTTTCGTTTTAATATAAATCTTTAAAGTATTATTACAGTAAAAAATTTCTTAAACCATTACCAGACGATAAAATTCTAGACTGGTTTAAATTCAAGGAACTTGCAGACGAAATTTTAAGTTGGTCGAATCTAAAAGAAATATACATATCTGTCTCTTTGATTGAAAAACAATGTGGATAAAGAAGAAACTGCTTGTAACAAGCAATTTCTTAATTTTCCAGAATGTTTTCTAAAGCGTTTTTTTTTTCTTTTAGGGAAGTCAAAAAACGTCATTGCATGCATGAGGATGGGTTAAAACGGAACCGGTATTTCCCTTCAACATTGAAAGGAATTTGAGATGTTTGAAGTCAAAATCGAAAATAGGTTACGTATTAGATCACAAGTTCAACTGATCATCATATTAGGATGTTTTAACCCATGAACACACAAGAAAATTTTAGACTACTCCAATTTCAAAGATGTTGCAGACGACAAATTTTATTTGATGATATTTTGGGTTTTTTTCTTACTTTTTTGGTAGAAAACATTGTTTAACAAGCAATTTCTTCATTATCCAGAATGTTTTCCATTTTTCCTCATGGGCGTCTTAAAGCGTCACATAGTAGGGAAAGGCTTAGTAAGTGGAAAGAAAAGGGTAAAAATCAATATTTAATTCATAAATCGATTATTGATTTCTGATCGGTTCGTCGATTGTAAAGTGCATGTTTTTGCGTATTTACCTTATGTTTATTCTGAAACACATGTCTACAATTCACGTTTTGCACGTTGAACGTGTGTCATCAATATTTATTATCAACCCATTCCCACACAGTGACGCTTTTTGGCGCTCCTCAAAAAAAAAAAAAAAAAAAAAGCATTTGGAAAAACATTGTGTAAAATGGAGAAATTGCTTGTAACAAGCAATTTCTTCATTTTACCCAATGTTTTCTACCCAATGTTTTCTACCCAGAAAGTTGAATAAGTCTAAAATTTCTTAAACTTTAAATTGTCTTCCTCAACAGCTGTCAATTTGGGCCAGTCTAAAATTTTGTAGAGTGGTAATGGGTTAAGCAACCTTCCAACTACAAAATCTAAGATATGGAATATGGTCAACAAATCTTTGAAGGATGCCAATCGTGAAATTGTGCTTTAGGTATGCACAAAATGAAAATAAATTGTTCTTACACGAAAAAAGAAACAATACTCTATTTCTCTAATGTAAATATTTATGTGTGTGTGTGTGTGAGAGGGGTTATCTATTTGCGCCGTCTTCGTACCGGAAGTTGTCACCAGTATCTTTTAGTCTGCGTAGACGAAGTTCAGCCGTGCACAATGATTGAAATCTATAATGTTTTTTCCATTTTTTTTTTCTTGAGGGGCATAAAAAGGAGGGATTGTACACACTCTTTAAAAAGTCGTCTGCAACCTCTATCAATGAGGACCAGACGAAAATTTGTTGCTCTATAATGGTTCAAAATGCCTTTTGTGTGTGTTTGTAGCTCACCTGAGCACGAAGTGCTCTGGAGGAGCTATTGTGATCGGTCATCGTTCGTCCATCCATCCGTCCTTCCGTCTGTCCGTCCGTCAGTCCGTCCGTTCACAATTACAAAAAAATCTTCTCCTCCTAAACTAACCATGGATTTTCAACAAAATTTCATAGAAATGATCCTTAGGTCACGCTCTTTCAAAGTTCTTCAAAGAATTGAAGAACTCTGGTTGCCATGGCAACGGATAGAAAAAAACGTAAAACATCTTCTCCTCCCTGATTTTACATATAAATAAAGAAGGAAAACTTTAAAAATCTTCTTCTCCCAAACCATAAGGCCTAGTGCTTTGATATTTTGTATACATTATCATCTATTGACCCTCTACCAAAATACTTCAAAGAATTACCGTATTCTGAAAATTAGCCCTTTTCTGTGCGATCCCTGATTTAACATAGGAATAAAGAAGGAAAACTTTGAAAATCTCCTTCTCCCAAACCATAAGGATATTTTGTATACATCATCATCTATTGACCCTCTACCAGAATACTTCAAAGAATAACTTTATTCTAAAAATAAGCACTTCTGTGTGCGATCCCTGAATTTACAAAGGAATAAAGATGGAAATCTTTGAAAATCTTCTCCCAAACCATAAGGCCTAGTGCTTTGATATTCGGTATATATCATCATCTATTGACCCTCTACCAAAATACTTCAAAGAATAACCATATTCTGAAAATTAGCCCTTTTCTGAGCGATCCCTGATTTTACATAGAAATGAAAAAGAAAAACTTTAAAAATCTTCTCCCAAACCATAAGGCCTAGAGCTTTGATATTTTGTAGAAATCATCATCTATTGACCATCTACCAAAATACTTCAAAGACTTACCGTATTCTGAAGATTAGCCCTTTTCTGTGCAATCCCTTATTAGGTCAAGGGCTGTAATATTTAGTGTGTAATAATACCTATTGACCCTCTACCAAAATACTTCATAGAATTACTGTATCCTGAAAATAAGCCCTTTCCTGTGCAATCCCATAAAGGAGTTATGAAGGATATCATAGAAAATGTTCTTCTTCTAAACCTATAGGCCTAGAGCTTTGATATATGGTATGTATTTATGCCTATTAACCCTCTACTTAAGTACCTCAAAGAATTACGACAATCTTGAAATTGGCTCAATATGGTTGGATCTTCACTATACCTAGGATTAAAGGTGAAAATCTTTAAAAATCTTCTTCTCCAAAATGATTTGGTGTAGGGCTTTGATATTTTGTATGCCTTGAGCCATCATACTCAGGGGGGCGATATAGGACCATCATGGTCCTCTTGTTTCATTTCTTTTTAAATTCTTTAATTCGCAGTATGTGCTTGAAATAAAAAGAATGATATTGGATTTTGAAAAAATCTATTCTAGAAGAACTAGGGAATAGAGGTATTAATTTCTTTAGCCTTATTACAAGACCATTTTATAATGCCGATTAGGACATATTTTCGCGTTCTAGGCTAATATTTGGTTGGAATGAGAGATTCCCATTAGTCCTGTCCCATTAATGATCAATCTTAGGTGCCAATCAAAGAAAAAATCCACCAACCAAATCATTCATTTAGACCGGAAATAAACGTTGAACTCCAACATTGGTCGACATTAATGTTATACATGTTGATTGATTAAGCAAGTTAAACATCGTAACTACGTCTTATTCAAGCTGTAGCTACGACGTTTAAGTCTTCGACCAACGATTTTACTTTTTTGTTACATGTTACCGGCCATAAATTTTGCAAAACCAACGCCGTTTAATATCGAAGTGGAACTACCTGTCTGATTCAGTGAAAGTGGCCATCGGTGCCATCGGGCGGAGCCAAGGATCCGTCAATTGAAATCCGCCAATCAATCGCCTTACAGAGGATGGGCTGATGGTGAAAATAACCCTTGTCATGCTGAACCCGGAATATTCTTTTTTTTACGGGAGGTATAGACAAAGATCAGACTGCACATATGTGCAGTCTGATCTTTGTCTACACCTCCTGCTTGTCTCTTGTTTTTAAGTTTTTTTTTAAAATGATCTTTCAAAATAATTATCAACCTAAAATAAGTGCATCCAGTGCTGTCAGCCCTTTGCTTTTAATGCAGTTCTTCTGTGGATGATCTTTATTCAGCATAACGATTTCGTCTTTAAACCTACCTATAACTTAGTTAATCATGCTAAGCAGGTTTGTATGTATCACAGACACTACAATCGTTTGGGAACAAGACTCCTTACTGAAATCATACTCATAATCACACAGCCCTATTTGGACATATCCCCGACGGTGGCACCCAACCTTTCCGACTATTTGTCTCCCACCAATGGGTCGATAATCGTGGGATATCAGCTGGAGGCTAGGAAGGGATGTGATGGCGGTACTGGTGTGAGAAATACCAGGAATACATTGTTAGGTGCTTCAGCCGCCGCGATATAACTGAAAGATTGTTGAAAGTGGCGTAAAACCCCATTCAAACAAACTATTTGGACATATGTATTAGAAATTCAAGTGTAAATCGTTTTCCTGGTTTTATAGGGTTTGTCTTGTCGTAACATCATCTCAACAAATCAATTTGAAATCGAGTACAAATCGATGTTCAAGGTCCGGCTTTTATCATCCCTTTGTGACTCTGACGTAAAAAGTTATAGTGTATCAAGTTATATCAATCCATTGTCCTACTTAAGCTGGATAAAGTTACTTCATCTAACCGCATTTTCTGAATCTAGAATAACAAAATGATGATTTTTCTAAACGATTTTATCGGATTGACCCGTTCGTGATCCGATCTCTCTCTCTCTCTCTCTCCCCTTCTCCCCCCCCTCTCTCTCTCTCTCTCTTTAAAATATTTGTTTAACGCAGTTCGCCGACGTTCCCATGTCACTAATGCGTTATTTTTATAGTGAATCAGGATCTGTCAACAAATGTTTCGCCCAGTCAATATATATTGGAACCGTAAAGCGAAAAAAAGGCCTCCTAGGAAGAAGAAAAGGTATCGATTCTGGTCAGTCTGCGCACTGCGCGCAGACTGACCAGGATTGGCAACTTTTCGCTTTTCGACGATTTCCTAAATCTAGAATTGCCATTCTACGTTATTGTATAATTTTTGTCGGAACGCGACATCTGGTTGTTTAACGGAACATATCTACCGCGGCTATAGCACAGGTGGTAGCGCGTCGGATTCACCATGATGAGGTCCAATGCTAGATTTCTGGTCGTGGCAAATAACCTTTCTGACATTTGTCTCACACCAATGGGAGTGAGAAATACCAAGAATCCATTGATAGATGCTCCAGTCCTCGCGATATGTCTGTAATACTGTTAAAAGTGACGTTAAACCTCATTCATACACACAAACGGAACATATGCCCGAAGGGTCACATATACTAAACATACGATTCATGGAGAATGGCGTTTTAAGACAGCCGTTCGCCTACTTTCTTTTATTATGGGTTCTGACAAAGATTTTCTTATGAGGATTGATTATTAAATGGGGTTGAACTCTACTTTTAATAGTATTTCAGTCATATTGCGGAGGCTGGTGCACCTAACAATAGATTCCTGGTATTTCTCACACCAGTACTACCATTTCCTTGCCTCTAGCTGCTATCCCACTTAGGGATACAATTATCAATCAATCACAAAAACATAGGGACGTTTAAAAAACAGGGATAAAACAAACTCGTCAACGAAGCTTTACGTCAAAACGTCAACGTCGATCTCGTCAGGGTTGCTTTAAATCGAACGACTTAAATTCGAAATATTTTTTCCTAAAAAAAGGGTAAGCGTCATAAGGGTGTTGTAAATCAGATATCGAGATGCAAAAAACACATATTCAAACTGTTTTGTATTACTATATATTATGTAAGATCTATTTTAGCGGTGCAATTTAAAACATTTCACGTGGCCTTTTTGTAACGTGATCGAATAACACGTGCTGAACTACGATATTTAAAACACTACTACTACTACAATCTGTTCAAATTAACTAATCCTCGGCGACGCCACATCTTCTTCCCGACATTTGTATCTCACCAATGGATAATCGTAAACGTAAATGGGATAGCAAGTGGATAGCAGCTGGAGGCTGGTGTGAGAAAAACCAGGAATCCATTGTTAGGTGCTCCAGCCGCCGCGATATGACTGAAATACTGTTGTTAAAAGCGGCGTTAAACCCATATTCAATCAATCAATCAAATTAACTAATTGAATACGAATTTAACGCCACTTTTAACAGTATGTCAGTCATATTATAGCGGCTGGAGCACCTAACCATGAACTCCTGGTATTTCCTACACCACTACTACCACTGCATCCTTTCCGAGTTTCCAGCCGCTCATCTAACTTACTTTTAGGATTATATACCCTTTCATGGGGGACAAAAATCAGAAAGGATATTTGCCCCGCCCTGACCACGTGACTCCTGGGGCGCTACCAGCAACGCTGTGGCTGCGGCCTCCAACGCTGCAAAAGCTTAAAATTTATAACGTCGTTGTCATTCTCAAACGGCGTAACTACAGCTTGTATCAAGCTGTAGTTACGACGTTTTAGAAAGACAACGACTATGATTTAACTCAAAATCATCGATTTCTGAAATTGAATGTAAGCATACGGTGCAGTTTGCACTAAATGTTTAAAACAGGGTTGAGAGGAGCGCGAAGGAGTCATTTATTTTGCACTTCGAACTACGCACTATATCGACATAACCACTGCAGCTGTCAGATTGGCATTCTCAACCGAAAATACCGATTGATGAATGAAATGTTTTATTTAAACAGGAAGCGAACTCGCTACTCCGACATTCACGTTAAGCATTTTTGTTTGTTTGGCGATTTAAACGACGTAACTACAGGTTATTCGAGGTTTAGTTGCTTCATTTAGGCCACCAACCTACGATTTGCGTTTTGTTTGATCTTTCCTGTACATTAATTATGCAAATTTACGGCGTTTGATATATAAGTCGAACGGTCTTGTGGTAGGTCAGTGGGCGTGACCAGCGATCCGTCAATTTAATAGGGCTAAAATGAAATCTGGTCTATCTGTGAAATTATCAAGAGATAATTATCCGAGAAATCTCGATAATACACATTATATCGTGCTACATCTTTTATTTATGAGCTACTACTATTTCAACTATCACTTTTTCGACCTCTTCAAATAGAAAGTGGTAAACGACTTGAGAAAAAGGTAGAGTGGAATTCTACTTTGATTGTTAAAAGGTTGAATCGACATGGTCCCGTTTCGCCTTTTCTAATTTAGCAAACAAAGTATTCCTAATCGAAGAGCGGGCATGTTTGAAGATCCTTATTGGTCAAAGGGAGATAAATGCGTGCGTAAAAATACCGTGATATTTACCGCTAGCCTTGAGTGAAGCTCAGCTCATATTACGTCCATTTCAAATATTAATCAAATAAAATAAAAAAAAAAAAAAAAAAAAATCGGAATACAATTTGGCTTTTCTCGTAATAATGTTTTTCAACCAAGAGTAGTAAACACATTTATGGGGTAGGATGGGGGGATTATGTGGCTTTCATATCAAAAGGAAAAAGGGCAACTTCAACATAAAACTTTACTGAAAAATATAAGCATCGGTTAGTCATAGAAATTTATTGATTTAAGATGCTCGAGTTCACTTGGTAACCCTAAACATTAGGGATAAAGCACGGAGTAACTGCACTGTTGCGTAATGTTCCCAGACATGACGCGAAAAACTATAGTCTAATTCATTACCAGATATCAATATATGTCTTTGAGGAAGAATCGTATTGAAGGCTGCCAGACCGATGGACAACTCGAGTTGCATTTCTATGTCTTTTAGGGTGAATCGTATTGAGGGCTGACAGACCGATGGACAACTCGAGCTGCATTTCTATGTCTTTTAGGGTGAATCGTATTGAGGGCTGACAGACCGATGGACAACTCGAGCTGAATTTCTATGTCTTTTAGGGTGAATCGTATTGAGGGCTGACAGACCGATGGACAACTCGAGCTGCATTTCAATGTCTCTGTGGGTGAATCGTATTAAAGGCAGACCGACCGATGGACAACTCGAGCTGAATTTCTATGTCTTTTAGGATGAATCGTATTGAGGGCTGACAGACCGATGGACAACTCGAGCTGCGATTCTATGTTTTTGAGGGTGAATCGTATTGAAGGCGGACAGCCAGATGGACAACTCAAGCTGCGTGCTTAAAACTTTGTTCATTGAGATATGAATACTTTTTCGGCCAACCAGAACGCTCGTTTTTTTATAGACAAATCTAAAAATGAAATGATTACGATATAACTTAAATATCGATAAAAGTGATATTAAATCACATACAATGAATAAACTCATCCTAGATGTAGGATAATTTTATTTTCACAATGTCATGGTTTTCTCATCTTTAACATTCGTTCACTCATGTCAATGTCAAGCAGATGACTGTATTTATGTCTTGATGATAACGATGATGATTTAATTTGTGTTTAACCTTGCAGTTCTATTATCCCATTATCAGACAGCTAATTTTTTTGACTAGTCAAAATTGAAAGGAATTGCAGGCGACACTCTAAATTTTATGAAAATAAAGATTTTTTCCAATTTTTCCGAAAAGAAAACATTGTATAAAATGAAGAAAAGCAATTTCTTCATCTTACACAATGTTTTCATTTTTTTCTCGATGGGGGCCTCAAAATGCATTGTTGTGTGGTAATGGAGTATTATCAATATTAGTCAACTACAAAACCCTATCCAAATGGATATATTAAATTCTATATTCAACGGAGACTAATTGTGAATCAAAATGTTTGTCTATTAGTCTGATAGTTTCTTTTGTTTCCAACATTTTTTTACTAAAATTATCATCATATTTAGTAATATTCAGCAACATTATCAACTATCAGTCGAGAAAAAATATTTGCCCATCGAACTACAGTTAAACCTTTGTTAAGCGACCACTCAAGGTACGGCTAAGACGTGGTCGTTTAAGAGAATGGTCTTTTAACCCATTCCCATAAAGTTCCTCCTTTTTTACGCCCTGCAAGAGAAAAGCTCTGGAAAACATTGTGGAATATAAAGAAATTGCATGTATCAAGCATCGTCATTGTTTCGTCATTATCTGTTTTTCATTCAAAAGGACAATAAATAAATAAATAAATGAATAAATGAATAAAAGAAATAGAGATCAATTAACTTGAAATTGTCGTCAGCAGCCCCTTTCGATTTGGACCAGTCTAAAATTTTGTGGTGTGGGAATGGGTTATTACAATTTTTTGTGATCTGTTCGACTGAATACATAAACTATTGCAGGATGCTCACTTAATCCTATGTTGATGGAGCATATAAAAAGACGATTCAAATGATGCATTCTCTTGAGTAGTTTTTAAATGTTTTTGGATACATCTCGAAATGTGTGAAGGGCAATGTATATTTAACTCATTACCTGATGACAAATTTTTAGACTGGTCCAAATTAAATGAAGCTGTGAACGACGTAAACTAGTTGATGCTTTTTAAAAATTTCTTTAGTCTTTTGGGCTAGAAAACATTGTGGATAAAGAAGAAATTGCCCGTGACAAGCAATTTCTTTATTTTCCACAGAGTTTTCGCATATTTTTGTTGATGAGCGTAAAAATCGTGATTGTGTGGGAATGGATTTAGATAAAAAAAATACTGTCAATCTCTAGATCCCACACGTCTTTAATCCCATGTATTATCCTTTGGGCAAGTATCAATGGTACAATTATACATGTTGGGTCTTCTACAAAGCCTCCTATTCATGGCGCGGATCAAGGAAGATTTCATCCAAATATATACAGATGAAAACTACATTTTTTCCAAGTCTTTGACTGAATTCCCACCGAGAAGCCCTATATTCTATATCTCTTTACACCAAGATTGCATCTGTTAGAGATATACGTTAAAGATATGGGTTGACTCTCAATCATCAGGTCCAGAGTTCGATCGCACAGTCGCTGCAAATTCTCTTTCCAACATTTGTCTCCCACGGATGAGGGGATAATCGTAAAGCTATGTGGGGTTAGTAGCTCGGAAAGGATAAAGTAGTAATACTGGTGTGACAAATACCAGGAATCCATGGTTAGGCACCCAGCCGCCGCGATTGACTGAAATACTGTTAAAAGTGGCGTTAACCCATTACCACACGGTGAAATTTTGGAGTGTTCTAAATCAAAGGAGTCGCAGACGACAATTTTAAGTGTAAGAAATTTTAATTTTTTCAATATTCTGGATAGAGAACATTGTGAAAAATGAAGAAATTGCTTGTTGCAAGCAATTTCTTCATTTTCCACAAAGTTTTCTCAATTGCTTTTCTTGAGGGGCATAAAAAACGTGATTGTGTAGGGATGGGTTGAATCCCATGCAAACAAACAAAGCACATTTAACCGACTTCACTCTTTCAAATCTCCGTAGTTGAATATGACATCATAGTTATTTCAAATCTTCATGCTCTTATGAACATCGGTCTAATTTTTACACCACTAAGTAAGAAAACTAAAAATTAACAAAATGTTATCACGTTTGTACATATCTGTATCTTTTTGTCTTTTTTTCTAGGTTTTACACGTCATGCCTCTTGCACGTGATCTAATTGGCGAATAAAAAGTCGTAACTACAGCATGATTAAAGATGTAGTTACAGATATTTCTTTGTCAGCTGACGATATAATTGTATTCTGCTCTACAGCAAAATGCATAAAAGGATTAAAAAAAAAAGATGAAATAAGAAATTTGAGCGCGTGCGTGACATTTCCAACCATTACACATGTGCGCCAAATAAAGACTCAGATCAGCCTGTGCATCCGCACAGTCTGATCAGAGTCTTCACTCTGCGCTCAGTAGATAGATACTGACCCAAAGCTTCTTTAAACATTCAGCGAATATTCTATAATTGTCCCGAATGGCTGTCCAAGGTGCTCAATATCTACGAGTCACGCACCTGCGAAATTGTTGGAAATGTCACGCACAGGCTCATTTGTCATACTGTTTTTTTATTACCTCGTGAAAAACATGCGTGTGTATAACCCGACGGCGATAATGTGTAAGCGTATGTAGGGTGCGATAGAAAACGTTACTAGAAAAGGATGTAATTGGGTGTTACAAGCAATTTCTCCTTTTCCAATAATCTTTTCCATAAATATATTTCTTCTAGCCGTCTGAAAACGGAACTGTGTGGCTAGATTGTTACCTCGTCTCATTCCTGTAATTTTGTATACTTTTCCTGGAATAAGTTGTACATTAAAACAACAACAATAACAGCAACAACAGAACCAACAACTTAGACCAAAATCTGACATATTTATAGAGCAACCTTTTAGTGATAAAAATGGTGAATTGTTTTGGAAGTTGAGAATGATGAAGCGGTTGAATGTTGGTAATTTTATTGATTATAACGCAACTCTCACCGTGACAATATTTCAGTTAGATTGCGACAGCTTGTGCACCTAAACATGACTTCCAGTCATGTTATATGCGGGCCACAAGCTACTAATCTCTCTACTTGTCATTCGCCCATTGGTGTAAGAAAACTGACAAAGGTCGCGATGACCTTTATCAAACTAACAGAAAGCCGAGTATCATTGTATCTAGTAACAGTGACCCAGTCAAGGATGACGCTGTCCCGAATTGACAAATCGCTGACCCCGCCCACTGACTCCCTGTGCCCCGCCCATTAACTCCAACAGGAAGTTCTGCTTCGATTTTAACGGCGTTGTTTTGCTTTATTGCCAGCAGCATGTATCAAAAAAGTAAAATAAGCTGTAGTTACGACGTTAAAGTCGCCAAACCAACAATAAAGGTTAAAAAACGGCGGCCAATGTTCGAGATGAAAGCTCAGGTCCGGGCTGAATGAATAACTTGATTGGTCGATATATTCCTTGATTGACGATCGCGATTGGTCAATCTACCCCATTCCTTGAAAAAAATATAGGATTTGGATAAAAAAGCAAGACGAAGTCTACTTTGCGAGGTTTTGACGAAAGCTTCGTCATTCTTGCAGCATATCCCTCGCAGTATGTGTTAGAATTTCAACGTCATCTCCCACCCCACCGTTAGGAAAAGTTCGGTATAAATCAATGTGAAAAATGAAAGAATTTCTTATTACATGCGATTTTTTCATTTACACAATGATTTCTACCCAGAAACACAGCGACATTTAGAATTATACTAATTTGAACTGGAGTCTGCTACGTATTTTGGGGCAGTATAAAATATTTTCGTTTGGTAATGGGTTAAAACTAATGAAAATTAGTTTTTTAACCCTCTATTACAATTGTTCATATTTTTGGCGAACAATGGACTGTATTGAAGAGCCTTTATGTATAGACTTTGGGGGTTTGGTAATAACGGTCATTTAACCCATTCCAACACAGCAAAATTTTAGACCAGTCCAAATTGAAAGAAGCTGCAGACGACAATTTCAAGTTGATGGAATTTTGAATTTTTTTGTCTTTTTGGATAGAAAACATTGTGGATAATGAAGAAATTGCTTGATACAAGCAATTTCTTCATTATCCACAATGTTTTCCCATGTTTTTTTCTTGGGGGCGTAAAAAGGAGGGCTTGAGTTGGAATGGGTTAAAGTTTTAGCATTCATACAAAATTGGCAAACCTAAACTTAACCTTTTCCCGTACTATCCCTGATTTTTACGTCCCGCTGTTATAACACTTGAGAATATATTGAAAAAAAAAATTGAAATGCTTGTGGTTACTTCTAGAATTGTACTCACTTTATTATGTCGTCTGCTACCCCGTTGAATTTGGGTAAGTGCAAAATTTTGAAAGAAAAAAGTTTAACATAGATTTTTGGAAGAAAAGGTTGAAAATGTGAAGTCATGAGATCCAATCGACGATTTCAGACAAGGATGGGAAAAATTGAAAGTCACACTTGCAAATTAAGTTTAAAAATACATCCACTTTATAAATTGCCTTTGAGTTGCGTAAGCCAAACTGTTAGTTACAATTTTCACGTGTCCTTTTACACGTGATCAGTGAAAGTAGATATTGTGAAAAAACAAAAACAAAAACAAAACAAAAAACAAAACAAACCCTAAAACAACAACAGCAACAACGACAATAACAACTACTTCTGCTGATAAAATTACAATAACAGAAAAAGTAGGAACAACAACAAACGACAAACAAACCCAGGTTAGACTAGATCGCATAAAAATCCACGTCATTAATGCATATGGTTTCCTAAATGAAGGATCACCGGCCACGCCCAATGACCTCCAACAGGAAGTACGACTTAGATATCAAACGGCGTTATTTTCCAAAAGATATGGTCAGTAGATTGTAACAAAAAGTTAAATGGTTGGTTGGCGACCAAAACGCTGTAACTTCAGCTTGAATAAGCCGTGTAAGTCGCAGACCAACAAAAATGCTTAACATAGACGTCGGCCAGTGACGGAGCTATTAAGTCCACCCCCGGTCTAAATGAATGATTGGTTTCTTTATTGATTTTTTTATTGACAGTCGCTATCCGCAAATACAGGTTTTCTTGAAAAAATATTTCAATAATGTATCTACCAAACAAACGGCAGACTTGTCCAAATAATTATAAGATCCAGATGACAGTTCAGATAGCGGTTAGCATTTTTCGGTGTCAATGTTGTTTAGGGACGGAACAAATCACACCAAATCATTTTTTCCAGACAATGTCTTTCGAATTTTTTATCATTGGCCTGTGAAAACTCATGATTCTTCGCGAAATCTAAACAACACATTTCGAAACTGGTCCAAATGCTTATAGGTTGCTGCCGACGTCTGAAAATGCGTAGCATGTAGCGAGAAAATTCTCCATTTGTGACGATATTTTTACCGTATTTGGTGTTTTCTTTTGAAAAGATTCAAACACCTTTGAAATGTTGTCTGTAACCTATAAACATATTTTGTTCATTCTAAAGTGTCATCATCGAGCAATGATTTAAACCATTCCCAAATGATAAAATTTTAGACCAGTCCAAATTCAAAGAAGCTGCAGACGAAAATTTTAAGTTGATGAAACCTTCAAAATTCCTATCTTTTAGGGTAGAAAACATCGTGGATAGTGCAGAAATTGCTTGTATCAAGCAATTACTTCATTCTCCACAATGTTCACCAAAGGTTTCATATTGAGGGGCGTTTAATGATAGATTGAATGGGACTCAACGCCACTTTTAACCGTATTTCAGTCATATCGCGATGACTGGACCACCTAATAATGGAATCCTGGTATTTCTCACACCAGCACTACCAGTGCACCCTTTCGTAGCCTCCAGCTGCTATCCCACTTAGATTTATGATTATCCACCCATTGGCGAGAGATAAATGTTGGAAAGAATATGTGCCGCCGGCGGGGATCGAACCCATGACATCCCATGATTGAAGATTAGGAGTCTGTAGCGTTACCGTCTGCGCTATGACGGCGGCGAGGGGTGTTTAAAAGCGTCATTGTGTGGGAAAGGGTTAAAGTGTATAGTATAGATACTGTTTTGCCGACAAAGTCATGTCTTGCAGTCTGACCTAGTCGTTCCCATTACCAGACGACAAATTTTTAACTGGCCCCAATTCAAAGATATTGCAGACGACATTTTAGATTTAATGTAATGTAATTTAAATTTGTCTCTTGATGATGAAAACATTGTGGATATAGTGGAAATTACTTTTAGCATACAATTTCTATTTTCCACAATGTTTTCAAAAGCTTCTTTTCTTGAAGGCGCCTGAAAGTATTTTCGTGTGGTAAAGAAAATTAATACAGAAAGACTTCATATCTGCTCTAATTGGAAGGCCGCGATCAGGGGTCCGAGGTCCAAATCCCGGCCGTGGCGAATACCCTTTCCGACATTTGTCTCCCACCTATGGGTGGATAATAAAAAACCCAAGTGAGATGAGCAACTGGAGGCTTGGAAAGAAAGGTGAGAACAGAACAGAACAAACATTTTGACAGACGTGTACATAGTCACAATTTCATTACATAATATAATACAGTGAGAATACAGGTGAGAGAAATACTAGGAATACATGGTTAGATTCTCCAGCCGCCACGATATGATTGGAATACTGCTAAGAGTAGGGTTAAATCTCATTCAATCAATTAACTTTCATTGGTCATATTCTCTATTCAATTAACCCGTTCCTGATCAAACCCTCTTTTTTAAGGCCCTGTGATTTCGTAATTGAGAAAACATTGTAGAAAAAAAAGAACTTGCTTGTAACAAGCAGCTTCTTTTTTCTCAATGTTTGCTACCTCACTGAATGGTTATTTCCCAAATTAAATCAACTTTAAATTTTCGTCTGCATAAACTTTGAATTTGGACAGTCCTAAAATTGTGCAAAACAGGAAAGAGTTAAATCGAACAATACTGGGAATTTTAAAGATCTAAGTGTTCGGGAAACTGTCACGTGTTTTTGTTTTAAATTTCATTCAAGAGAAACTAAAAATCCAATAATTTAATATCAGGATTGACTGATCGATTGATTAAATGGGTTTTAACGCTGATTTTAACAACTTTCAGTCATATCTCGGCGGCTGGATTCCTGGTATATCTCGCGCCAGTGCTACCACTACATCATTTCCGAGCCTCCAGCTTCTATCCCACTTAGGTTTACGATTATCCACCCATTGATGAGGGACAAGTGTCGGAAGGATATATGCTCCCCGGGGATCGAACCCATGACAACCCACGATTGAAAATTGGGAGTCTGAAGTGCTACAAACTGTGTTATGACGGCAGCTTTAATCCCAGGAAGCCGCAAGTTGGTTTCATACAAAATAATTATGATGTTTTTCGTACCTCAATGAAAACACCATTTCCCTTCAACTTCTATGATATCCCCTCCCCAAAAAAAGACGCCAAATAAGCAGAGACTTAACTGGTTTATAGCATTTTTGTACAGATCCAGTCGTGAGTGCGTGAGTATAAAACAGTTCCGTTTTCGTTTTTCTTTTTTCACTGAGATATGAAACTAATATTTCAGCCAATCAGAAAACATAGAATTTGAAAGATAAGGCTAATATATGAACTACAAACGAATGATTTTTGATTACTTTTTATTGAATTACCTCTTTAATCACAATTATTATGCATTTACAAGTATACATTAAATATTTGTTTATAATGTTGGCTGAACCTTATATATCGCAATAGAAATCTGTTGTTTGACATTATAAATTTATACTTTCGAACTAACAACCATTCAAAAAATCATTAACTCCAATGAAAGTTTTCATGTTGTACTGAAAATGAGAAAAAAATCTTTTCTGACATTAGTAAAAGAAAATACACTTTACAAATTCAGTGGTGTTCGAATTCGAGGAGATTAGACGATGGAAATCAAAAAGGCATCAACCAATCAAATATTCATTTCAGTTCGCATCTATAAAGCGAAATTTGTCGGAAGTCACACACATTTTTTTTTCATATTTGTTTAATCCCCCTTTTCAGCTCACTCCTTTATAAGGTTAAGTCTCTAATACTCTATTTTATCTCTGTGCCAACGGCCTTTTCTAGTTTTTGACGTGAAAAGATTAGTTGTATACTTGCATAAGTTGTATACTTCCCTAGGTCACGTCTTTTTTTTTTTATTAAAATATTAATTAGAATGGCAAACTATGGACACTGTCAAAGAATAGCCGAAAAAATATTTTAGGGCGACCAAAGAGTCGTGAATACAGATTCCTCGAAAAGACGTTATGACGTTTACATCGCAAACCAGCGACTTTTCGTTAGTAGGCGACCTAAATAGCGTAAATACAGTTTATGCAAAGCTGAGTTATACCATTTTGTCCCCAAAGACGCCATATGAGTTTTCTTTTTACTCTACAAGATATCCCCGAAAAGATGCTGCTTAACAATACAGTATGATGTCTGAGAGACAAACTTCCGTGTGGGAGCGAAATAAATAATTTTTGAACTTTGCAATAAGAAAACTAAAAAGGAATTTCATTATGGTTAAAGGCATTACGCCGGTGACGGGCTATTTATACCGGCGCCGACATCGACGGCACTGGTCGCTCCTGTGGCAAAACTGTTTAGTGTCTCTTTACAAAGGTTCTTTGTGAATTGGAGCTGAAAAAAAGAGTCATAGGCTTAATTAAGTGTCGAAAACTGACAACATAAGAACAAGCAGTGTACTGCAAATACATGTAATATAAATTCATAAATGCTATATATTTCTAATTTATGTTAGCTCATTCCCATTCAATCCCGCTTTTTGACACCCTCAAGAAAAAGTAGCCTTGGAAAACATTGTGGAAATAAAGAAATTGCTTGTTACAAGCAATTTCTTCTTTTTTCCACAATGTTTTCTAAAGTATAAAATAATATTGACGTAAAAACCAGGTATTGAACAGGAAAAGGTAAAATGTTACTTGACTTTACGGTACAATTTATTTTGATCTTACTTTGCTAGACCCAAATGATTTACGTAATTCTAAACTATTTTTTCCCGATGTCAATCCAAACAAGAGGGCTAAGATGGCCCTAGATCGCTCATCCGAATTCACTATTTCAAGCTAACGCATTAACTCAAATTTTGAAACAATGAGATATTTAGAAAAAGTCAAATGGATTTAAAAGATTTGATGAGAAGAAAATTGATATTACTATTAATGCCACCTTCTACTATATTCAATGGGGGGGGGGTTCTTAGCTTATACTAATTTATTTAAGTTCGATTGCGACGAAAGCCTTTGGCTTATAGAGTCGCTCTCGAACACTCTCAACCCAGATGTTTTCACGTCCCTTAAAGAGAGGGAGTGATTTGAACTCATTGCAACCCAATTTTACAACTGGGTAAACTCGGGCTGGCTATTAAGTGTCTTGCCGATAAATACACCCCGGGGCTCGAACCAGTGACCTTCAGATCACGGGTCAAGCACCTTTACTACTCAGCCATCGAAGCATGGCAATACGATCATTAACAGTCAGGTTGAGTAATATTGAGCAAAAATTGTGTCATCGAGAGAAGTTACAAGAAAGTTGTCAATAAGGCCCCTTTTTCGCTTGATATTGGTCAGAATGCCTATATTTTCTGATGACTATACAAATAATTTCTGAAATTTGAGAAAGATTGAGCCAAAACAGAAAATAAAATCGTTCAGTTAACCCATTTCTAAACGACACAATTTTTGATTGGTCTAAAGTGAAAGAAGTTGCAGATGACAATTCAAAGTATGTGTTATTTAAATAATGACTGAATGAAGAATGCTTGTTACAAGCTATTTCTCCTATTCCCACGATCTTTTCCTTAGTTTCGTTTTACATGTGCGACAAAGACGTTATTTATTGGTAATGGTTTAAAATGGATTGACTATTGCACTGGTGAACGCAAATATTCAACATTTTCGTTTTTTTTGACGAGTTAAGACGTGTAACTACAGCTTCTTCAAGCTCTAGTTACGACGATTAGATCGCCCTCTAACGACTCGCATTTTCTTTCAGTGGCCCCGCGACAAAATTTTTGCAAACTTACGTCATTCGAAATCTCACACAAGCTACATCGTCGGAGGTCGGTCGGCGTAGCCAGCGATCCATCAATTTTCCTAACTTACCCGAGCCAAACTTCCGGTAAAGCCCATCACGCTCTTATCAGGATGTAAACCTTGATGGCACTGTCCTATGTCAAGACCTTCTGAGGCAGTCGTTACCTCCCCTGAAACCATCAATAGAGTTACACCTCAAGCCAGGAATCAATTAGTAGGTGCAAAATATATAGAGGATAATCGACTGGTTATTTCAGATATGAAAAAAACATTTCACGAGGATGCGTTGTTAGGCGTCGAAAAAACGAGTTCGCAGCACGAGTTTTTTTTAACGCCTACAACGCATCCGAGTGAATGTTTTATTTCATATCTAGAATAACCAGTTGATTATTCTATTTATTATATACCTTATTATTTTATTTTTTTTTATTAAAATATCGAAACCAATCTTTTTGATAGAGAGAAGGTTTATTGAAAAAAAGTGCGGATGAATACATGATTAAAGATTTATTACAGAGAGTGAAACTGACAAGTTATATCGTCACTCCAGTGACGATATCAAAATTTATTACAATGAGAAATCCCAAGATTTTACAGCAAGGTATATAATAAATTTTCTTCCCGTTGAAGATGAATATAAAGTTTTTATGGATTTCATTGGGTAATGAAACCAAGAAAGGGCGTTCAAACTTAACAATCGGGGGGGGGGGAGGGCGGGGTCGTCTCCCTATTACAGTAAATCTTGTATATTCTTTTGAGATATGGAGGATTGATTCGATTGCACACATATTATTACAGAAGTCTATCTTAATCCTATGTTATTTGGACGGCTGAGACGATTCCAATGAGTTCCAACAACATAGGACTTGGTTATGATTTAATTCTCAAGTAAACTGTCTTCACTGCTTAGGAGCTTATACTTTAAAAAAGGGATTTCTATTGTGGTTGCTTATTGAACGTGGTCGCTGAATAGAATTGGTCGCTCTCGCAAGATCAACTGAATTATCTTATTTATATTGAATTTGAAACTTATGAATATCTGAAATAATCAGGCTACTGATGGAGTTCAAACGAACCACCAAGGCCCTCTAAATCCATCACTGAAAACTGAAAACCTGATCAAGCATCCTGGCATCATACATATTTGTGATATATATCACTAGAAATAGAGATGTTAATTCGATTCTCTAATAATTCAATATCTTTAAGCCTTATAACTCCAATAAATGCCAATATGCATAGGTTCTACAACTTTCAGTCATTGTTATTAGAACTAAGTTGTGAGCAATAATACGAAACAGTTCTGTATTCATTAGTTTTCACGGAAGCATCTTCAAAATTAATATTTCAGTCAATCGGAATGTGCCCTTCTTGATGGACGGAACTGAAATTTAGTTGTTTACAGTTACCAAGAGAACGTTTCCTCTCACGTCATATATAATAATTTGTAGGTAATTTTTTATCGTCATTTATGATACCTAAGGTAGTATTAATCAGATTCGTTAACTTTGAAAATAATTAGGCGATCGCACAATTCGCTGTACAGTCACGGAACTTAAGTAACCCATTCCAACACAATGACGCCCACAAGAAAAATAGTAGGAAAAATATTGCATAAAATGAAGAAATTGCTTGTAACAAGCAATTTCTTCATTTTCCACAATGTTTCCAGCCAGAAAGGTAAAAAAATCTGAAATTTGAAAAACTCTGAATTGTTGTCTGCAACCCTTTTCAATTTGGACCAGTCTAAAATTTTGTCGTCTGATAAATCAAAGTACTGAAAGTAATGTAAGCTAGCAAAGCATGATTTTGTTAAGTAATCTTCTTTGTCAAAGGTTAACATGGTGAATAAACTCATGAGTTAAAAAGCATACTTTCGAAGAAGTTTCCTACGATGTGAATAAAGTTTATTCATGTGACCACACAAAGCTGAGCCCAATGGAATTATATCACTTTCAATAGACTTCAACTGTTTATTACCTGACAAACATCAAATGGATTTAGTGGTTAAGCCTCCAATGATAGTTTGCATTCGTTGAACTCTGCGAATACCTTAAAATTTTGTATGTTAACTTAAGATATCAACGCTAACGCGTAGTGGAAATATTCAACTTTACGTAACGATATTTTGTAAAGCAAGGCCCTGGTTCTAGACTAGCAAATGAAATCTACCCGTAAGCTGTGTGGCTATCTTCTCCGATGGGACACTACCATTTGGATCTAACACTTCATTCAACATCTGTACAAAAGTTCCATCGTAAATGATGCGTAACCGGTTCCAGGCATTGGGCTAAAAAAGATATAAAGTACATACACGCACAAACCTGTCTTAGAGGCCATCTATTTTGACCAATTACCACATGACAAAATATTAGACTTCTCCAAACTGAAAGAAGTTGCAGATGATGATTTCAAGTTTGTGGGATTTAGATAATTTTTGCTTTTTAAGATAGAGAACATTGCTGACAATAAAGAAATTGCTCGTGACAAGCAATTTCTTCATTGTCCACAATGTTTTTCAAAGCTTCTTTAGATGCGTAAAAAACGGGGTTGAGTAGGAATTGCTTAAGCAAGAAACCTGTATTAAGCATTCGGTTATCGAGGTTCCAAATAAAGCAATTAATAGAAATCAATTAAGCGAGCATCTGCCATCAACCAATCTAAATCAATGCTTTGTCGTTGAATATCATATAAAGGGATCTGATTGGCAGAGATATTTGTCTGGTTCAATCAAAGCCCTTGTTTTGAAATAATCAGTAGGACTTGTAAATTAGTCTTGAAGCTGTATTGGTACTGAAAATCTTTCAAATCTATAACAATGACAAATCGACCACACAAAAACTACAAAAATGTTATTAACCGATTGTGTAGTCTGCTCAAAGAAGTTTAAAAAATAACCAATTATTAACACTGTATTTAAATTTGGAAAAAGGGACAGTGGTCATTTAGTATTTGTTCGCGATGGTTACGGTGCTTCTTGGAAATACCCACGATTCTTCAGATAAATTGTAGGTTGCATTTTACGACGTTTTTCCAGAAAAAAGGCACAAGTAGGTCAGCGCTTATGGGCCGGCTACTAAACATAGACAGTCTCAAACCAACCTGATATCGTAGTGACAGATTGGCAGAGAAATACTGCAGCTCGCCTGAAAGGCGGGCGTCTGTAATAAGGACAAGGTGGACTCTTCCAATCTGTAAGTACACCTCGTAAGACGGGTCATCGATGCCGATGCTCCTACAGTTCGACAGAAGAATCCTTTTACCGCCAAACGCTGCATCATTCGGTCTGTAAACCAGCTGAAGAATATTGCAGAATAATTTAATATTTAGTTTCGTCTGTCATAATCGGGTGTTCTGATTGGTCGAAAACATTAATCATAACTCCATGAACAAAATTTTGAGCACACAGCGATTTTGAATGCTTCCGTGCAAAATAGTTCCACACAAAAAGTCATCAAAAATTGTAAAGTTTTTACATTTTACTATCAAATTATAAGAAATGAAGAGAATATTTCTTGTTTTCATGGAAGTATGAACCGAAAAACCTAATCACACAATGTATGAATCCGCTTCGCGAATTCATACAGTGTGATTAGTTTTTTCGGTTCACACTTCCACGAAAACAAAAAATATTCTCTTCATCTCTTAAGTGTATTTTTTTTGTCGCGGATTGTTTGGCCATGATAAAAATAAACTGATACGAATTTGATAATTTCACTAGCCAGACTCTCATGCTGAGAATGTTTGGACAATTTGTATTTATGTAAGAGGTAGATGAATGGTGACCTAAATTAGAGGAACTGATTTTTTATGGTTAAGCGTATGTTTTTTTGTCAATTACATAGATTTTGTTACATTAATGAGGACCGGAGAGCAATATTGGCCAATCACATTGAAGTATTTTCCGATGGCAGATATCTAGATTAGGGCCAATGTTGCTTTCTGGCGCGACTCAGACGTATAATTAACGTGTTTTTATATCATATCGTTTTATAGATGGCACAACTTCGTCCTGAAAACAAGTTGAAGAAATCGAAATTTATAGAGATCAATGTTTCATCATTACACTCGCCAACAAAAATTTCTAAAATGATCTTATTTCAAGTCTACTTTGAATCAAGCGATGTATTTTCAAACCGCCTTAAATTTCTTCTCCCAATATTCTTGGCTTTATTGTCAGTGCATTTGATATCTCCCCCCACCCCTCCCTCTCTCTCTCTCTCAAACACACACTGGAAAATACAAAAAGAAACTGTATAGAATTAGTCCTACTTATCTACAAAAAAAAAAAAACACAAAAAAACCCACACATGAAACAACGCTGTAAACAATTAAAAGTGCATAATTTTATGACGCTAATTTCCTATCTTGTCACGAAATGTTCAGCAACTCATTCTCCTGGTCAAGCTTTCGTTTGATTCATCCGTTTTCAGAGTACTTTCCGTTTATAAAATATGTCACGTCGTTTACACAATATGGCAAATCTTTGCGCTTTCGACGCCAATGGTTTTCATTTTATTGCTCTTTTTGAAAGTCAGTTTGTGACTACTCTAACATGACATCTGGTGGCGTTATAAACATGCCTATAAATAGAGGGCGCAATTCGTATTTCATATTTAAATATTTACCAATACATGTCATAAACCCTATGTTGTAGGTACCCGTTTATAAAATATGTCACGTCGTTTACACAATATGGCAAATCTTTGCGCTTTCGACGCCAATGGTTTTCATTTTATTGCTCTTTTTGAAAGTCAGTTTGTGACTACTCTAACATGACATCTGGTGGCGTTATAAACATGCCTATAAATAGAGGGCGCAATTCGTATTTCATATTTAAATATTTACCAATACATGTCATAAACCCTATGTTGTAGGTACCCGTTTATAAAATATGTCACGTCGTTTACGCGATATGGCAAATCTTTGCGCTTTCGACGCCAATGGTTTTCATTTTATTGCTCTTTTTGAAAGTCAGTTTGTTGCTACTCTAACATGACATCTGGTGGCTTTATAAACATGGCTATAAATAGAGGGCGCTATTCGTATTTAATTTAAATATTTACCAATACATGTAATAAACCCTATGTTGTAGGTACTCATTTGAAGCGTCTCGACGAGACGATTCAAATGGGTACCACAACAAAGGGTTTTGTTGAAATATAAGGATTTTAGAACGCTGTTATCCCCTCTTATCTAGAACTCTGGTTAGTTAGAATTGTATTTGTCCTTTTCTATTACATGCTATAAACTTAGATATTCTAAAACACATTTCAGATGATAACACATTTTGTTGTTCTTTTTTGAGAAAAGTGAAGAAATAAATGTATTGTTAAAATTTATATGCGTATCGCCTTTTTCCAGTGATATCCAAGATTTGACGTTTCGTAAGGTGTACTTCTGGGAAGCAAGATAAAAATGATTACTCTTAGTTGTAAGAAGATGTAAAATAAATTGTTTCGAACCATAGTTTATTTTCTTTTCTTTTTTTTTTACAGGGAATCAGCTAATGTGAATGTTGATTATAAAAAATAATCGTACAAATTAACCGCAAACAATAAAATGACGCCATTCATTGTTTACATTTCAATACTTCATTCATTACCTCATGGTAAAATTTTACACTGGTCCAAATTGAAAGAAGTTTTGGACGACAATACAAAGTTTATGAAATTGTATATCGTTTCACATTTCTGGATAGAAAAAACGTGGAAAATGAAGAAATTGCTTGTTTCGAGCAATTTCTCCATTTTACATAATGTTTTCCCCAATTGCGTTTTCTTTGAGACGCCAAAAAGCGTCATTATGTGGGAGTGGGTTAAATCAAAACAGACTCTCAGACTCCTTGAGGAACTAAAACAGAGAATACGACACGATGGAAATAGATTCCATTTGGAGTTGGTTTGAGTCTAGAAGAAGTATATATATATATATATTATTTTCTTAATAAAAACAAAAGAAAACCATTTTCCATCAATCAATATTCAATAAGAAACCGTTTGCACAGGACTCTTTTTCAGATTGCAAAGAATGGGTAGTGAAATCCTCAAGTGATCATTTCATAATACGCACAAGAAACTTACTCTAAACCAAACGCAAAAAAAAAAAACCCGCTTATGTTCTTATATAAAGCACCTTCCTATTTTCAAAAATCGCACGGAAGTCCGAGCCATGTGAGCGGTCTGTTAACCCATTACCAGACTAAAAAAATTTAGACTGGTCCAAACTGAAAGTGGTGCATACTACATTTTAGAAATTCAGATATTTCCAACTTTTTGGGTAGAAAACGTTGTGTAAAATAAAGATATTGCTTGCTATAAGCTATCTCATTAATTTCCTCATTTTACACACGGTTCTTTTTTTTATTTCAATTATCTTTCTTTAGAGACGTCAAAAAACGTCACTCTGTTGGAATTGGTAACTCACGTTCTGTTATTACGCTTCTCACATCAAAGCTTATACATAAGTACTGAGCGAAATGTATACTTGACACTATTGAAGTTGCTAATAATTTTGTTTTTCTAGCAACTAGGAACCATGTGACTAAATAAAACCTAAAAAATAATAAAAAGACGCGCTTTCCGTTACCGTGTAGAATGTGAAAAATGGAAAACCGTTACTGTACGTGCATACCATTAACCTTGCTGTCAGTCGGTGCAAAGTGGCCTTTACTTAGCGTACAAGCTAAAGCTAAAGAGAAAAATCAGAAAGAATTTTCGACCTAGACTCTATTGTGGAAATGTCACGACTTTCAGATGAAGCAACGTCATGAAGCTATGGAAAGGCTTTTGGCTGATCATCCTGTGCCCGCTATTACCGGCGGAATTAATTGCTCCCGGCAAACAATAATTAATTTGAGAACCCATGTATAGCAAACCGAAACAGAAGCTGACTGACCGAGACCCGGATCTGTACAAGTCACGCCACACCGGGGTGATCTTGATATTCGATTGCGACATCTCCGAAGCAGATTTACGTCAGAAACGTCCACTACTAAAGAGATTCAAGGACGATTTCACTTTATTGTTGTTCAGGGCAAATTAGCCTCTAACCAGTACAGGGATCAGATTTTGCAACCCTTTTGCTCTTTTCATACAGGGATCGACCCTAGCATACGTTTCGGTACGATAATGTTAGACCAAAATCAGCTTTTCTAACGTAAGTCTTTCTGAGAAATGCCGGTATTAAAGTCTTAGACGGGCCTTTGCGCACTCCGACTGGGCATATCTAGGACGAGCTAGGCCACCGTACCCGTCAGCATGCTAATTAACCTAAGACTTTAGGGGATCTTGAACGTAACCTTAATGTACAATGGAGACGTCTTTCCCGGGCAATGTTCACAAATGTTCCAAGATCCTCAAGGAGGCGTCGTGATGCTGTTAAAGGTGCTAGAGAAGGAAAGCATAACTTAAGTTCTTTCATACATTGCAGGCTTACTGCGTAGATACAATTTCTATCGCCATATTTATTTATGCTTTTCGGCATCGAGTATGGTTTTCTAGTCAATTCTGTTGTATGTGGAAGATATGGCTTTAAGTATTATGGTAAAACAATATAGACGTGTTGTTCCTTCAATAATATTGAAATCTGTGTAACATTTTCCAAAGTTATATCTTTTTAACTTATCGTCTTTCATGATCTATTTGAGAAATACTGAATTTTAATACAATGGAGACATTTTCCCTTTTAGCCATAGTTATGGAAAAAGAACCGTAAATCTTTTAATAAGCGATCATTCGCGGGAGGACCAAAATGTGGTCGCTTAAGAAAATGGTCATAATAGATTACAGAATTCATCTTTAATCCTATGTTGTTGGGACTCATCAGAGTCGTTACAATGTGACGATTCAAATGGGTCCAACGACATAGGATTTTGTCTTGATTAATTTTCAGCAAAATGACTTCACTTCTTAAGAGCTTTTGCTTTTAAGATTGAATTTCGAGTGTGATCGCTTAATGGACATGGTCCCTTAATAGAAGTGGTCTCTCGAGCAAGATCGACTGTATTTTTTTTATTCTTTAAAACCAAAGTTTTTATAGTCTTTGGCATTTTCTTGGTGATACATTTCAAATAAAACACACACAACTATTTTTGATTACAAATTTCGCAAATTTACATTTTGAAATCGAATTCAAGAGCTTTGGCACGTCCATTTTGAAATATGAATTGACTGTCGGTTAAAGAAATGATCTGTAGCGTGTTCGAACCTACCACAACTTGTTTCACAGTCCGCTGCCTTAGAAAAACAGCTTTTCCTAGTTACGTAACGATGTTGGTTAAAATTTGTTATTAAACCAATTGTCACGGTTTTAGAATAGCGACAGGTCAATTAATAATGTTTCATGTTTCCCAAAACAACACAATACTGCCCATAACGCTAAATAGTTTACGAGCTTTTCTAACTGCATGATCAGTAAAACCCGCTTTTTAGCATTTTTTAAAATTGATTATTTAATTATTAGTTAATAAATTGAACATGAATTGTAGGACTTCGCAAAGTACAAACAAATACTTACGTTTGTATACAAATTCGGAAAAGGTTGCTTGAAGTACATCACTCGGTAGTAATTGGTCTCATTGAATGCAATGGTTGGCATCTGTTCATATGCGACGCCGGGTAGCATTAGTCCGCGCTGTGTAAGCGCAACCCTCTGGGAACCAAGCCTCCTCAATCCTTGGGAATCGAAAACAATGTCCAGTTCCATATTACAAACTGTAACTAGATTGATTGATTGTGTATGGTTAGTCGCAGATTTCAACAGCGTTTTAATGATATAATAATTATATAACGGCGACTGATGTAGCTCACCAGAGCTTCGTGTAATTTCCCACACAAGTGCATCTATAACATTCAGTTTAAGCCAACTAGTGATTTGCTAAATAAAGGATCGCTGGTTCCGCCAACTGACCCCGCTGGTCCTTCCCACTGAGCTCCCATAGGAAGTTCCACTTTGATATTAAAGGGCGATATCTAGCAAAATATGGCTAGTCACATGTAAAAAGTAAAATGGTTTATAGGCGATTTTCTAATTATTCAAACATCAGTAAAATTTTACGTAATTTGAAACTTTGAGCGAGGCATTGAAATCACGTCCAAACTGAAGACTTTTCGGTTAATGACGCTATCAAACGGCATTAACGTCATACCTGACGCCATTTGTTTGTTTGTTGGTATATCCCGGACAAAGAAAATGCTACAGAATAATCTGCATTTTCTAAGCAAGATAATTTTTCGTGAAAGTTCCATAATTCTTAGTGTGTTAAAATCAAATGATTCTGAGTTTAGAAAACAGTTATGAAAAACAAAAACAAAACAAAACAAACAAACCAAAGAGGAAAAAAAAAAAAATAAAAATAAAAAAAAAATAAAAATCTGTATATTTTCAAATTAAAACATAATATTCATCAATCTACTTTCTCTCAAGAGAATCTTCACATATTTTATAGAGAGCACCCTCACGGCTATATAAAAAATTCTATGAGATTTCACAAGGAATTAAAATGTTGAATTTACCCTACATACAAAAAACGACAAAAAATCCACTATTACGTTTTACTGCAGCTTCTTCTCAGACCACAAAAAACGTGTAAAATTTCTTGATAAATAAATGAAAATTGTAAAATAGAGCAAGATTGAGAACACTATAATAAATCTAAGTACTGAAAAGTACTGTAAGCTAGCAAAGCATCGGTTTGTTGAGTAATCTTCTTTCCCAAATGTTATCAAAATAAAGAAACGAGGTTAAAGTAACCAAAGAGTTAACCTATTCCCACACACCCTCCTTTTTACGACCACTTAGAAAATAATTGTGGAAAACAATGTGGAATATGTCATAAGCAATTTCTACATTTTCCACTTTGTCTTCTACACAGAGATAAATATTTTAGGATATTCAACAAATTGAAATGGTTGTCTGCAGTTTCTTAGAAGACTCTGATCAAAGTCATTTTGAACACGATGTGCTCAAGGAAGCTAAAATACCTAGGAGACGAACTTGCAGGCGGGCTTTGCAATATTCCTGAAATACATAAGAACTACTTTTTATGGCGTAGGCATTTAACGAATTTAGTGGTTAAGCCTCCAGTGGCAGTTTGCACTCATTTAACTTTGAGACGACCTCAAAAATATGTCTGTTAACTTAAGCTATCAAAGCTGAAGCTTTGCTGGCTAAAAGTGTATAGTCAATTAATCAAGAGTTCCTCGGGCTATCATCTTTCATATGCAAGGGAAGTAACCGATAAGAAAAAAATCCTGCTTTTCCCCACGATATAACTCTATTGCATCACCTTGATCTATTTCTAGAACTGCGTAAAGGGTGTATGGACACAAAAAAATATGTACTTCCAGTTTACTGAAATTAACTAAATGGCTTATTCTGGGTTACATCAGTATTTCTTGGAAATGAGTTGTTCACAGGTTCATCTGCTTCAAATTAGGTGGAAGATATGATTTTAAATCAAATTTTCCACACAAAAATCCTATTCTGTGGGTACCTATTAGAATCGTTCTTTTGAGGTGAATCAAATGAACTTCCTCAACAAAGGGTTTCATAAATTAATTACAGTGTGAAAGTAATAAGACCCTTGTTATCTGGACCTCCATTGTGTAGACGGAACTGAATTGAAATATTAATCCTTGTCATGCTGAATATTTTTTATCTTTTCGCAACATTTGAAAACTTTGACATAATAATGTGTTCAAAGATTTCCCTAAAAACAACAACAACAAGCAGGTAGTTTAGGCTAGGATCAGACTGCACGTCTGTGCAGCTAGATCATAGTCTATACACCAGCCAAAGCCATTGTCCAAGCAGGAATATTCAGGGATCAGCATTACAAAGGTTAAGATAACTATTCGACTTACTGACAGGTTCATCTTGGTTTGACTTTTCAGGAAAAACACAGCTACATTTCTCCACTTTAAAGGATGTAGTACCGCTGCAGTTCATTAATGTTCCGTGGTTATAAAAGGACTTTGGCGTTGGCCCAGGCTTCAGTGTACAAGCTAGAAAAAAATAACACTTGATCACTGCCGGCTCATCGCAGCCAATCAAAATCTCGATCAACAAATCAGTTTAAACGGCAGTGCATTGTTGTCACCAGGCATTCAAGTTATCATTTTAGTAATTGATTTACTTAAAGATCTTCACTTAAGCTTATTTCAGCTGTACATTATTTTTCATTTCATGTCCCTGGCCATATAATTTGCAAAAAATGTCATTTGAAACCTTGGCAATACATTTTGAAAATAAATGTTTTTGATACCTCGGCCATATATTTTGCAAATAAATGTTTTTTGATACGTAGGCCATATATTTTGCAAATAGATGACGTTTGATACCTCGGCCATAGATTTTGCAAATAAGTGTTTTTTTTTGATACCTCGGCCATATAATTTGCAAATTAATGTCGTTTGAAAACTTGGCCATATTAATTTTGTACATAAATGTCGTTTGATACCTCGGTCATATATTTTGTAAATAACTATCATTCGATACCTCGGTCATATATTTTGAAAATAAATGTCGCTTTATACCTCGGCCATATTTTGTAAATAAATGCCGTTCGATATCTCGGTCATATACTTTGTACATAAATGTCGTTTGATACCTCGGCCATATATTTTGTGAATAAATGTCGTTCGATAGCTCGGCCATATAATTAGTACATAAAGTCGTTTGATACCTCGGCCATATTTTTTGCAAATAAATGTCGTTTGATACCTCGGTCATATATTTTGTAAATGAATGTCGCATGATTCTTCGGCAACATATTTTGTGAATAAATGGCGTTTGATAACTCGGCAATATTTTTTGTAAATAAATGTCGTTTGATACCTCGGTCATATATTTTGTACATAAATGTCGTTTGATTCCTAGGCCATATATTTTGTAAATATATATCGTTCGATATCTCGGTCATATATTTTGCAAATAAATGTCGCTTGATTCCTCGGCCATTTATTTTGCAAATAAATGTCGTTTGATGAATCGGCCATATATTTTGCAAATAAATGTCATTTGATACCTCGGCCATGTATATTTTGTACATAAAAGTCATTTGATACCTTGGTCATATACTTTGTACATAAATGTCATTTGATACCTCGGCCATATATATTTTGTACATAAATGTTATTTGATACCTCGGCCATATATATTTTGTACATAAATGTCATTTGATACCTCGGCCATATATATTTTGTACATAAATGTTATTTGATACCTCGGCCATATATATTTGCAAATAAATGTCAATTGATACCTCAGTCATATAGTTAGCAAATTGTTGTCGTTTGATAATTCAGTCAAAATAGCTTGTCGATGATATGTGCGCATCGTTTGCAATCCGACAACTGAAGGATCACTGGCCACGCCCACTGAACTCCAAAAGGAAGTTTGATATCGTTATTTAACATCGATATGTTGCAAAATTTGTAATCGGTATAATGCAACAAAAATAAATGGATTGTTGGCGACTTAAACGTCATTACTTATGCCTGATTTTTAAAGGCGTAATTTTGCAAAATTTATGGCAAATAGCATGTAACAAAAGATAGTTGGGTAGCGACATCAACGTCGTAACTACAGCTTGAATAAGCCTAAAATAAATGTTAACGAAAATGGCGGCCAATGTTGGAGGTTAAAGGTCAGGTCTTTGCTGAACAAATACTCCGATTGGTAGGTTGATTCCTTGATTGACATACACGACTGGTCAAACGACGGATCGTTGGTCACGCCCACTGGCCTCCGACAGGACAGTTCGACAGAGTAAATAAACGACATTATTTTGTGTAATATGTGGTAAGGGGCATAAATTTACCTATTTCCACACAATGGCGCTTTTTGACACACCTTATGAAAAAATAACTTATAACAAGCAATTCATCATTTTCCACAATGTTTTTTACCAAAAAAGTTGAAATGATTTAAAATTTCATAAACTTAAATCTATTGTCTGCAGTTCCTTTCAGTTTTGATCGGTCAAAAATTTTGTCGTCTGGTAATGGGTTAAAAGGTAAATCAGAGGCTGGCGACCTTACCACATGTTTAATAAGTCGACAAAAAACGAAAATGCGCAACATTGATATTTGAGTCAAGATATCTTCCGGTCTAATTGAATGATTTGGTTTGTCAAATGATTTTTTTGAATGACACCGGCGCTTCGTTTATTTGGAGTTGGCGTGATATATAGGATGAACAGTATTGGTACAATCATTGCTGCTCAAACAAAATATCTACCCTTTATCTGGTAGCCTTAACCAATCCCCAAAATTTCCCCCACCCCTCTCTAAAAAAAAATAAAAAATAAATAAAAAAAAATATAAACAAAATAAAGAAATAAAATACAAATAATATCAAACATTAACAAACATTTTGCAGGCAATTAAGAAATTACTTGTGACAAGCAATTTCTTAATAGAAATTACTTGTGAAAAGCAATTTCTTAATAGAATTCGCTTGTGACAAGTATTTTCTTCATTGTCCACGATGTTTCCCACTCTAAAAGAGAAAGATTTTTCAAATTTAAACAACTTGAAGTTGTTGCCTGCAACTTATTACAATTTGGACGAGTCCAAAATGCTGTCGTCTGGTAATGGGTTAACATACCATCATCAAATCCCGGGCAATCGTCTGTGCAGTTCATCGGTTGATCCGGGTTTTTGATCTCACACGCCCTTGTATCCTGATTGTAAAAGCTGCCGGATAGACAACAAAACTGGGTTGCTGTGCCATCAGTTCCGCACTTCATATAAGTCCGGCAACGCCCATCGTGTAACTTGTATCCTGGGATACCAGTCAAACAAATGCCTGGAACGTGAATAGACTTAAACATAGCACACAAGACTGACATATGTAATACTTGGCTCCACTCGTGATTATAGATTGTGACACACGCACGCATACACGCTATCATTCCGAAGGTCGTATTTACCTTTCAGTGTGTGCGTGGCGTTTCCAGCCATTTTATATGAGCGCTTATTAGAGTCTCAGATCAGCTTGTGAAGCCCAATAGTTTGATCTAAACCTACACTAAGGGCTCTGTAGACAGCTTCCAACGCAAGGTTTATATAGACAACCAGTAAATATTTAACCCTTTCCCTCACAATGACACTTTTAAACCCCCATCAGAATTAAAGCTTTTGAAAACACTGTGGCAAATGAAGGAATTGCTTGTTGCAAGCAATTTCTTCATTATCCACAATGCTTTCTGCCCCAAAATATGAAGATTCTAAAGATTTAATCAGTTTAGAATTGTCGTCTGCAACTCCTTTGAATTTGGACGAGTCTAAAATTTTCTCGTGTGGGATTGGGTTATCGTGCAGTATATAGCTGTCCAGGCAGCTCAGTAGTTAGAAACGTCATGCACTGGATCAATTTGTCTTTCAATTTCATTACGATCGCGCTGATTGGCCGAGAAATATGGCCGAGTGTGTCTGGTCCAATCAGAGCGATTATTTGTAAATATCAATGGTTGGTGAATACTGAAACATATAAAAACAGCTAAGACTTCTTTTCGGGGAAAGAACTTAAGTAAGCAAACGGTACCCAAGATCAGTAACATTTCCTCGTACTCAAAGTAAAATTTACTCAAATTTCAAAATCAAATTAGAGATCTATATCTACTAATACTTACACAAATTTGATACATTTTTATGGATCTATTTTTGTGTGGAAGTATAAAAAATAGCTGCGAGCTCAAAATTTTGTTCGTGGAGATATTATTATTTTTTTTTGGTCAATCAGAACGCTCGTTTTTAATGATTTTATAAAAAGAGGATATTAAATGAGTGGTAATTGAATAACGGTTTCATTTAAAGGTAGGTAGCGATGTTTTTTTCATATCACAGATTTTAATTATTTCTATTTCCTCGCATAAACTATTTGAATACAATTTGACGCAAAGAAGTTTTGAGTTTTGCAAAAATGTGAGGTCGCTTACGTAGGCTATTAATCTATCTTTAGATTAATCCGAGACAGTTGCGAAGATTATAGGGCATTCACGTGGCGCGAATAACGGTTTGGACCTTGCATTTAGTTTAAATTACATCAAACCAACGTCATCGTTACGTCATCAGGAGTTATGTTCGCTCTCCGGTCTGTAAAGATCAGTCCAAAACTGTCGTAAGCGTTATTACGAATAAAAACACTTACCGTAGTTTTGCGCTTAGCCTTTCATGTGACATGATTTAGGACGTTGGCTGTTTCGCTAGTAAATTTGTTACCTTCATTTGACCTTGGGTCATATGCAAATGAGGTCATTCGATGTCGACAGCCGAATTCCGTGATATCTAAAAATAACCTGGAATTTAGCTGAACCTTTCCGATATAACCACAAAAAGCCACTTTAGGTCTATTAGATTACCACTAAGACAATACATGACCTAACTTAAAGAATTAAATGTTCGTTTGAGTCTATTTTTCGGCACTTGGTAATATTTTCTTATCTAGGTTTCAGAAACATCGATACCTCCCTTTAACGAGTCATCTATAACATATATAAACTCGACAGAGCCTCGTTCTTATCTGAATTAGATGGGAAGTTTAATAAATTCGACATTTATGGACAAGAATTCAAAATTCTATTTATATTATGAACTTGATTTTTGCAATAAATCAATGGAAAATAATAAAATCCATCAATATGTAATTCTCCGCCTGAAAATGACGTCATAACATGCGGCATGACGTCATTTTTACGGTAACGTAAGACCATTTCCATAGGCATCGAATGCATTTAAAAAGTCATTACACTAGTGCAATATCATGTGTTTTATTTAAACAATATTCAACGGGTTAATTCCACTCTAGGGCCGTAGGTTATATAAGAAATGATAGTGACTTGAACTTGGTACTATTTCGTTCATGTCGTAGATCTACAAGTAGTCTATAGTAGCCTTTTAAAAAGGAGGGGGGGTCATAGAGAGAGAACAAAATTTAAAGAAGTAGTCGATGAAGAAGGATGAAAATAGGAATAGTAGTCGCTCAAGAGAATTATTACCTGGTCGATATTCCGGTGGACAGCCTCCAGCGCAGCCATCTTTCTCGCACTTCCTTGTCCTAAGATCATACCCTTCACCTTCCGGACAGCATATCGGGTGTGGTCTTCTGTCTTGGCAATTCCAGTATGTGCGACAGTTTCCGTCGTCGAAGTATTCACTCTCTACACCTTTTACTTTACAGGCGTCTGAAAAAGATTGATTGACACTACACTCAACAATTTTTCATTCATATCATGGCGATTAGTGTACATTCTTACGGGATTCGAACTTACGCGGATACGGCAACGCCGCCTAGCGCTGAAATATCCTACGTCTTTAACCTCTGCAATACAAAAGACACCTCCAAAAAATAAGACGTTCAAATAGCGCATATAAAGCTTCCCGACACTGCAGCACACTCCGTATAAGGGTTCTATTTTTAGAAATTCTATTTATAGTATATTGAATATTTTCAACTACGACATTGAATCTTAGATTCACTGCCGTAGTTGAGGGAATTCAATATACTATAAATAGAATTGGTGTACATGTATGCACATTTCTGCAGCCCTTGCCACACGGAATAAACGAACGAGTTTCAGGTTAAAATCCGAGCCATTCTCTCGTGTACGTTATTATCCGTTCTTTCCGTTCATGTTCGTATAAAGCTTATGTTAGTTACTTATCTTGTGTAGACCGCCTTTGTTCGGCGATATACGGGGCCTAAATTATAAAACTTCTGTCGTACTTAATTGAGAATTTACTCAAACTTCAAAAAATGAATATATAGAGGATAATCGTTTGTTTCAGTGTAAGATCGATTTATATTTCATTGAGTGAACAACAAAAGCTTTATAAAGCTTTTTCTGTTCACTCAATGAAATATAAATCGATCTTACTCGAAAAACAAACCATTGTTCTATTTCTTAATGCAAAAATTAGACAAAATGCGAAAATTATATGACAAATTTTCTTAAAGTGCGTCATTGTGCACGTGACTGCTATGCAACGCTTATGATGACGTCACTTATTTGGATCTGCTTAGATAACGTCAGATAGGGTGAAATGAACGACAGCGGGGCATAAGTTTTTGATACTTTCACTGGATAGGCGGTGAGTTTATCAAATGATAATCTACCGTTATTTCTCGATAATCCAACTGAAAACATTAAAGAATTTGTTTTTATTTTAACTATATTTGGAGTAATAAGAAATAACCAGGGATAATTCTGGCTCAGAATATCATGTGCAAAAAGATCCCCTTTAGCCAAATCTAATGTGAAATTAAGAATGTTTGGTGAGAAATTTTAACAAATCCTTCAATATTTTTATTTTCATGCAATTACTATAGGATATAAGCAAAAATTAATATTTAATCCTAATTCGAAGTTTGAGTAAATTCTCAACTGAATACGCAAACAGTTTTATAATCTAGGGCCAGGTGGTATATGTTCTGTCCGTTGTCAAGTTTTTATCATATTCAAAACTTTCGAACTCTGAAACTTGTGATTTAACCTATCGCTTATGTCCGGTGGTCCATATTGCTCGGAGACAGATGGTACAACTATGAATGACATTTTTTAAAAGAAAGGATGCGATCTGAGCAAGACTTCGAGTCACCAGATTTGAGTAAAAGTAATCTGAAAACGTTATAAATGTTTAAGCCATTCATACACAATGACGCTTTTAACCGCCCCCCCCCAAAAAAAAAGGTTCTGAAAACATTTTGAAAAATGACAAAAATGGCTTGTATTATACAATTTCTTCATTATTCACAATGATTTCTATTCAAAAAGAAGAACAATCCTAAAATTCCATCAACTTCAAATTGTCGTATGCAGCATTATTCAAATTCAGCAGTCTAAAATCTTGTTGTGTTGGAATGGGTTAGACTTAGACTTGGTTATTACTAATTCATTTTAGTTCGATTGTGTTTCCAAAACAGACTGTGCTCGACATTACCTTTTGACGGATAGTGGTTTTCAATAAATAAATAAAAAAAAAAAAATAATAATAATAAATAAAAAAAAAGTCGATGAAATAATCAAATCTTACGATTTTGACCGTATATGAAATTTGAGCTCAAACAATGATCATCATCAATGTCAAGCATTTTTATAGGTTTGGCGACTTAAACGCCGTAACTACAGCTTATTCAAGCTGTAGTTACGGGGTTAATGTCGCCAAAACTAACCGTTTTACCTTTTTTACATGTTACTGGCTATAGACTTTGCCAAGTAACGCCGTTTAATATCCGAGTCGAAATGTTGGAGGCGGTCGGTATAGACGACAATTTAAAGCTTGTGAAAATTTGGATTTGTTTACTTTTGGGGTAGAAAACATTGTGGAAAATGAAGAAATTGCTTGTTACAATCAATTTCTTCATTTAACACAATGTTTACCAGATCTTTGGGGGAGCAGGGGGGGGGGGGGGGGGGGGCTAAAAGCGTCATTGAGAGGGAAGGGGTTAAGACTTCACCTTTTTTGATAGGGCATACATCTTTACATATGTTGTTTACATCCGCCACACAACGTCGTTCTGGCATTTTAAAATAGTAACCATCCCCACAGCATTTCGCTTCAGGACCTAAAACAAATACAAGGGAAACACTTCATCGATTCGTTATTTTCATTTCCTGGTAATTACCATGACGGACTCAGCTTCAATTGGCCAATCACTGACCCCCACGTCTTACTTTTTTTAAAAGAAATGGTTTGGGTAAGATAAATCCATCCTATTAAATTGTCTTAATCTAATTTTCAAAATATTGCTGGTATTTTTAAGAAGAAATTAAAGGGTTGAAATTATAAAATGGGGATCCTTTTTGCATATGTTATACATTTTACATGAAAATTGTTTAAGACGTCACGGAATTTTTGATTTTTGTAGATTAAACTTTTATGCTCGTTTATTTTTTTCCCAAAAGATCATCAACCTTTTATTGGTTTTTGTTCATTAACGATTTTTAATTCGGATCTGTCTGTAAAGAAGGGCTCTATATGTTAACAGTCTCTGTGCATCAGCCTGTGGTCCTCCAAATCTATTCATATGTCTAATTTTCGTGTTTTTTTATGTATCAAACACCCTCTTGTATACTAATGTCTAGAGAAAGCTCTAAGAGTATTTCATATATAATTACAGAAGATATAGGGGATAATCGTTTGTTTCAGTGTAAGATCGATTAATATTTCATTGAGTGAACAACAAAAGCTATATTTTCATGAGTGGCTTCACGAAATGAAATATTAATCGATCTTACTCGAAAAACAAACGATTGTTCTATTTCTTTAATGCAAAAATAAGACAAAATGCGAAAATTAGCCTGTGGTCCTCCAAATCTATTCATATGTCTAATTTTCGTGTTTTTTTTATGTATAAAACACCCACTCGTATACAAATGTCTAGAGAAAGCTCTAAGAGTCTTTCATATATAATTACAAAAGATATAGGGTATAATCGTTTGTTTCAGTGTAAGATCGATCCTTTTTACAAAATCAAAAACTCTCATAAAAAAGTGGTCGTATTTGCTAAAGAAAAATAAAAAACTAAATCCAATGTTGTTGGAACTCATTCGAATCGTCTCAGTGAGACGATTCTAATGAGTATCAACAACACAGGATTTAGCGTAAGTTCTCTGATGATGTATGTATGCGATTGAATCAATCCTTTATATATTTCACAAAAATGTGTTTTAAGCGACCGTTCCCTTGAGCGACCACTTTTTGTTCGTTACATGAGTGGTCGCTTAAAACAAGATTTACTTTAGTTACATTAAATAAAGGTCCAGTCAGAAGAATGGCAAGAATAAAACTATGTCCTACCTAACATGATTCTGTATGTTTTAATTTGCAACATTACTAAATACCAAGGCCGCAGCCGCAGGGCAGTTGGTAGCGCGTTGGACTCTCAATCATGGGGTCCAGAGTTCGATTCCCGGTCACAGTAAAAACTCTTTCCGACATTTGTCTCTCAAAAATTGGTAGATAATCGTAAACCTAAGTGGGATTAGCAGCTGGAGGCTCGGAAAGGATGTAGTTGTAGTATTCGTGTGGGAAATCTCAGGAATCCATGATTAGTTGCTCTTTCCGCCGCGATATGACTGAAATACCGTTACAAGTGGCGTTAAACCCCGTTCAAACGCAGACATCATCTATTTGTTCTTTTTTGTCAAAATCCATGAATATCGAATTTGAATGTACATAATTTAAATTCTCAGTTTCGTCTATCAAAATGAGTGTTCTGATTGGCCGAAAAAAATATTCATACCTCCATGAACAAAAATTTGAGCACGCAACTATTTTGTGTGCTTTCGCACATAAATTAACGTATTCGTACAGCGTGATTTTTTTCCATTTCATACCTCCATGAAAACAGAAAAAAATATTCTCTTCATCATTAAATAAAAAAAACTATTATTCAGAGCACATTACGTTTTACCTCATGTAATGGCCTTTAAAGAACATCTTTGGAGCTACATAAATTCATTATCTAGAAATATTTAACGGGCCTAAATTGCATTACAAAGAAGACACAAACAAACCGGATTGACTAATTTACGCAAAAGAAGATATGTTATATATGCCTATATTTAAAGGAACTAGGATTGTCTCAAGCGAACTTACACCCCATCAACACTTTGTCACTCAAGTAACACAGTTGACCTGTGACCTACATTACCCTTAAAAAAGGGCAATTCATTGGGTCATGTATAACATAAGTGAAAAGTTTCAAGGTCCTAGGTCAATTACCTCATGAGATAGAGCACGGAAACGGTTTTTAATAAAAGTTCAATTACGATTTTGAACTTTCACTTACGTGACCCAAAACAATAGGGCACTTCCTTGAACCAGTAGCAACAATTCTATGAAGTCTAATGGCAGTATGCCTGTTGGCTCTAGACTTAGAGCACGGAAACGAAAAAGTCTACAGACGGATGAATGGATGGGGGGGGTGAAGGTCCGGACAGAAGATTGGTGAATTGAGGGAGAGAGGGAGGAACGGGCGGACGGACGGAAACCAATATACCTCCCCTGCTTTTGAGTTTGGACAAATATGGCAACTTATAATTGTTAACCAGTAATTGATTCTCTCTGTTGTTCAAAAACAGCAAAAGCTTGAAAATGTGACGAAATAGGATTCGGTTGCATTTAAAACTGGAAAATGGTCAAATAGATAGGTTTCTTACTAAACAGGAACCCCGCTTAACTGAATTCAAAAATGCGAAATAAGGTCTGACGAATTAAGAAATAATACAGAAGCTAGATGAACAGCTGGGAACTCGCATTGGATGATCTAGTAGAACAAGAAAAAGTAATTCCTGGAATCAATGGTTAGGTTCACAAGCTACTACGAAATTTTCAAAGCCGTACTAAACCCTATCAATCAGAAATATGACTTTTTTTTCTTAACCTTTACATGTTACATTGACCTTAAAGTCACCAGAAAGATCTTAACTCAAGTAATATACACGTTGAAAATGTAAGTTGTATCAAATAAGTAGGTCCATGTAAAAGTCCTGCTATAGATTACTGATGGCATTTAAGCGATGATGAGATTATTTTTTGTTTTCACGGAGGTATGACTTGAAAAACTAATCACACTTACGCGAAGCGGATTTAAACATAAGTGTGATTAGGTTTTTCGATTCATACCTCCATGAAAACAAACAAACAAACAAACAAAAAAAATTCTCTTCATCTCTTATAATTTAATAGCATCGAGCGAAAAGAGCAAAAATATTACAAATTTTGATACTTTTTTGTATGGAACTTTTTTTGTTCGGAAGCATACAACATGGCTGCATGCTAAAAAATTTGTTCATGGAGGTAAGAATATTTTTTCTCGATCAATCAGAACGCCCGTTTTTGATAGACGAAACTAAAGATTAAATTATTTACTGATGGCCTTGACATGCGTAACTCTCTTTGCTATTCTTTATGTATTTGCAAGTATAACATTTTTTTTATTATAAAATATAATGACCTTGAAATTTGACCTCGACTTTTGAAGATGGTCTTGGCATTCAATTAGTATAAAATTCATTTTTCTGAATCAGTGTATCTAACTCAAGAAACTCAGACGATATCGCGAAATCCAAGCTTTGACAGATCTTAAGTTCTGAAATGACCATCTTTTTAACCCTTTCCTGGTCAATCCGTTTTTTTCGTCCACGTCATTTTAGGATCGAGAAAATATTGTAGAAATTGTTTGTAATAAATAACTTATCTTTTCCTAGCAACTTCTTCTTTTTCAACAATATTTTCTACCTAATGAATGGGCATTTTTCAAATTCAATCTGAATTAGATTTTTGAAACATTTATATTGTGACGATATACCATAACAACAGGAGCCGGTATTTAACACTAAAGATGGGAAGCAAGAACAAACCTTTATCACCACATCTCCAATATGTTTTACAATTAACTGCTAAATGAGGGTAGTTTGAGCCGATTGGCAGCCCGGCACAGTAATCTGAAGTAAAGAGCAATGATAGGAAGTCAATAATGCCTACCTAACCTAAAGTCTAGGAAAAATGATTCAACTTAACCCGATACGACGTTGAAGTCCCCATCCAACAAAACTGCTTCACATAAAAGTCCACTCTCTTGCATTTCCTTTAATTCCCCTTTTCGCGTTTGGTGAGACTAACGAACAACAACTTTAGTTTGAGATTGATAAAAGTCGGCTGGAGTTGGAATTCAAATTAACCTCCGGTCTAAAAAAATGATTTGATTGGTCGATTGATTCTTTGATTCTTAGTCGCGATTGCTCAATTGGCTATTTAAATAACTACTTCCGTCTGAAGCAGTCACATAAATCTCCACACAGTCATTTATATCGTCGATAGACGATCAAACGTAGTGACCTACGTTTTGTTTTCTTCTTTTTAAATTACAGTCCTACGGAGTTATTCGAGAAACTAATGAAATTCAGCAAGTCATGACCCCCCCCCCCCACTGTAACAGCTAACCTGTCCATTCAATCTTGATGAAACACATGCACTGGTTATTTTACAAGGCAATTAAACCTTGTATTCGAGCTGTAATGCCATGAGGTAAATGGATTTGGCAAGCGATCCGTCGTTTAATTTTTTTTTGTCACGCAGATTCTGTGGATTTTGCGATCACTTAAATATAAATTCTGTTTATGGATTCTGTGTTGCGATCAATTAAATGAAAAGCCCACACACAACAAACACCATTAACCCATTCCCACACAAATCCGTTTTTGGCTCCCCCTGAAGAAAACAGCTTCGGGAAAGCATTTTCACATTGTTTTCTTCTCAGAAAGACAAAGAGTTTTAAGATTCCATCAACTTGAATTTGTATTCTGGACCTTCTTTCAATTTGGAAAAGTTTAAAGATTCCTCAACTGGAAATGAGTTTATATTCAAACTGACCTATTAAAAACTTTATTCGGACCACTAATAAGTCTCAACCTTACCTATATCACATTTAACATTCTGTAAGAGGTCACACGTCAAATGTTTCTCTGATCCGGCCCAGTGGGTTCCAAATGCACACAGTTGCAGGGTACCACGGTATATGCTGGTCAGCCCGAGAGGGTTTTGCATACACGTAATAAATCGTCGACAGTCTGTCTGGTCACTCAATAAGCAATCCTCGGTCGGGCAATACGTGCTGCAATCTATAAGGACATATAAATAACCCAACTCACAGACGTTAAATTTCTAGACTGTTCGTATTCAATATTTTTTTATGTGCGTATATAAACGAAATAATAAAATTGTCTGTTGGGAAACAGGAAATCTCATGTCTCATTTTTTTCCCATAATTTATTTGTACCGTGAAAACTGATTTGTAGTCCGCGGCTATATGAGAGCACGAGGGCACGAAGACGTTAAAACGAGCGTGAGATAATGAAAAAAAGAGGGTTCGATGGGAAGATCATGAGAATATGACGGAGAGAAATCGAGATTATCTCGTAATCTCTCTATCGTGATCTGGTATACATGAACTAGTTTCCTCATCGCCGTACTCTCGTGTTCTCGTTATCGTGATCTCGCCCACAAAGTCGTAGTTCTTGTTCTCATCGCCGTACCCTCGTGCCTATTGTTCAAAATTTTCATGAAAAAAACGCGATGACAATAACGATAGGCTATGGAATACTTGCTTTGTCTACTTGGGTTTGCATTTCAATCAATACATAACATGCTAGGGGCTTGTTAGATTAGACTGATGTCGTTTGAAAGAAAAAATGAGATAATTTTGCAAATAAAAGATAAATAGAATATTACATTAGTGTCTTTTCTAGCTGTCTCTGTCGTGTTCGAGAATAGTGTGTAGGCAATTTCATTGTACGAGACCGAAGCTCGAATCCATTCTAAATATCTACATACGATTCGAGAATATGATTAAAACTACTAGAAAAACACACTGTTTTAATATTCCATTTAAGAGATGAAGAGAATATTTTTGTTTTCATTTGGGGATATGAACCGAAAAACTAATTACACTGTATGAATACGCGAATCGAGTTCATACATAAGTATGATAAGGTTTTTCGTTTCATACCTCCATGAAAGCAAAAATTGCTCTCTTTATTTCTTATTATTTAAAAGCAAAAAAGACAAAAACTTAACAAACATTTATACTTTTTTGTGGAACTATTTTGTGCGAAGGCATACGAAATGGCTGCGTGCTCAAAATGTGGTTCATTGAGTTATGAATAATATTTTTCGACCAATCAGAACGCCTGTTTTTATAGACAAGACTAACTTTTAAATTATCTTATTAAGTACATTTCAGACTCCATTGGCGCTCCTACGGAAAACTCCGAGAGTCAGTACACAAAAAGCAGTCCGTTTTTGAAGGTACACGACGAATGTTGTCTTTCGGTACACGAATACGAATTTGCAGTTTTCTTTCGAGTTGTATGAGATTGTCAGAGTTTTTAGGTATATACTATAATTCTTTTAAAGACCGTTTTCGAGTGCTTGCCATTAACTGCCGACGCTCGTTTTGTTCTCTCTTAATTAAATCGCAAAGTTCTATGGTTATCGCATTGAACGAAGGTCTGAAGTCCCTACTACAAAATACACGCATAAAAAGTAAGATAAACATATACAATGTATAAGTAATATGAATGAATTTGAAATGAATATAAGTGAATAGATACACGAATATATAGATAAAAGAATAAAACAAAAATAAAACAAAAACAAAAAACCAATCATACTTGCGTCAAGTTCCTCTTGAGTGGGTATGTAGTATGGAGCATTCAATAACAGACCGCAATCCACTAGTATTAAAAAAAACAACAACTATGAATAGAAAATCATTTAAACATTGTTTATATAGGTATATAATAAGAATATTACGTTACATAAGCGATACAGCATCTTGAGTTTGCTTTGAGCGGCGGAGGAAAATTTCCTCGATTAGAATATCGAATTTTCCTCCACAGCGAGCAGAAAATACAAGATGTATACGTATCTATACGTATAACTTAATGGAAATCGATTTCAATAAAGAGATGAAGAGAATACTTTTTGTTTATGGAGGTATGAACCGAAAAACTAATCACACTGTATCAATGCGCGAAGCGGATTCATACATTGTGTGATTAGGTTTTTCGGTACTTACCTCCATGAAAACAAAAACAAAAAAAACAACATTCTCTTCATTTCTTATAATTTAATAGCATCTATCGAAAAAACAAAAGCTTTACAAATTTTGATCCCTTTTTGACTGGGACTATTTTGTGCGGAAGCATATAAAATCGCTGCGTGCTCAAAATTGTGTTCATGGAGTTATAAATATTTTTTTCGACCAATCAGAACGCTCGTTTTTGATAGACGAAACTGAAAATTAAATTATAAATCTGTATTTCAACAAGTATTTCTACAAGTATTTCCCTTCTTCTTAACCATTCAATATACGCTTATTCTCATTATGACGTAATCTACAGAACAAAAATGGCGTCATCTTAGACTGACCGCATTTTCCGCTATATATAAGATACGTACATGTATCTTTTTGTCCGATTTAGTTTGTCTGGAATGTATATATATATATATTACTTGAAACATTTAAAGGTATATGATATGACTATAAAGTGCCTAACATTCATATTTCAATAAATTGTAATCGTATATTAACATTGCTTTTGCAATAATATGGCATATTTATAGCCTGTCTGTAATTATGCCCATTTATTGAATAGAAAGGTAACTCATGACGGCTTATATTAGACTGGTGTTCTTTCAACAAGAGTTATGTATCATGCTCGAAAGGTTTGTTTGAAAATTTAATGCGAAATTTCTAACACCCCCACCCATTGTTACTGCTGTCTTGTTGCTTTATTTTATCTTTTCGGTTTCGCTGAATCATGTTGTGACTAGAACATCAGTCCAACGTCAATGGCTGGCTGTATTGATATTTAACAGAGTAACCTGTTCTATGTGTAAAATGATCATCAAATCATTTTTTGGTTATCATAAGAACAGTGCTTAATAAGTTAATTGTGAAGTGCATAACTTTAGTTTCAAAAGTCAGAATATAAGTATAATCCTGTATATCAAACACTTTGTTATATTTTCACATATCAAGATTTTATACCATATTACTTCGGTTTATATATATATATATAAAAAAAAAAAAAAAAAAAAAAAATCATTCAAATTAACGTCCCATATCGAACGAATCTGCCTCTTTATTAGATGTTGTATAGTCAGCTTAAAACTATTTATAGCTGAGTTTGAGCATTCGATTTTCCGGTGAAGTTTGATAGGTCCTATATTTATAGTTGATTGAATGAATGAATGGGATTTAAGGCCACTTTTTACAGTATTTCAGTCATATTGCGGCGACTGGAGCACCTAACAATGGACACCAGTACTACCAATACATCCTTTCCTAGCCTCCATCTGCTATCCAACCTAGGTTTATAATTATCCATCCATTGGTGAGAGACAAATGTTGGAAAGGATATAAGCCGCCTCCAAGGATCGAACGACCAAGGATCGAACCCATAACATCCCATGGTTGAAGATTGGGACTCTGATGCGACTGCACTATGACGGCGGTATGATAAATAGTCTTAACATTCGATCTTCATATATAGTTTTGGTGGTCCGATATTCCGGCATGTATATTTAAGTTGATATAATTTGGATTGTTTCCGATATTCCGGCATGTATATATTAGTTGATGTCATTTTGATTGTTTACGATATTCCGACCTGAACATATTAGTTGATATAATTTGTATTGTTTCCAATATTCCGACCTGTATATATTAGCTGATATAATTGGATTGTTTCCGATATTCAGGCCTGTATATATTAGGTGATATAATTTGGATTGTTTCAGATATTTCGACCTGTATATATTAGGTGATATAAATTGGATTGTTTCCTATATTTCGGCCTTTATATATTAGGTGATATAATTTGGATTGTTTCCTATATTTCGGCCTGTATATATTAGTTCATATAATTTGTTTCTGCATATCCGGAACTTAAGATATAATCCGGCGCTTCTTCGATTTCCAAACTTTGGATTTTGGTCACTGCCATAAGGCCCCAACAATTTGGTCATTATCGGGGGATCAGCGCAGTACCGCTCTAAAACATTGAAATAAAAAATAGGCTTAATACGATGTGTTTGCCAACTCGTAGGCCATTTTGACGATGAAATTTCATGTTTCAATAAACTTGAATCGTATTTGATTATTTTTTGTCATCTTTGCGTTTTAAATGATGAAGACTATTAGCTATATCTTTCTGTCACATCGACTATAAATATAAGTATGCAGATGCCATTTGTTTAAAGATTGAAATTAAAATGATAATTATCTATTTGCATATTTCTCATGGCTCATGGCACCAGCCCTTGCTTGTAACAAGGCGTATCTTTTCTTTTAGCACAATGTTATATTACAGCGTATAAAAATGTGCATTGATATACGCTTGATTCACGTATGCTTTTCAATCCATGAATGGTAACTTGTCTCTTTTATTTAGTTATGGTATTTCCCCCAAATTATTCAAAATTGATATTGCAGAAGGAACAAACCATCACAACTCTTAACCGGACGTCAACTGTATACAGATACAATAGTATAATTGCAATACTTCAAAATAGAGTATTTTCATTGGCCCAAATCGTATCACGTGATCAAATCAATTGCACTTTATACCTCGATAAAAGATAGAACTATTTTCGACAAAAATAGAAAAAAAAAACACGGTCAGGGATTTCCGATATTTGGAATTCACTTCCAAGAAATACCTAACTTGTTTTGTTACTATTTATAGTCATCACCCTTTGAATTTCGATTTCCTCGAATTCCTTTATACTTCCATGGGTTTTCAATAAATAGAGATAAACAAATGGTGTCCTTATAACAATTATAATGTTCGTTTTATACATGAAGATTTCGAAAAACTCACCTTTATTTGCCGTAAATCCGGGATGTTGAATCGGCTTTGCCAATTCAGCATGCATCTTGTCCATGTGGTAGGTTTATATTTCTTGTCTATTACAAAGCATCTATTCATAATTCTAACTGTTATCGACCCAGATATCATAATTTACAGAGTTTAAAGTTAGTATTTGCTCATAATAATTCAAAATAAATCCAACGAATGTTCGAATTTCCATTTCAAAAAAACCCAAGCGACGAAATAAAATGTCCGCCGTTACAACGACTCGAGCGATAAACTGTGTCAATGTATCCATACGCCTGTCAAAGATTTTGTTTTTGTTTTCATCTCTCTATCCGTTTCGGATTTGAAAATAGACGTATTGCAATTATATGGGCCGAGTGTATTTTTCACTTATCCCTATAATGAATGTTTTTAGCTAGCGAAGCGTCAGCTTTGATAGCTTAAATCAACAGACAGAATTTTGAGGTCTTCTCAAAGTTCAACGAGTGCAAACTGACACTGGAGGCTTACTCACTAAATCAATCGAACGCCTACGCCATAAATAGTGGTTCTTGTGTATTCTAAGCATATTACAAACTCTATTTAAATTGTAGTGACCGCTTTCAAAAGCATGCTATCTGACCCATTCCAACTCAATTCCGCTTTTTAAGCATCGCAAACACACACACACACATACGAAAAAAATGCGTTGGGAAACATTGTGGACATTGGAGAAATTGCTTGTAACAAGCAATTTCTTCTATGTCCGCAATGTTTTCTATCGAATTTCACCATCTTGAAATTATCGTCTGTCACTTCTTTCAATTTGAATCAGATTTTGTCATTTTGTAATGGTTAACTCCTTGGTTATTCTAACCTCGTTTATTTATCATGATAACATTTGACAAAGATTATTACTTTACAAAACCATGCTTTGCTAGTTTTCAGTACTTTGATTCCTAAATAGGTTATTGCATTTAACATGTTTGGATATTCACGCAAAAATAATTTTCAAACACAAACAAAAGAATGGAAATTCAGAAATCCCCGGTTTAAAAAAATAGAGGTCACATTGCTTTGCCACAGAGTCATAATTTGATATACTTACCCGTTAAAACGCCCAGAAGAATCTGGATTAATAAAGCCAGTACAAACATGATCTGAAATTAGAAATTTGTGAAAATGAAGCAATATGAATTGATTAGGTAATATTTTGGGACTCAACATTATATACTGGGTTCCCAAATGAAAGTATGTTAAAAATTATCTAAGGAATTTGTCACACTGTGGGTAAGACCAAATTCAAAAAATGTGCTCTTTATGATTTAAATACATTACAAGCAGCATGATAAGGGACAAATTAATCACAACTGCCGACCAAAACTAGATTGACCAATCAAATAATTTATCTAGATCTGAATTGAATTTTGAACTCCAAATTTTATCCTTGGTACGACAACATGACGTTAAGGTTGGGTCAAAGTATAGTCAATCGAGCCATTCCCACACAATGATGATTTTAGACGCCCAATAAGAATAAAAAAATGGAAAATATTGTGGAAAATGACTTCTTCATTAACCACAATGTTTTCTACCCGGAAAGACAGAGATTTTGAATTTTTACAAAATAAAAATTGTTGTGTTCAATTTCTATCAATTTGGACCGATCTAAAACTTTGTCGTCTGGTAAAAGGCTTAAAGAGGCAAAATGGGAGGATAAATTTATGTTTCTACAAAACACGAAAGCACCATGTCTTGTTATTGCGATTTCGCACTTGTAAAGCTTGTTTTTGTGTTTTATGAGTTATTTGCAGCGTTGCGTTTTTACCGCTAGGACCTTACTTAACCAATTTCAACACAATGATGCTGTTAGACGCCCCCTCAAGGAAAACATTTGGGAAACATTGTGGGAAAAGGAGAAATTGCCTGTATTAAGCAATTTCTTCATTTTCCACAATGTTTTCTAACCAGAAAGTTTTAAAAATCTAAAATTTTATTAACTTTAAATTGTCTGTAACTCCTTTCAATCTGGGCCACTCTAAAATTTCACCATCTGGTAATGGATTAAGACGTAGAAAGTTTATCTTGCGATTCATTTATCTGTCGCGGTCTAAACATGCAAAACATACAAAATCAGAAATCGTGTCTAAACCGAACCCTCACCCCATGGTTGATATATCACAGACATTACATGCGAAGAATTTTCGGGTCATTAGTGTCGATAAAAAAAAAAAAACAAAAACCTGACCGATCATATTATTCATTTGGACGAGCAGGGAACTTTGAACTCAATCATTACTGTTTAACCCTTGCCTGTTCAATTACTTGTTTTTACGTCCCTGTGATTTTATATTTGTGAAAATATTGTAGAAAAAAAATATGCTTGTGACATGCAATTTCTCTTATTCCCAGAATAAATTCTACTCTACTGAATGGTAATTCATCCAATTAAATCAACTTTAAATTTTCGTCTGCAAAACCTTTGAATTTGGATAGGTCTAAAATTTTGAAATACAGGAAAGGGTTAAGCATTTTTGTTGGTTTCATGATTAAGGCGTTGTAACTATAGCTTATTTGAATTTCGAGTGCTGTCTTTTTATTACATATGACTAACTATCTGTTTTGCAAATAACGCCGTATAATTTAATTGTTAGTTTCGTCTATCAAAAACGAGCGATCTGATTGGTCGAAAAATTTAATTCATACCTCCATGAACAAAATTTTGAGTACGCAGCCATTTTGAATGCTTCCACACAAAATAGTTCACTACAAAAAGGTATCAAATTTTGTTATGTTGTTGTATTTTTCGCTCGATGCTATTAAATTATAAGAAATGAAGATAATATATTTTGTTTTCATGGAGGTATGAACCGAAAAACCTAATCACATCTGTATGAATCCGCTTCGCGTATTCATACAGTGTGATTAGGTTTTTCGGTTCATACCTCCATGAAAACAAAAAAATATTATCTTCATCTCTTAAGTGATATCTAAGTCGAACATCATAGGTTGTTGACTTGAGAGCCTGTCCTAATCTGACGATACAAGTATCAGCATTATCAATCTTTTCCCGTTTCTCGAAATTTTAGACCGGCCCAATTTGAAAGAAGTTGCTGACAACAATTAAAATATCGGAGAGCAGAGAAAATACTAGTGAGAGTTATGAGGAAACATTTCTTTTTAAGAATATGATTTGGTTTATAAATTCCTCAAAAACATTTTGTTGTTCATGTATGAAACTGACAAAGTATAGTTGGTTTTATGACAAAAACTCGGTTGTTACATTTTGTACTTGATTTTGAGTGATTGCTTTTTTTATCAATAAATATTGTTTGTTTGTTTGTTTAACCGTTTCCTGCTCAATCGCTGTAATATACACCCCTTTGCTTTATTATTAAGAAAAATAGTAGAAAAAGACGAATTTGCTTGTAACAAGAAATTTCTTATTTTTGAACAATATTTTCTACCCTACTGAAAGGTTGGTTTTCAAATGAAATCCACGTTGAATTTTTGTCTGCAAGACCTTTAAATTTAGACAGGTCTAGATTTTGCAAAAACAGGAAAGGATTAAATTGGATTTGAAAAAAAAAAAAAAAAAAAAAACATCCCCCCCCCCCACAAACAAAATACCCCCAAAACAGCAACAACAAAATTTGCATAAGGCAATTCGCTCGGCTTTCCAGACTTAATAAAGGTTTCTTTTTATGGCATTTCAAGTTAGTTTGTTGGTGTGGAGACTCGGGAGAGAGAGGGGGATAGCTATTTTCTAACAGCTATTAGAAAATATGCATGGAAAAATACGCACTATCAAACATTACCTGACCTAGTTTGAACATTTGTACAATCCTTTAGTAAAATACGACAGACAACGACAAAATATATCCTAAGGTGCATTTTGGTCGCCAAGCTGTAAAAGCAGATGTGAATTACCAAGCCTGAACGACCACTGCTGTATTCTACTCCCTTTTCGAAATATATCGGTGGCTTATAAGTGTCTATACAAAGTAGAGACACTTATGATGTTTTTAGACTAAGCTAACGGCATGTTTTTGCTGTACGGAGAGCTCAAATGACCCCTTTCGCTTGACGGACCATTTGATTAACCAGTTTCCAAAAAGTCCCATGAAGATTTTTTTAAGAAGCAATTTGTTCATTTCCCACTAAGTTTCTACATAGAAAAGCCAAAATTCTTAGTATTTCTCAATGAATCAAAATACAGTTTTGTGCGTTATGAATTCAAAGTACAATGATAGAAAAAAACGACAGAAAATTAAAACAAACCAACAAAACAAAACAAAACAACAAACAAAAATACAAAACAACAACAGCAACAAACTAATTCATTCACCATTTTCAATCTATCTGGAATTTTTTTCATTCTTCTATTAGAGCCGGATAAACAAGTTTTTGTTTATCTCCTATTTGAAAATATCATCACATATTTATATGTTACACTGGACGAAGGATGAAAGGTAATTTTAGTGTGATGAAGTTGAATTAGCTAAGCTATAGTGACATTTAAAACTTTATCATATTTTTTTTCGAATTAAATTATTAAGCGTCTGCAGCTAGATGGAGAGGGAGAGATTGCCTTTATTGAACGATATTTAGACCCGTTTCCACACAACGACGCTTTTTGACACACAAAGAAAAAAAAGCTTTGGAAAACGTAGTCGAAAATGAAGAAATTGCTTGTTCAAGCAAATTAAATTCTTCATTATCCACATTTTTTTCTACCCTAAAGAGAGAGAGAGAGAGAGAGAGAGAGAGAGAGAGAGAGAGAGAGAGAGAGAGAGAGAGAGAGAGAGAGGAGAGAGAGAGAGAGAGAGAGAGAGAGAGAGAGAGAGAGAGAGAGAGAGAGAAGAGAGAGAGAGAGAGAGAGAGAGAGAGAGAGAGAGAGAGAGAGAGAGAGAGAGAGAGAGAGAGAGAAAAATAAATTTAACACTCCATCAACTTAAAACCGTCGTCTGCAACATTTTTGTATTCAGACCCGTCTAAAAACGTTGTCGTCTGGTAATAGGTTAACACCGTTTTGGCCATCGATAAAGTCAACAAAAAAAAAACCTAACAAAATTTTCGGAATCAAAATTTTATTGGTCAGTCGATTCTTTGGTTAAAAGCAGCGATATGCCATATAAATAGCGATGGCCCAAACACAGAGTGATAATCAAAATGATTGATTGATTGAACGGGGTTTAACCCTGCTTGTAACAGTATTTCAGTCATATC